>NW_010585078.1:104918-139068 GCF_000705375.1 Tinamus guttatus | reverse complement strand
TTTTTTTTTAATTTGCAGAATTCCACACATACTCCCACTTTCTCTGAAAAAATATCTGACATACTTCAGTGCACGATGCATTCTTACCTAATTACAGAATCTGTTCTGTTGTAACCTGGGATGGAAGATGCCTTTTCTCCTGGAGATCCCAGAATTTGAAGTGTTGTATTGATGTCAACCTCAGTTGAATGCTTAATGGAATATTCCATTACTTCTGGAGGTATTAGCGGAGTCTCTCCCTGAGTATCATTAGCCAAGAGGTAGCCTTACATTAAAAAAGAAAGAGCGATCACAAATTTCTACCCTACGGTAACTTATGGCCTTTGATTAGAGAATCCATTGATTTAACTGTAGACATGGCACTAGAATCAAACATTTGTAGAAACCCTGACTAACACTGCTTACACAAGGATATCTAACTTCAAATACTTAAAGCCATTCCGCAGAGGAGAAGCTAAAATGATAAAAAAGACAGACTGAAAAATAAGCCACGAATTTAAAAACAAAGAGCAGCTTTGCTCTTTGTGCTCGTGTGAAAGTTCAACAGCTTTTTCTTCTATAGGATAAAAATAATTTTATACAATATTTTATAGCCACCTTTTTTCTTCTTCGGTCATGTGATAAGAAGTGCCCTAATTATACAGTTTCCCCCTATCCAGGGCTTCTGTTCTACTAACATTTCAGATCTGTTAGAGGGTTTCAGACACTCAAAAGACATGCTGTAACAAAGGAGTAGTAACCGCAGATGAGGTGAAGCAAGAGTTTTTACAGTACAATATGCTGTTAGGCAGACAGTTAACATTCATTCCAGATTCAGTCACAATATTCAATGTCTGGCTTATAACCATCTGACCTACAGATACAAACTTCATCCCACAGTGATATAAAAATATTGTAAGCGTATATATGTCAACTTCTGAGAAGTACTACTACATCAGACGTTCACAAAACGTTTCATAATGGAATATACATTTTTCCTAACAGAACACAGATATTGCTATAGTTACTATTATTCTTTACAGACAGATGTGAGATCATTCCAGCTAAAAATCAGAAAAAAAAACAAGAAAAAAACAAGAAAAGAAAGAAGTTTCTATATTCAAGTTCCCTGAAACATAACCAGACATCAATACACAGATCAGCGGCACTGAGAGATTGTGGAATTTGCTCCATTCGTTGCCATCCTTGAGTAAAACCATTCTCCTGATCTCATGCTGATTCCTCGACACAGTTGCCCGATCCCAGATAGTACAATTGAAAGCTCAAAAACAGACTGATTACCTGTTCAAGTCGACCAACAGCACACCTCGAAAACATGTAAAATTAAGTCACAGGCATTTTCAAAAGGTATACCTTATTCAAAAATTTAATTAATCTTAAATACTACCCTCATAGTACTTATGGCAGAAGAAAGGAAGATGATTTTTTTTTGCGACTAGAATATGTAAGATGAAAGCAACATAAAGGATTAAATAGATAGTCATTTGCTAGCAGTGGGCAAATTAGTATTTTTTTCATAAGATGTTCCAGTTTCATTAAGAATAGGCACTGCTTAAAGCTGTTCACTAACCTGTGACTAAAATAAGCCAATGAATATCCTCATACAGGTCATCAAGCACTTTATTGTCCATTGAGCCTGATGCTGGTGAGGCGAGTAACTGTTGTTGATGTCTCTGCAGCTGCCCATGGAGCCTTGTCACTCGGTCTTCTAACAAACTGCAGACAAAGAGCAGTAAAATCACTTTGCAGAGTCCTTAGAGGTTTTTGCACAAAGGGGCTTTCCCCATTTGGTGGCTTTTCTCATTCTGTCTCACCTGGTGAGCAGAGGAATGCAGTGCTCCGCCGCGATCCTGCCCAGCATGCCCACGCTGGCCAGCTGGTCACAGAACTGCTCTCTGTCGTCCTCCTGGAGCTCGCTGATCTCCTCTTCTTCCCGAGAGGCCACGCCGTTGGCCGTCTGTTGGGGTTTTGCAAGTGACCAGTTAATGTCACATTTTCCAAATACCATCACCACATTTTTGTGCATCTTCTTATTGTCTTCTTTCAAATGTTTCTTTTTGTTTTGCGTGGGTGGGCAACCAGATCAAACTAAGTTAGCCAGAACAGTAAAATGGGGCAGTAAACTTTGCCTCATGGTATTTCCAAATCAGCATTTTACATTAGCAAAATGCCATTTTGAGTTCACTGTACATTTGCTACTGTTTCCAACAGTGCTCTCAAATCCAAAGATCCATTGTTAGTAAAGAGTCACGGAAAATAGTTACAAAAATTGATACTTGTTAATAAGAGGGTAAGTACAAGCTGGATAAAAGCCACACAGGTTTTGCACTCCACAGCATGTACAAGTCAAGGCCATCAAAAGCATCCACTGCTGGAGGTAAAATACAAAGTTCTGAATGAATCTGGCTCACAGAGCTGGTCCATAAATCCACTGGTCTGAAGATTGTTGAAATATATATGTGATTTGAAATGCCAATGTATCAGGCCAAAAGCCATTTTAAACCCTGAAACTTGCTTGTTTTTTCCTCGCCTATGTTTAGTCATACAAAGGTATTTTTCCCAGTTCTCTGAGATCTTACATGAGTCACAAAATGAGGTAGGATTTATGTTATAACCTCAGAAAAATTGAAAGCAGATTAAAAAAAAAAATCACATTTTATAAAACTTATTTCTTACTGAAATCTCACTCTGATTTTTCCAAAGCTTAAGTCCTTCCTATATCATCAAACAGCTACACAATAAATTGGACCTCATTTCCTTAAGGAAACGTACGTAGAAGCCATATATTATTTTTTTCTTAATTATGTTTTAAACATTGATAATAAAAAAATTAAAGGATTATAGTTTCCACAACTGACAAAGTAAAATAAACATGACAGAGAACGCTATTGCTCTGCATTTTTTTCCTCCAAAAGCTCTGGAAAATTGAATGCACACTCAATTCTTCATCCAAAGTGCTTTTAGCCCATCTTTCCTTTATCTAACCCAGCAAATCATTCTCTTTTGGCAACTTCAAAGCTGCAGCTGTTTATGCAGAGCGAGTCCCCGCTCGCGGAGCGGGGCCAGCGAGTTCCAGCGACCGCTTTGATATCTAACAAGGAGCATTCTGAAATGCCAGCTGTGGCTTTTAAGAGGTTGCCCACGGGATAAGTGACTTATCTCACAGAATGACATGAATTAACCTGTATATACAAGTTATGTCAAGCCCGCCGGACATGAATTCAAAGTTCTCTCGCGAAATACCTCTCTCCGTGCTGGCACTGTTATTGCCATCTGCTCCCTATCAAGATATCAGAATTAGGTTTTACATTAAACTTTTCAGAAGGAGGTATCTCGGAGATCTCTGCACAGCCTCAAAATTAGGGAGAATAATATATACAGTCACCGAATCAAATCTAGGCAATAATTAACTCATTTAGAATTTACCTCCAACTTTCTATAGTAGAATCTGTTTCAGTCAGATGCAGACTCCCAACAAAGAGACTTCTTCTCCAAGTCAAATAATTTTAGGTGTTCTCCAAAATGGTCACCTCAAAATTTCAATATAGAATTCATATACTATTCTATTCAGAAGAACCACATAGGATTGCAAATTTTCCTCATATTTTGTGCATAGCTATATTGTTTTCGCAGACATTTTTACATGTCCATTTTATTTCAAAATAGACCATTCAACTATATTTTAAGGATGATGTACAGAGAGGCAGCAGCAGCGCCCAAAGACTTGCAATTTCAGACTGTAAGATACTAGTCCAGTTTAGTCACCCCATCCTCTGGGATGGATCAATAGTACGAATGGCAATTCCAGAATAATGGGTTTTGTTTTTAATTGATATCTTTTTTGGAAGTGATTTTTGACTTTTGTATAGCATTTATTTCTCCTTCCGAAAGAGAAGCGGACTGAAACAAATCACATTTTCGTAAGAAATTCAGCAAGTTTTTTATTTCTAATTGAAACCATAAATAATGATTCTATATTAGCTCCCTTGAGGTAACAAAGTACCACACATCAAAAGAAATGTCTCAGCTACTATATATAATTAAGAACCACTAGAGTGAGGGCTTACCAAATTCCTTGTACCATCAGGAGCAGCTAGATGGCACTGAATATAAGAATTAAAGACCTGAATGGCATGTCGGGTAAAGAAGCCTTTATGGAAATGTTTGTCATCTTGTACCAAAGTCAGCCAAGACTCCAGCAACTTATCATACGCTTCCATATACACCATATCATCTTTGTCAAGCTGCAAGACATGAAAGAAACAGATATTCTTCTTAATACTGAAGCAATGTTTAAAAAGTCACTAAACTGTGGAAGGATAGCCAGGAAAAACACAGATGAATGGAAACAATAAATGAAAAGGTTAATGTCATTTTCAGGCTTGTTTGCTACGTTTTTAGTAATTATCAAAGTGTTTAGCTCCATCTCTTCCCCTAATGCTCAAAAATCAAAACAGTCTCAAATTAAACCTGGAAGATACCTGATACAGGCAATAGCACCCCCAATTACCTACACATGAAGAATGCCAAAGCAACACTAGTAAATACATATACATACATACATATATATATATATGTATGTATGTAAAGAACTGAGATGTTTCTATTTAATTAGGCAAAACCATGTGCATAGATATTTATACATATTCTGCTATTTTTAACATTCAGAGACAGAAGAGATGCTAAGTCTGCTTGAGGGAAGCACTGTAAGACTGTGTGCTCAAGAAACCCTGCTACAGGTAGTCAGTTCTGATGATGAGAAGCAACTCAATCCCATGGACAGAATACATGGGTGCAATTCCAGAGAACAAGCCAGCACTTCCAATTGCTTGATGGATTTTAACTAAAACACCATCTTTTCATTATTCATGTCTTTCTACAAACGTGTGCTACGTAAGTTGCAAAGGGAAGTAACATATGTTTATACCTGCCTGGGTTACAGGAAAGCAAAGCAGCCCTGTCTTCTGAAAAGGGTTTTAAGTGAAGGTATTGACACTTCCTGAAATAAGGCAAAAATTGAACTTCACTTCGTAACCAAATGATTCACATCAACTTAATTACGACTGCATGCACACTGGAGATTTTCTGCTATGTATGGCAGGACTCCCCTTTCCTCTAACAGGTTTCTCAGCTTTTAATCAATCAGATCACTCACACAAGTTACTTAAACATAGCATAGCTTAACTTGATCAAATAAGGAACTATTAAGGTCTTAATTATGCCCTGGGCGGAAGACTTCCAGTTCCCGACTTCCAGCAAAGTTATAAACATGCCTGGATGAACAGGCAAAGAAAAGAAATCTGGCTGGATGGCATAACTGGCATCATTTTGGAAACATTTAAAAATATTTCTACAGCATCATTCTCCAACTGCGAAGTGGTCATGATTTACAGAAGTTACAATATGGGACACTCATGGTACTCTGTAAAAAGAAAAGCTGAAGATGATGAGAAAAGAGGCAAAGTTTTATTCAACATTCACAGAATAACTATTCAGGAGAGATGTCATTATCTTTTTAAAATTCCACTAAAGGACATAAATATTCATGGCCATTCAATCTTGAAATATTTAGTCATGTATGTAATCCAAGTTGTATGTAATTCAAAAAGCATTCAGAGCACAAACCAAGAAGCAGATATGCCCTTTTGTGAAGCACAACCCAAGTCAAATCCATCTCTTCCTTCCTTGAGAAGCTAATGCAATAGATACTGCCATGAATAAAGATTTTGGCACATTATGGCATTCTCATAAGGAAATGGGGAAGTAAGATTAGAAAGTGCCTCCATAAAGTACATGCACAACTAGCAGAAATGCTTTGTCCGTATCAAACAAACTGGGTCACAAAGAAATCTTAGTAAAAAGTCCCAGTCCTTGTTTCAGATGAGTGATTCAAATGACAGGATCCAGCTGGGCCACCAAACTGTTTCATGGCAGACAAATTATAAATGACCTGCTGCAGTGTGGGCTGCCAAAATGTTTTGATGAACCCAGCAGAAACTGCAGCACTTCCCAGTTCACACCTTCAGCAGGGGCAAGATACAACCAGTGAGCAGAGGCCTAATTCCTCCAACACAGGAAAGGAAAACTAGTACTTCTTCCTTCATAGTCTATCCACCATTTGAATAAAATATTGCAGGCGCCTTCTCCCAGAGGCAGTGTCACCAAGGGAAGAGGCGCCTGTCCCCAGCGCTGCCGACACCGACCCCGTGGCCAGCCACGGGGGCTGCTCAGGCAAACGCTCAACCTTCCCTCAGTCAACCCCAACAGGCAGCTCTGTGTGAAACAAGCACCTCCTCCTGAGCTCTTCTGGTTTGGGTCCATCTCTCTCTCTTTTTTTTCTCAGCAAAGGTCACTATTAGCAGCAAGTGCCACCAGCAAGCGAAGCGGACTGGGCATTACGGGCTGGGATCTTCTCATTTTGACAGTCTCAATAGGTGGCCTTTGGCTACACGGATTCCTGGTGCTTGGTGGGATTTCTGCAATGTTCACATGAGCTGCTTGGCTGGCATGTGTGGTGACAAAAACATTGGGAAAGAGCTTTTGGCACCAGCAGAGCTTACCAAGTACGTCTGCCTGCGTTCAGCCGCGGGCCGGCGTCGTGAAAAGCTCCACGACTTTATCTCGGTGCTCCACGGAGCCCAGCACACAGGGTGGCTCCTCTTTCATCAGAAGCTCTTAGCTATAAAAATGACGTGAGCTCAATGTCACTGCAGGCAACCCAATCTAGACTTGAACGAAGACATGAACCATGGCCGGGACTTCCCCAGGCCACAGAGGGCCTTCAGGGTCTCCTAGTTGTATTTAAGATGACCATATCATGTGGGCCACAGGCACCAAGCAATAGCTCAGTAGGCTGTGTAGCAGGTCTTACTGCTGATAAACTGTTATGAGAAGTTTTCTTGAAAGTCCACAAGCAAAGAATTCTGAAAGATCCTGAAAATCAGAGAAACAGCATGAAGTTGCAGTGCACCCTATATATCGTCAAGACCTAGGACACAAGCGAACAGGTAAAAGTATAGTATTTCTTTTACTACAGAATGATTTAAGGATTCAAGGGAAGTGTACAAACTCCCTCAAAAAAGAAGAGTCACGCATTTTATTTTTCTGATGTTGCTGAATCTGTGAACATTTAAGTCTAATACTGTAAAGACTTTCTATAATCCCATAGTTTTCTGCTGAAGAAATTAGGCAGCCCTAGCTCATTAGATGCAACCAGGCAGCCATTCCCAAAACCCAAACTGTTTGAGGAAGCTTCTGCTGAGAGATGAACTGTTCCAGTTGGGATATACTGTGTACTCCTGAAGTCCAATGTGGCTGCATATTCCAGCTCTCATGTAGCAAGAGGCTAACAGAGGAATGAATATATGTTCTCTGATTCCCTTAATTGAAATAATTGGTATCCATGATTCTTCTGAGTATTTATATAAAGGCTTCGTGAACACGCATAAATTTGCTGGCAAGATTTTTTAAAGATTTTTTAAGAATCTTTAAGATTCTAACTGTAACCACCAGTTTCTTGGCTGAAACAGGAACACTGCAACGTTGTGTGAACACTGAGCCAAATGAAATACATATGAATATTGCAGCAAATACATCAGTTCCAACATTCTGCAATGAAGCTTAACACACTTGTGTTCTCCTCACTGGTAAAAATACTTGCCTGTCAACTTTATAACTAAGTACTTCTATAAACACTTTAAAATTTGAGTATCAAAACAGACAGCCATATTCTACTGCAATGATAATCATGGTAAATTGGCTAACTTTTTTTTTAGCCTTAGTAAAAATATTTTAATCAATAACTACCACGCACAAATAGTCCTGATGCTGGATTATTTACCTTAATAAAGTTTGTTGTTGCTGTTGTTTTTTTAAGTTAGGTATCCTCAAGAGTTTTTGTTTTTAATGTTATTGTGTAGACAGAAGATAGAGAAGTACTACTGAATGTTATAACTGAAGTTTCAAAGTAAACAAAAGTCCTGTGAATTCCTGTGCCAGATAAATACATAGAATTATCTTCTGACCCATGTCAGTAACAGTGGCAATTTAAACAGCTTAGTAGTGTAGGGTTAACAACAAAAGATCTTAACAGCTACATCCACTTAAAAGCGGAGTCCCTGGCTCGTAAGCCCTGCCAGCAGTAGTTTCAGCCTGTCTGTATGTGCTCATATAGCCAGGCTAAGCTTTCAGAGCTGCAGCTTATTAATCACCTACAGCAGCTCTCAGAGAAGTCCTATGCAACCCAGTCAGCAATATTTAGTCTTACTTTTTTTTAATAAAATGACTCTTTTGAGAGAAGAAAAAATACAAAGTAGGTGCCTTAAATCAAAACAAAGCTTTGCACAGAGACTGTAATCGTTCATTATGTTTCTCAAAACAAAACCACAAACCTCTCAGCTGTGATTTCAGTAATATATAAACAACCACAGATTTTCAAAACAACATGTTGTAAATGTATAATATATAATATAATACAAAAAAAAAAAGCCAAAGTCTCATATCACTTAGACAAATAAAACGGGAAAAAAAGAGAACACTTACTATTTGAGAACAGATACTCACCACTTCTTCCAAGGCAGCACTTCTCCCAAAAGAACAAGTGAGGTGTGCGAGGCAGTTAACAAATGAAGAGAAAAGTTCATTTGGAATGGCAGTTAAAATATTGCGAGGAAATACGGTTATCAGGTTGCTGATAATACTGGAAATTCCCACTGCTTCAGAGTCTTCTATTTCAATTCTATACATAGAAATGGCAGTTAGTATTCTGTCACTTAGGAAAATGCTAAAAGCTAATTGATTTTGTTGATACATTTTCAGCCAGTTAGTCTGTTTCTTGTTATTTAAGGACCACCTACTTTAAACTGCATTTAAAAAAAAAAGTTTCAATAATCCAAAGTGAACACAAATTTCACCAGAACTAGGCAACTCCTACCCCTTCTCAACATGCATACAGCATGCTCCAAACTAAGGATTACAAGATGCCATCTAAATTTAGAGAGCAGGCATACATACCCATTGATAGTATTCAGTAATCCCTCAATGAAGTGTGCCAGGTAATCGACTTGGGAACCTTCATCGGGAAAGACCGGCCCATGCAAAGAGGCCAGCTGGGCGAGGCACTGCAACGAGTCTTGGGCCATATCTGTATCCTCTCTGATTTTCCGATGTACCTTTCAGGAAGCGAGATAGTTAATAATACATGGAAAAGAGAATGTTCTTGCAACAGTCACATGGCTCTCGATCCAAAAGAGCACACACCAAAAAAAGCTTACTCTAACTCCTATTCAAGTCTGAAGCGGAAAGGTTTCTACAACTCTAAAAATCACAGTAAATGTTAAGATTGCATCGTAGTTCACAAATGTCACAAGCCATGAATTAATCCTCTGAAGCTAATGCTTAGCTAGGTCTTACCTACATTTTGAAAATTGAACTGTCTACTGAATGTTGTGTCTTAAGGAGAGAAACAGATGCCAGCCAGGCAGACATACTGCTCCTTCTAAAAACAGCAATAATGACAGTCATCCCTATTATGCTAACTATGCCTAGGCTACAGCGTCGTGCTAAAGTTAGTCAACAAGCGCAGTCAAGATCCTACAGATGCTCCTTCAGCAGAGGTAAACACTGAAGACGTGCACAAAAACGAAGGCATCACTTCCTTGGCAACACGCTGACATTGTACAGGGCCAGCAGTGATCTTGGCTCCTTGGGCGACCTGCTACGTCACCGCTGCTGCTGGCAAAGGGGGCGCGACGCGAAGCTCCTACGAGCCGGGTGAGCACAGATACCTGCTGCAATCTTCAGGCATGGATGTGCAAGACTATCCCCAAAGGAACCATGCCTTCTACTTTTTCCACATAAAATTGACTGAAAAATAAATGCAGGGTAGTTTTTTCTCCCTCCAAAACAAATTTAGTTAAAAACATTTCAATGGTGTTACTAAGAGTGCAATTAAAACACGCTACCCATTTCTCTATGCTTTAGAGTTCCGGTTGCATCCAGGTGGTAACTGGATGGATTAGCTGCACGGCTAACTTCTGAAAGGTCAAACTACCAGGGAAAACAAACCCTGAAACCAAAACGCAGTTTTAATGCAAGTCCCACCCTAGGAAGAGATTAGGCCTGAAGGTTTCATCTTTAACATGGTTGCCTTTTTAACCATTTTTTTAAGGTTATTAAAGTCTCTTAGAAGTAAATGAATACAAACTATCACAATCCACTTGTACTACCTCAAGTGGGAAACTAATACTATGAGCCTCAACCATTGCAAATTAGGAATTTAAAACAAAAACTGACAGCAGTCTGTTCTGGCTGGCATTCACTCAAAAACAATCAAATGCTGGCACTTTCCGATTACTAATAAAGAAAACTTAAATGCATAAAAGCAATTCTGCAGGTTATTTAAACCTCTATTTTTATCATGAATAGTTAACTGACTTATAAACAGCTAAAGCAACAGATATTTAACTTGGACACCTTCTACTATTAAACAAGAACGGGTTAATGTGGAAGTCAGAAAGTTATTTGCATGTGGAGATTCACAGCTGACAGTAGCAACTGTCTGGATAGTCTAGACAGCTGTTCAGATTGTGTGTAGCTGCTAAGAGATCTGCCAGCAATTTTTTCACCTTTTCACAACTCCTGGATCAGATGAACTTTCGGTTAAAAGAAAAAAAAAAAAGAAAAAAAAATTAAAAAATCATTTATCATTTATTAAAGACAAACCAAAAAAATACAAAGTAAGAACATGGCATGCAACATATATCAAACAGCTTCAAGCCGTACTGAAGATTTACATCCACTTTGTCTAATAATCACTTTGACCAGGTCTGTTTGAACATGTTTTTTCTCTGCTTTGCAAAAACGAACGCAGCCTGAAGAATGCTGAACGCAGATCTCACCAGATGCAACACAAAGTGAAGTTACCAGATTATAGTAATTTATAAACCATTAAATTTTGGTGTTGCAGTAACTTCTACTTGAACAAAGACCATCAGCTTCTCCCCCAACACTGGTAAGTAAAAATAATAAAGTAATAATTGTATCCAGTTTTCACATCAGATTTTTCAAAATGAAAGCAATGCAGCATTACATTCCCTCTCCCCACTCTGTGTGGGGAGAGCCCTATCAGTCTTATATTAATCTATCTTGATTTGTTTGAATATGCTTTGTGCTGGGGAAAAAAAGGTGTACAATTTTGAATACTGCAACCGTCTAGAAAACTGCAATTGCAAATGACTTATTTTCAGCTGTTCTGCTGAGCAACTGCTAGCAAAAAAAAAAACAGTAAAAACACAGTTATTTGGATCTTTTTCAGAGATGCTACACCTTAGCTAAAAAAACATACATAGCTATTACAGTTCCTCATGCTTTGTTTCATTTGATGAACACAGGTCCAAAAGCATTAAATGCTGAGATAACCATATTTTTTTTCTTTAGTTAATGGTTCTCAATTTAAGGCAATACATAGACAAAATGCATATTCTGTTAGCAACACATTACGTCTGCTTGCTTTGATAAACCAACTGAAGTTAACAGAATCAGTCCTACCTGATGCAAAAGGAAGACTCCCACAGCAAGGGTTTAAAACAGGAAGGAGCTGCTTTCCCTGTGGATCTGTACTATGAAAGTTGAAGAATGAAACTTACTGTAAAGAAAAGCTCCATAACTCTGCTGTCCAGGAGGGTCTCGCGCCAGGATTCTGTTGGCTTTAGCATCACATTTTGTGAGGATTCAAACATAGCTATATAATGTCTGCCCAGTTATCTGGTGTCAAGGTCAACAATAACATTCCTACTTGGCTTTAAAAAAATCCTAGATACAACAGGATCCATTCAGAAAGAATGTAATGGAAACAAACTTTAAGCCTCTTCACATACACAGCATAATTCATGCATGAGGCCAAGGAATAAAAGGTATTAAGTATTGAAAAAAAGAATGCTCCAGGAATGTTAGATAACAGTTTGATCATAATTATGAGACATACCATAGTGATACGATCACTTTGATAACCAGGGTGTCTAATGTGACACGGCAAGAAGGGAAAAAAGCAACCGCGATTCAACAGGTGTTAAAATTTATGCAAAATGGGAAATCATTTTCTAAAAATTTTTCCTGGCAGCTTTTATAAAGGCCTTATGATAGCTAAAGATAGCCCGCTGAAATCCATAGCCTATTTTTCTGAATAGCCAAAGAGGCTTCACAGAATGCAGATATGTTAGCCCTGCATGAATCTACATTTTTATTATGCTGTGAAGAACAAAAGCATACGGCATCACGGGGCACTGGCATATTAAACATGCATTTATAAGGGACAGGCATAAAGAGCGCACGCACACTGAAAGCAGGACTTTGTCGCTACTGCATGAGTTCTTGCTATGCATTTTGGTATAATTTAAATTTTTAAAAATTCTCCAGGTGCTCCAATACAGAAAAAAAACCACGGGCAAACCCAAATGTATGTCACATTCTTTGTCAGTCGCCATCTAGAGTAGTGTTCAAAGATTTCTGGAAGCGCTTCCTTCTGTGACACTCCCAGTCACATTCGTAAATTGTAAAACTGCGTGAACTGCACAAACCAGCAGCTCAAGTTTTCATTTAAGGAAAACAAAAAATATCCTCTCTACCCTCCCTGATCCCTCTCTAAATCTACGGTCAGAATGATAAACCATAAGCTCAACTGCATGCAATGTGCCTACTGGGGATAAACCGTATTAATTTGAGTACTGCTCCTCACCAGGTACTAGAAAAAATATGTTCACACACACACACAAAAAAAGAATTTATCTCCCTGCAACAAAGAAAGTTCTGTGACGATTTCATTTGGTAAAGCAGATCCCCTAAGTTTTGGCAGGTTTTGCTTAAGAGAAGGATATACAAAACTAAGATTTAACTTAATATGAAGTGCTGTGGCTCAAGGCAGGATGCACAACTTTAGCTTGAATATATGTACATATATAGAATGCATAAGAATAATTAAGAATGTTCATATTACTATAAAAGTAGTTTCATCATTTTTAAAATTATCAGTGAGTTTCTGTACAAGACCACAACTAATCTACATTATTTTAGACAGAAAACAAATTAGAGAATTGCCTACTTTATTTCCATATTAGGTACAGGTATCATTTTAGTGATCAAAAATGCCTTAGTTCTTCCAGAATAAAATAAAATATGGGCATGAAATTATCACATGCAAGCATCCCTTATCGGGGCAATATTACAAATTAAGACTAATGCTATTGGATCTGGCACAATAAGCTACATATTTTCCTCTTGTTTTGGAATGTTTTTAGAAAAAAAGGAGTACTTGTAAATTGTTTATTTAGAAAAGTATATTTTCTTGTAATTCTCCAAGAAAGAATTTGCTAGGAAATACATCAATACCAGAAGACAAGGAAAGATACATTATCAGCCTCTGCAAACCACTTTGCTCTTCACTTGGTTTAGTTTACAGAGGGGACAAGTTACATAACACACTTCACATGGAATGAACGAAGGGCCAATTTGCTGTCACTATTTTAACAAGCCTCAGTATTTAGCAGTCCTATCCTGTTATTTTTAGGACTGAACCTCACGCTAACGGGCTGATGACACATCTCACAATAGTAGATTTGTAGGTAAAAATATTGGTTCACTTAAACTCCACAAATTATGCCTGCACCCACAGTGGGGGTATTGCAGCCATCTTCCATCACCAACCAGCAGCAGGCAAACACCAGTGTAAGTCGGATTTCAAGAGGTCTGTTGGTGTGAAATATCCTAATTTGGTGGGGTTCAGCCCTACTGATAACAGTCACTTGTGCCAAACTAGAAAAAAAATGGCACTAAATTAACCAGCACAGGGACTTCTGCAGCTACCCAAAGCAAATGGTGCCTTCATCATCAAAATTTAATTGATCAGCTCAACGCTACAGAGCAAGGACAGAACTAGCCCAATACCAGTGCTAGCCCTAAGCACTCAAACTGTAGCACAGATTTATGGTAAGCATAAATCTGTCTATTATGACACCTCAGTAACTTTTCAAATGAAAAGCAAGAGTAAAGCTTTTCTGATAATAAATACAGAAGTTTACAATATTGACTAATGCTATTGAAAAATCAGTAATTCTCATTACAGCTAACTGTAGATGACAAAGAAACCAAAGTTAAGAAACACTTACCCGAAGCATGACAATATTTTACCCAGTAGTAAGACTACTAAGACTAAAAAATAACTGTTTTAAATAAAAGATTATTCATCAAAATCTATCAAGCTCTTCTGAAAAATATAGGAATACAACTAAATGCCTCCATATATGGTAAGCCCCATATGTTCACTGGTTCATGCCCAAAGAGGAAGAGGACAAGACCGTACTCTTTAAAACAGATTTTAATTTATTTTAGCTTCAATTTATGTATGCAGCTACTAGCTCAAAAATAGGTTGTTTCAAGAATCATAGAAATAAGAGTGATTTCTTTAAAAATGGGAATCAAAACATATATTTGAAGTTCTACATGTTTGTTGGACAAGTTTGTCCATAGGACAGAAGAACAACTCAGAAAGGGAAAAACTCCTGGAGTGCCTTTGTTTACAAAGTTATGTTGATCACTTTACTTTTGCTGTTTTGAATCTTTCTGGAAAGCTTTGCATCTTAGACCTGTATTTTACAAATAAAAAGCTGAATTAAACAGGTAGTGGTCTGGAAATGTGCCATCCAGCGGTACAATGCTAACACAGGGATTTGTATTTAAGATCTCCCCTGGATTGCTAGTCAGCCAGGCACATGGAATGAGTCTCAGAGCAACTTGCAGAATTTATGCAGGGAGTCTGTTGATCTGCCCTTTTCTCTTTTGCTCAGCTTTGTCTTAAAACATCATCCAAAACGATTGTTAAGAAAACTCGTACTACTATTCAGAAAGTTTCAGAACAGCTTGGATTTCAAAATTGGGCAACTTTTCCCCTTAAGAGTGCTAAGACTGATGAGAGTAAAAATGGAGCCACCTCTTTTGTACTTCCTTGCACACAGCTCTTAGTTTCACTAAAATTTTCTATACATGCCAGAAAAATAGCCAGGGTAGCATCTCATTGCTTTATCTTTTGGACTACAGATAAACTGCTGTTGTAAACTCCTAATATCTCCTGGCTACTAATGAAGGTAAGATCTAGAGGAGACAGCCCTTCTGCTGATGGAAACCTGTCCGCTGCTCCTCAGCACAGGCTGAAGCATCCACGTGAGCATTCAGTGAACCAAACCAGCAGCCTCATCCTCCTAAAAACACTTTCAGGCAGTTCCCTGTGTCACAGCTCACAGGAGGTGCTGGGACAGGATGCTTTTTCAGCAGCGATGCCAACTTGAATCATTCCTCAAAACAAATCTCGAGGTTTCTAGAACAGTCTGTGTGTTTTTACATGCATGTCCATTATGTGCAACAGATGCTGCCAATCTGTTGGAACTCGACTGGATCGAGTTCCAATCTCGAGAGTCTGCCGAGCTCTACGGCTCACAGCATCCCCCAGAAAGGTCTCCCATCCCGGCCTGCGTATAAAAGGCAGTTCCACAACAGAGATATGAAAAGTCTGGTCCTTTAGAGACGTGGCTGAGGAACATGCAGATGAAAAAGCTTTAGATGAGACAAAAGCTTAGCCAGTTGATACAGCAATTGCAATGGAAGAGCAACTATGTGCATGGGCAGGATGCATCATGTTAGGTTTATGAGGCGTGTATTTTAAATCCAAGCCTGTTCTGCATTAACTTAATAACTTGCCAGCTTTCTCTAGACAACTAGAGGCATCAAATCCAAAAAAACTAAAACTCGAGTTGTTCTTTATTCATGAAGCACTAGTGCTGTTTACAGAAAGCTGTAAAAATCTGTTCCTTAAGGAATCAAATAAGGAATGACTGGTTCTGTGGTAGATCAACAGATGATGAACCTCTTTTTGTGGATGGAAGACATCAGCACACAATCTTACACTCTGTTTAAGAAGTTTGGCATTGCTGGATACGCATTCAGAGTACATAAAAATGTGGCTGTCAAGAACAGACAAATCCCAAACTCAAGGAGGTCTTGAAAACATCTCCAGAGGTAATAGGACATAAATTATAATTACAACCTGATTCCAAGATTACAAGTCCATGTCAAGGTGCATTAGAGTCCAGGAACATTGTGCTCCTCAACTGAAGACCTTGCACTTATAACACACTACAAGTAGGATTCTTGAAGGCACACTTATAAAGGAGAGGGCTGTACACCTTAGCACTGACCACCTGCATTTCCTTACTCTTGTTTAAATAAATAAATATTTATTTAAAAACAGAAGATGCAATGGAACTGGTTCCACCCAAGTGAACAGTACTAAACAATGACGTAACAGCACTGAAAAAAGAAACCCCACTGAAGCCAACATGCCACAGCCGACTGCCACACGCTCCTAGTGCAAAATAGGAATTCAATGTTATTGTCATTTCCAACAGTACTGCCAAAAACCTCTGAAGCATCCACAAACACCAGGTCAACTAATGCCTAGAGGTAGCAGATAAAAATAACAATGTGCTTTAGCAAACGCGATGGAAGAAACTGCACGTAACTGGAATGAGACCTCCCAGATCACCATGCGCCACCCCTACCACTGCAGGCACTGCAAGCTCTTCAGAATTACTGAAAATCTTTAAGCAGGCGGATCCCAGGCTCTCTTCTTTCACTGTCCCAATGAGGTGGCTATTCCAGAATGTATCTCTCCCACCAGCTCTTCTTTCCAGCAACAGACAGCACAGATATAATACAACTCTTCTGCAATAATAGGTGGCAGCATTGTCCAAGACTGCTTTGAGCAATGCAAAAAATACTAAGCCATCCTACAACAGCGCAAGAGCTGCTTAGGAGTGATATGTTTTGACATAATTTTCTTAACTCAGTGCTTTAAATTATACTTCAAGAGATACTATATATCCCTTGAAGATACTCATTGAAGATCTAGCTAATGGACATTTATGCTATTTTTTTTGAGAGAGATAAGAGAATCTTGCTGAAGATTACATGCCAGGACTCAGGTTATTGCTATTTTGCAGAGAATACTAAGAATGATACTATACAAACAGAAAAAAATTATCAGCTAAAAGAAAAAAAAATATGTATCTGTGAATGATTATTGGATAGATGTGGGTAAAAATGGATGATTTTTTAATCAATGCCTTAGGTATCAAATGTGCACCCATTGCTTTGGTGAATATTCTGTCAAAGTTGGAAAGAGGACACCAACTGAACCACAATTTTTAAGTTGCTACATGTGCTGCTTTTTTAGAAACTGCAGCCAAGTTAGATGCTAATGTTCAAGAGCCTACAGTCCACAGTGACTTTTTAAACCTGTCTTTTTAGGGAAGAGGGATTTATGTCACAATACCATCAACATGTTGATATCACTTCAGCATTACTGAATTTTAGTCAGCTGAGATCCACACTGCACTGGTGTTAAAGTTGATCCAACTACAGCAAAAACAGTTTGTTAGATAGAAGTGGGAGGCCTAAACTGGTGCTGCAGTTCTTACAGCAAAACATAATGCCAAACAGTAGGAGAAAAAAGGTGCTACAAAGTGGACAGAAGATTCTTTTCTAAAAGGTGTTTGCACATCTTTTGGAAGCCTTTATAAGATGCAATGATGTGACTCCAGCCTCAGGCTTGTAATCACATGGACCAAATTCTTCCCTGGACCCTGCCAAATCACTTCAGTGATTAATAGGAGTGGGATGTTTACTTTTACCTCAAGGCACCTTCTATAGAGGCAACGTAACTGGAGCTCTGTTTTACAGATGTGAGGGAAGGAATAACCAGTTTCAAGCAAAGAATTTTCACTTTTGCTGTCTCCTACGGAATCAATGGAGACAAAGATGATGGAGACGCAGATAATGCCTTCTAATGATCACATATATTATCAAATCCTTCACAACACATTTGGAGGCAACAGCAAGATTTCTGCAGTAGGCATAATTTAATACCATGTTATTGAAAAGGTTTTAAAAAAAACACATTTGTAAGCCAACTTAAAAATGTAGGGTAGAAAATTTTCCTCTAGTCTTTTTATTGGGCTGAACATTTGGGTTATCTTTTTTCATCTCTCCCTCCCCAAGATTATCTTCTTTCTGATATTTCACCATATGCCCCTGTTTCCTTCTCTGTATGCCACCTCCACATTTCCTTGGACATTCATAATCAGCAGACATCAAGATGAGAAAACAGAAGCAGTGGCAACTGCATGTTGGCAAAAGAAAGAAAGAAGCAGGGGAGAGGGATGCCATTTCTTATTTTAGCTTATTTTCTTCATCTCAAAGAGAACCTATTACCTAGCATATGTTCTAGTACAGGATCATCTGTGCTTAAGGGGAAGAGAGTCAAGCACAAACATTGCTTTGTGAGGGGCTTTCACCTGAACCCTACTCTTCTTCAAGGAGGAAAGCATGACAGATCAGACCTTGCATAGAACTCCAGAAACACATGCAATACTTTACATCTACCCACATCTTGGTTCAGCACTAAAGCAGTATTTTACATTCCTCCTCCCCATGCACTAACCAGATATATGTCAAATGCACCATCAGCTTCTAACTAGTTGAGCTGATACTGCCTTTTAAATAAAATACTTGAAAATTTTAATGAAAGACAATAGCAACTTGAACACATAAGCATCTAAGCAAGTCAGGGGTGTCCAAGGGTACTAATGAAAGAAAATATAAACCAAGGATTAAATATAAGGCTTACAGAATTTATACTTTTCTCTCCTCACAAACACTCTACTTATGAGGTAAAAATGCCAAAAGTCAAGTGAAATAGAGGGCCTGACACTCAAAGGATATAATTTGGAGGAAGGAAGTTCCAGCTTAAGACCTGATTGGCTAGTGCAAGATAACGCTGAAACACCGAAGACATCTGAGCGTTGAGGTTCTCACGTCTGCTGAATTCCTGAAGTACCTCTACCGTGAGCATGAAGATCTGCCGCAGATCGTCCTCCTGCAGCCAGGACGAACACAATGCATTAATACACACCCTTAGTAATGAAAGTGATGGTTTAAAAAAAAATCCATTTTCACCCTATTTTCATTAAAATAATAATAATAAAAAACCCAAAGTCAACAGTCAGATCCTCAACTCATTTGTCACAGCTAACGTAATGCTTTTTAAACGTAAGAAAAAAATATATGTATATATTATATATATTTATGTATTAATCATTGAAAAAGGAAACTGCTCACAGGATATTTTTTTAACAAGTGCTAGGGAAATGGGGTGGTCTTTGGCATGAAAAAAAATTGCTAAGTTGTTCCACAAAAGTCAGAGCTTAAAGCAATGCCTTCACAAAAACATTTCTGCCTGGCCAAACAATACATTTGAGACAACCAGACTACACCATCTGCAATAATATTTTTAAATACATAGCTCTCCTTGGCATTAAACCAAATCTATATTTAAGACTATCATTGTTCCACAGAGTATTCGTTTTGTTTGCGATTGGTAGCCAAGGACTTAAAGAGTCCGACTGTGCATAGATCTACAGCTCTACATTTATAAAAAGGCAAAAGGGATTGCACCTTTTTGATACAATTATTAAAAATACATTATCCATTTTTCTAAAACCGTCAATATCTGTTGCATAGCATAGTATGCATAGCATAAGTATACGCATAGTATGTGTTTACTCTACTCAGTGCTGTTAGCTTAATGCACCTGGTACAAGACAGTACTGTTTCTTAGTATTTGAGAAATACATAAAGCACACACTGATACATAAGGAGTTTACCTGAAATATACGTTTACAGTTACCATGGAACTCCATGCTTAGTCCAATGTTGCTGGTTTTACTTGAACTCGAGAACTCACTCAACAGTGCCGTTAAAATGGAACAGGCCAAAGTTTGCTATAAAAAAAAAAGGGGGGGGAAATAACAACTAAAAGATGTCCGAAAACGTAATACCACATACTTGTCCTTAAATTATATTATTAATATGTTTCTATGACTATTACTTCATTGATATTCTAACAGAAACTAGAAAAGCTCCAATTTTCCAGGGTATAGACCCTTGGGTGAACTATCTTTGAAATTACCCAGGCTCTAGGCCTGATCACAGGATTTAAAGAATTTGAGTGTTATAAGAAACTAGCACCTGTAGAGCCTGCAATGTGGAAACCAACTTACTGCAATCCCTTTGCCAGCCTTGCTGGTGTTTCCTCTCCCCCTGCAAGGGCCTTTCAGGTGTCACTCCCAAGGAAGATGCAGTTCCCTCTTGTTTCCATCAGTCTCTCTGGAGTCTGTTTTCCTCTTTGCATTTGCTACACTTACTGTGTTGGCATTTCATAGTAATTAAATTTATACCATGAAGTGTAAAAGCTGTTCACAACCAGCAGTGCTACTCACCACCTACCTGCCCCTCTCATTCTCCCTCAAAAGAGAGGGAAATAAGGAGCTCGAATGCTGAAGGAGACCTCCTTCCAATGCACAGAGCCTCCAAAGACCCCTTAAAGCTCTTTCAGAACCATGTCCCAGAAGCAATATCAGATGGATGAGCAAAGGTCATTTTAGAGAAATAGATCCCCCAAAATTGATGTTTTAAGTATCATTCTCATCCTAGAAATGCAAGGTGAGGTAACTCAAACAGTTACCCTAAAACACAACTTCAGAGCCAGCCTGCCTCTACAAAACACACTGCACCAGCCATTTGTTGCTTTTGTTTTTTGAAATAACAAAGCTTTTTTTTTTTTTTCCTCCTCATATCAAAATCCACTAACCATTACCACCACTTTGGACATTTTAACTGACCACTCCGCACAAAGGAAAGTCAATGTTGTACAGCAGGGAAGCGAAGGGTACTGCAGGAGTGTTCAACGCACCGCTGTAGCAAGCACAGTAGAAATGACACACCAAGAAAATGAAAACACTTTTTGTTAAATGCCATGTTCTTAACACAAAACTTCAAAATTACTGGCTTTGCTTCTAGACTGTTTGGAGCCAAGGTGCCAGGGCTGCAGAGGGGGACAGGAATTGCTCAAGGGTCAGGCATGCCAGCAAGTGTCCAGGGGTTAAGCAGAAATATGCACACTACCTCTGAACACCCGAAAGATTAAAGTGGAGATGATACTATTTATGCAAGCTCAAGCAACAGCTGAGAGCAGTGCCATCCACCCACCAACTGCAACATCTTTGTTCAGAAATGCCTCTGAAGTCAGTACCTTGACCCCCCAGACTAGTTATCTTAGCTAGTATACACTAAATTAACATTCTTACTTGCTAAATAAGTCCCAGACGGATCCAACAAACAGCATCTTCATAACAACACACGGGTTTTATTTCCCTATATATAATAAAGCTGGACAGTTGGCCAGCCGGTTGCTGACCAATTGCTAAATCCAAACCTTCCTGTTTTAAACAGATAACTATCTATTGCGAGTAGACTGCTCCTCATCTACTACAGCCACAAATGTCACATGTCACTCATGGTAACAGCGAGAGAAAAGCAGCAGTAAACTTTAAATTTCATCAGCAGATGGGCAGTTTTGTGAGTCCTATACAAGGCTTCAAAATATTTCCAACCGATTCAAGCATTTCTGTATTTTGGTACAAACTAGTTTAGCAGAGGAAAAATTATTTGCAGGAAACCCAGACTTGATCCAGTGTAAGAATTAATGCAGGCTAACACTGTGAGCTTTAAAGTCAGCATTAAAAGTTCAACATGGAAACAAATCAGCCATAAAAAGGTAAACCACCCCAAGTTTGGCTCTAGAACAACGCTACAGACAGAGAAATAACACAAAGGTGCCAGGGAACATTATCCAGTTTCCTTGTATGCCAGCAGACAGACAGCTCACAACGCTCTCTAGATACTTCCATAAAACTTTGCATTTTGTTTCAGCTACACGGATGTTTTTCGGCCCTGAGAAGCAGCAACCTAAAGAGCCCTTGGTGACAATCACACATTTGCACAGTTTCATGCTCAGTAACAGACTGGTTGCTACATGGTATTAATGATTACAACCCAACAAGAGCCTGTCTACAAGTAAAGCTGCCTGTGCTTCACCCTGCAGAGATCCTGCCACCCTGCAGAGCAGCACAGGACAGCTAGGACAGTGACACAGACAGGTTCTCACTTACAGAGGCTGCCAATTACGGTAAAAGAAGTGAGTTAGAAAGACCAGAAAGGAAGAAGTGGCGGGGGGTGGGGGCGTGGGGGTTGTTCCCATTATGATTAAATAGTTAACATTAGCTGAAGGGATAGACATTTTCTCCTTCTGTCTTTCTGCAACTTGTTTGTGTGGCATATGACTGTTTATCCTTTCTTTTTGTATATTCATGTGCTACTGCACATAAACAAGTATTACAGATTCCTGACGCTTTGTGCCTTCCGACAATCACACATTTGCACAGTTTCATGCTCAGTAACAGACTGGTTGCTACATGGTATTAAGGATTACAACCCAACAAGAGCCTGTCTACAAGTAAAGCTGCCTGCGCGTCACCCCCTGCAGAGATCCTGCCACCCTGCAGAGCAGCACAGGACAGCTAGGACAGTGACACAGACAGGCTCTCACTTACAGAGGCTGCCAATTATAGTAAAAAAAGTGAGTTAGAACGAGCAGAAAGGAATAAATAGCGGGGGGAGGGTTGTTCCCAGTATGATTAAATAGTTAACATTAGCTAAAGGGACAGACATTTTCTCCTTCTGTTTTTCTGCAACTTGTTTGTGTGGCATATGACTGTTTATCCTTTCTTTTTGTATATTCATGTGCTATTGCACATAAACAAGTATCACAGATTCCTGACGCTTTGTGCCTTCCTCCCACTCTCAAGGCCCCTGCACCTCACTCGCCCCTTTCCCCAGCCCCGCACCCCTCACTTGTCCCCTTCCCCAGCCCTGCACCCGCTCCTTTCACGGGGAGCGCCTCAGCACAACCTCCTCTGAGGAGGAGATGCCGGAGAAAGGCTCCGGGTAGGCCGGGCTACAGGAGCAAGCACCAAGGAGGCCGCTGCTGGAGAAGGCTGGGGTCGAGCACAGGAGTTTCAGTCACAGACAGGTGCAGCAGACCAAAGTGGGAGCTGTAACTGACCCTCACCTGCTTGCTGGATCTCGCAGCGTTGGACGCAGAACACTACTGCACCCCAAACTGCCACACCACTGCCTGCACTCACACAGACTGTAGTGCATTACCATTGCCATACAAATACTGAAAGACAACTAACTGGCATAAAAATATACACCCAATCATCTATTAAGCTCTTTGGAATATACAGGAACATATTCCAGAGCCACTGGTAAAAAAAAAAAATTACTTATTCCCTGTTAACAATTAAAAACTTCAAATATATTTTCTGACCTTACATGTGTTTGGTATGAAGACATTTTTCAAGTAGGTCAACACAAATGCAGGCTGAAGAATTGCAAGATTTCAAAAATCTGAAAAGTAATGTGATTTATGATAAACCAGTACAGTTGTGCTTTGTGGAACAAAATAATTTCCTCTTACATGTAAGTCAACACAAATGCAGGCTGAAGAATTGTAAGGTTTCAAAAATCTGAAAAGTAATCTGAAAACCAGTACAGTTGTGCTTTGTGGAATGAAATAATTTCCTCTTACATGTAGTAAAACTGAATACACTTCACACATCTGAAGCTCAAGGTTTATTCAGGCTTTCTGCCACACCACAAGAGATGAACAATCCGGTTTAAGATTACCATAGAGTAATAAGTAGAAAATGCAAATGATTCTGGGCATTGTATTAAAAGTCAAACCTGAATGTCTATTGCCCAGTAATGCCATTAACTTCATACCAGTAAGAGTACCCCTCCAAGTGGAGTTTCGCTCACTCGCTGGCAGTTTCCCTAGCTCTGCCACAAGCGCATACCCAAACAATAACCCCATCTAACAAAATAAAATACTTCTCTTGTCGGGAGCGGGCTGCCTCTGAGAATAGCTTGGCACTCACCCCAGTTAGCTTTATTACCAGGAATAAGCTTTCTGAAAGATCGCTATACATAAAATAGACTCTCAGCTGCTCAAACAGAAGATCAATGAGACCTGGGATAAGAGATTAACTTGGCAATCAGATACCCAATAGTAGCACAGGCTCCGTGGGTTTCTTTTTAAATTGCACTAATAAAATATGGACATTGCAGAAAGAACATGCACCATTTTAATAGCAAACAACATTTGTACACAACTCATTAAAAAAAAAAAAAAAGTAAATACAACTTCTTCCTTCTCATGGAATGTCCCTTATAACAAGGGCTGAAGCCGTCATGTTTGAAGGGATTTCACACTTGTGCCTGTGCTGCCCATGGAACAAGTGAAGGGCTTCACTGGGGGGTAGTTAGGTTACAAAGCCTCTGAAAGGAAGCAGAGTTCAAGAATGGCTTAGGAAAAAATGGACATGTGGTTCACCAGCCCCGTAGCAGCAAAGCCAGCAGGAACGGCAGCACCAAAACCTCCTCCTCTCCTCTGCGGTTCGGACTCGACTACTGCCAGGTTCTCAGGGGCTTGGTACAACCTTAATCATTCATTTCTCTGCATAAAAATAAACTGTTAAGTTAAATCTCCACATGCACATTCTGTAAGTATCATTTATATCTACAGAAAAATGAGGAAGAGAATACTTAAGAGAATAAAGGCTTTACCTCCACAGAGCAAACCATTAATTCATAAAATAAATCAGAATTCATGGTTTTAATGCTTTTTTTGTCCCCATTCTTATAAGATCTGATACTTCAAACAAAGGAAAGCCACGAGAAGCATTTAATAACATTCCTAAAAACAGCTCCTTTTCACTTGTGCAAACCCAGGCTGCAGGTACAACCAGGTACAACTAAGGGTACAATTTGCTGAGCTGTTCCTAGATGATAAAAATCTGCAATGAGAATATGCCAAAAGCAATTTTACCATATAGGTTAGTTAAAGGCAGGGCTTCCTTTGTAAAGGAGATAATCAGACTTCTCTTTACCTAATTTTCCTGCATAAGCACAGCTGAATTTCTTAATATTCTCAGAGTATCTAAAATCCCCAAATGTGAGCTGCAGCTCCATGTGGAAAAGTGGCAGTCAAGAGGGTGGTCCCAGCAGCCAACGCAACATGCACTGCATGCAGATGCACAGATATTAACTGAGGCAGCTTCGCTTCTTCACCTTCGGAGTGGGATTACAACAGGAAAAGCTCGGGGGAGGAGTGTCAGGTCCCAGCCTGCCTGTTGGCAGCCTCGGCCAGCCAGGCAGGACACCCCATCCCTCCTCCTCCACATGGTGTTGAAGGCTTATGGTTGGACTTGATGATCTTGAAGGTCTTTTCCAACCATTCTATGATTCTGTCTCTTACATTCCTAGATACCCTTCTCCAGCACCATGCAAGGATGGAGGAGTGGAGCGAGGTTATGGCACCGTGTCTGCTCCTACACCATGGGCAATGCGGTGACTATCGCCCCTGGGGCAAAGCAGACTTGCCAAGCACAGAAACTGGGAAAAAAAAAAAAGAGAGAGAGAGAGAGAGAGAGAGAGAGAGAGAGAGAGAGAGAGAGAAACAATGGCTGGGAGAATCATTGGGAGCAACAGGAAGGTGACAGTATGGCATTTGAAGTAGGTAGACTTTGCCAAAGGGAGCAGAGAAGTCTCTACTGCCTCTACTGAGGTGAAGAGGTCCAGGCTGAATTTCTAGGAGCTTAGGGTACAAAACTTTCCCCTCCACCTGTCTTTTTTCTTCTTCAGTCTCTAGACAGGCAAAGTTTGAAGGTTGAAATCAGGATGCGGGAGGGTAGGGAATAAACGAATCCTAAAAAGTGAACATTGGAAAAACATTCATCATCCCTCCTCACGGCTCTTGCCTGAAGTCTCCAGTTGGATCTCCTGCTACTGCCTTAGCAGAAACAAATCCAAGATCTTCAATTAATTTAAAAATAACAAACATTAAGGCCTAGTCATGCCATCAACATCACACAGCTTCAAATATGCATTGTGCACTACTTTCAGTTTTGGCAGGTCATGCTCTTGGCAAGTGCTCTATAGCGTACAGGTGTCCTCTTTCCCCTTCTTTTTCCCCTCGAATATTTGTTCCTGGTCCTTTTTACTCCTCTATGCTTTCCAAAAATGTCAGATATGCCAAATGAGCTGTGTTACATGGCTGTGCTCCAGACCAGATCTGCTTAAAAACAAGTAGGTAGGGGGCTAGGAGGGAGAAGGCTGCTTGTTCTTAAGCAAACTGCTGCACAGATCCAGCTTATTAATGAACTTGTACCATTAAAAGGGCAGTATCACTGAGGAGAAGAAAGTACGAACAGCCAGGCTTAATACATTTTTTTTAAAGAGTCTCTGCCCCTGAAGCCAGAAATAGAAGAGATTCCTATGTAACGTCTTCCATCTCTTCCTTCCCAGGGAGCCTGTGAGGCTGAGAGGTGAGGAGCTTGATCTCAGCACGTCTCACAACGCAGCAGGGATGAGGAAGCTAAGAAGCTTCTACACTGTGTACAGAAGAGCAGCACATACCTTATCTCTAAACGTCACTTCACTTCCCAACTCCTTCTTTGAAACTGTGGCTCCAGCTGTAGATGATAACACTGGGAGCCATTAACTGCTAGTCTTGACATTCCTAAGCAACTAAGTTGGACCCACGCTTTACTACATCCCTGTAACATGAGCCTGGTGAAGAGGCTCTCTCAAAAGAGAAACTGGAAATTATTAAAGCGTATCCTGCTTGATAAAAGCATGAAAAAGACAGTTAGGTTTTAAAGTTATTTGAAATCTCTATTAGCAAATTTTCGCTTCATATTTGAATACCTTTTGGATCCCTACAAGTCCCAAAACATTTTTGTTCAAACACATTAGCACAGATCTTTATAGACTTCTCATCAGCATGAAGAAAAGAGGGCTTAATTATCTGTTTTGCCATGTGGTTTTTATAATCAATATACCTCAAAGTTCATCCAGAAATGTAATAATTTCATCAGACAGAAGATACAGCTGAAGGTGGGGCAGGGAGAATAATGGTTTGGAAAATCTGTCAAAATTTACAAGTCAACAGAGACTCTCCATCTCTCACCTGATGCATGAGATGGGGACAGCTAGACAGATATCCAGCAATAAAATTACTCTTAAAGATCAGAAATAAGAACCATAGAATCTATGTAACTAGTTATCCATTTATTAATAAGAAGCTAATTTCAGTGAAGAAGAATGCCCAGCTGGGGGAGTTGGACTGGATGATCTCCAGGGGTCCTCGTCAACTTCAACTACTCTGTGCTTCTGTGAGACTGCTTACTACTACTACTGCTAATAATTTCCCTCTGTTCACATGGGACCCACATCACATTTTAGGTTTTAGGTAGCCTGTAGCATTTGAATCTCTTCTCCAGCCTAGTTGAGAGCAAAGGAAAATGAACTAAGATCTGCAGGCTTTAACACAGGAAGAACTGTTAGGATCCCAGCATATCTCCAGGTCTTGACAGGGCTTTTGGCAGGTACAGGGTAATTAGGTATCAGACCTCATGCTACAACACACTGGATCTCAAAAACACGGCCGCTGTTGCCCCCTCACCTTGTGCCAGGTCTGCAAGAGTTGCACCCCTTCTGCTGCTGACCATCTCCACTCTGGGAGAAATCCAGACATAATCCGCACCCTAGGGTGGTTCTAAACCACCATTCCACCTGATGCTGCTCACGTGCAGGCAAGTTCCTCCTCCTGGGAACTGGTTACTTCAGTTGCCAGGATTCCTGTCCTCCCATCAGGAATGAAGAAATACAGTAATCCTTCAGTTATACAAAAGGAGAGCATTCCAACACCAAAAAAAGGCCAAAAAATGTCAAGTATTTATAGCTGAGAATACCTTGGCCCACATGATCCTCCAAAATTTTGAAATCAGTGGTGGAAAACATACTTACTGTTCTACGATTGGCCTACTGCACTGCGCCTACTGCCAGCAGCTCTGTTCCCAGAGACACAGACTTTGGAAAAATTTGCTGGATTTGCTCTCCTGGAGCTACAGCCTCTGCTGTGCGAGCAGAAGGATGATTTGGACGGGCGTTACACACGCCAAGAAAGACAAAAACAGGAGCTCCAAAGCTGACCCACGTGGCCACCCAGAGGGCTGCCACCTAAACGTGCTTATAAATTAACAGGTATCCATACCCTATATACTCATGTATACATACACACACACACACCATGTATCCTTCCCATCTGCTTTCCACGTGGAATTGTGTTACTCCTCTTCAGCGCCCTGTTATTTCCTGAACGTCTGCTCTGTTTTCCATGGTTAAGAGATACTCAGTGATAGAGCCAAATTTTCTAATCTCCTTTCATCTATATCCCTCTCCTTCTCTACTATCCAACCCCTATCCCCCTTGGTATTTTTCGTTCTCAGCAGTTAATCCTTCGGTCTTGCCCTCCTGTCATGTTTGTCACATTATTGAACACATCTTCAATTTCCATCCTCAAACCCATTTCTAAAGAAATTTAGAACTTACATGCCAGAAATCAAGATATTAAGCATATGGAAATATACAGAAGGATGCAGACCCAAAACACATAACACCAGCTACATTTGCTGTTCTCCTCATTACATTCAGAGCTTGACCCTGACAGCATGTTATCCAAAACCCATGGATTTTATGAAGCACAAATACCTACCAAACAAAAATCTAGTGCAGATGTCTGACAGGAATTAGGAGGAGGGTTGCGGGGAGTGGAAAAGATGAAGCACTTGCTTCATTCTGGCAAGATAAAGAAGGGCCAGGTCATTTCAGATCCAGCACAGATGGGAAAGCAAGTGAGAAGTAGGCAAGAGACCAACTTACTTTCTAACTTTTTTAGGACAATTTCAATTACAAATTGTTATGTAAATTAAATAATGTACACATTCATCTTAAGATAGCTCTTTCTTTCACACAGGATTCTCTGCTTGCACAGTCTTTTTCTGAGCAGACCAAAAACTGCCATCTTTTCCCTGCCATGAGGGCAAAAAATATCTTTTTCAATATTTTCCCCCATGCACACTTTTTGGTAGTCCGTAAGCCTGACTCAGCCTAACACTTGTACAAAGCCATTATCAATGGCTAAAAGTCATGTTTCTCCACAGCCTCTCTGGGCAGCCTGTTCCAGGGCTCTGTCACCCTCACAGGAAAGAAGTTCTTCCTCACATGGAGATGGAACTTCCTGTGTTTCAACCTGTACCCATGGCGGGGGTTACGCCACCACCAAGAAGAGCTTGGTCCCATCCTCTCTGCATTCTCCCCTCAGGTACTTGTACACATCAATCAGATCTCCTGTCAATCTTCTCCAGGCTAAACAGGCCCAGCTTGTTTAGTCTTTTCTCATATGACAGATGCTCCAGTCCCTTAATCATCTTTGTTGCTCTGCGCTGGACCCTCTCTAGAAGCTCCACATCTCTCTCGTCCTGAGGAGCCCAGAACTGCACCCAATACTCCAGGTGCGGCCTCACCAGAGCTGAGCAGAGGGACCTGCAGGCAACGCTCCTGCTGATGCAGCCAGGATCCTATTGGCCTTCTTGGCCACTTCAAACATTTTTAAACACAAACGGATTTACTGCTGACTATGTGGTACTTCCAAAGCTGCTGGACCAAACTACGGGCAGGAGGACACGGTTGTCAGGCAGCAGACAACAGGGGAAAAGCAGCAGCCTGGGTAGGACACAGAGGGACAGCAGACTAGAGAGAAGCAGGAGTCAGGAAGGTGAGACAGAAGTACAAGGCTGGAGGAGACGTGCACAATGCATCACAGAAAAGATGTGATAAAGACAGTGAAAAAAGAGCCAGGGAGGCACATACAAAAGGCTGAGAAACATCTGCTGATCTGCCCCAACATACCCATTCCTCCTCCTGGTTTGGGTGGCAGCCCGTTTCCGTACATGACTAAACTAAGCACATCTGCTGTGGAGGGAAGCCCAGGTGGTGCCTCCCCAGCACTGTTCCCTCACATGATGGTGGGCTGGAAAGCAGCACAATTTCATTAGCCCTCCACAGGCTCGGCCGTGGCAGGGACTTACCCACACGCACATGCAGTGGGAAAAAAAACAAAACACTTGTAGGGTTTTGGTGTTGCTCCTTATTCTCTATTAAAATGCCAAGACCCAAGTCACAGGAAGCAGTGTCAGTACAAGAATTGCTCTGACAAGAAAGTCTCAGAAAATTACACAAGCATCTTTATGAACAAGGATTCTTTTACAACATGATGCCTCATGGCTGGGAACATGTGTTGACAGCAGCCTGTTTAAGGCTTAAACACATTCTGCACCATACAGAAAAGAAGTTCAAACAGCATCACATGTATTTTTATGATAGTAAGTAGGATTAGCATGCCAGAATAGAAAATACCATTACATGCTCAAGACACATTTAATACCCTTCCTAAAACTTGAGCACAACTACTTTGGCAAACTATGGTGCAAGGGGGATGCTTGGGCAGGGGATGTGGATAAAAGGAGGAAAGCCACCGGGCCAAAAGTTGCCTCTGCAGTGGAGCCGCTCTCCCCTCGGCCCCGCAGCGGGATCTACAGCCGGCGGCTTTTGCCTGTTCCACACCACGTTCAGCACCCCCGGACGTACATTAATGCATGCACAGTGGGAGACATAGGACTGTGCAAGAGCTAATATAGTGATAACTGCTCTGTCAGTATACGTGTGTTTTACTCCATTTTTGCATCTCTGCAGGAAGGTGATATAAACTACACAGGCACAAGCTGGTGCACGCAACTGGAAAACCTTAGTCAGAATTCCATTTTTAAAACACAAGGTTATACTCCCTGTGGCGCAGGGCAAAAAGCTGGGCATTGTTCTTTTAAACAAATACATATTCCTATCCAAATTATGCACAACCACAGACTGCAGTTTTTTCATTAAGCTAAGTAAGAGCAACTTTAAAGTTTTGAAATAGAACTGAAACTTCCATACCCAGCAGAGATACCACTTGCACTCAGAGGTGACATACTATTTTTAGGACCATGACATGAGCTGCATTACTCCTAGCGCTGCTCTTTGATTGAATTTTCAGAGTTAGACATTCGCAGCTTTGCATCTAGTATAAATGTTGTTCTAAATGCCCAGCGACATTAACAGTCAGAGAGGCTTTGTCTGAATAAAGCTTCAGTTAAAATTTTCGGTATGGAATCTACATAATCTTAGATTTGCATTTGGTAGGAGAAAAATCACCTCTCTCTAATCTCTAGTTACATGCCTCTATTATGACCTGTTCTAAACTTATCTCCTGGCATAGCAAGCGGAATTCCATTAAATGCACAGATAGATATTGGACACCTTGTTTCCACTTTGAGCTCAATAGGGAAGGTAACACTCACCCCTCGAGTGACATTAAATCTAGAGTAAGTTTTGTATTTCCATTCCATTTTTTACTTCCTTGCATCCCTTCCTCTCCACCCTCCCGCCCGGCGGGGAAGGGCCGAGGTCGAAGCCGCTTGTTCCGCGGCCGATTCCGACAGCTGAGCCCGAGGCTGCAGCGCGGACAGATGGGAGGGCAAGCGATGGAGCGGGAACCACCTCCCGCGGGGGGAAGCCCGTTTTAGATCACACTGGTTTGTTAAAGAAACCCAGGGAAACACACACATTAGTGTGACAACTGGGTGACAATTTAGACAGACCTGCTACCTAAGAAACATAGCAAGCTACGCGCCAAAGGACTATTGCTAATCAATCACAAGGGATTCTCCTTCCGAAATCTAAACAGTCTTAGCAGATGATTGGTTGAATAAAGTTATCAATTTGATTACTAATTTTAATTTTTGGATAAGAAAAGTATACAAGATCTTATGCTTACTGAGTATATAACTGAGTATATAATAATTTATTTTATTGATACAGACTACTTAAGTGTTGGGGGGGGGAAGGGAGGAGGGGAAAAAAAAGCTACTTACCACCGTGGGGTTACCGCTGCTGATCAACTGGCTGACTTCATGGAAAATGCTTTTGCAGTCGATTGATTTGTCTAAGGATCCCCGTTTCACTATTACTGCTACTGCTAACAAAATCTGCTCCCGAACATACTTTTGAAGGCTGTAAACAACATCGCAAAAACACATTTGCAAGTAAGGTTGTACATTCATAGCCACTAAAATTTGAAATACATTTTTTTCCCTAAACACTCTGTGTGAATGCTTAAGGGAAAGCCAACAACATCCCAGAAGTCAACCAAGCCTTAAAAAAAGGAACACATGAGTGTTGAAACAGTCTTTCGCCACAACATTTGGAAACAAAAAGCATAACAAGATGCTACGCCGAATCTTATTTGTCTAAGAGTTATTTTTTCTGTACTTACTTAGGCCTCTGTAAGACATAGGTTAGAAGGAATGTTCGCAGTGACTCAATGCTTGTTTTTTCCAGCAGAATCCATTCTCGTACAACTGCTTCCATTATCGCTGTAGCAGCTTGGAAAAGGACATAGTCCACTTTACTAGTTTCTGTTGAGAAAAATAAAGGCAATTAGAGTATCGGAAGACACACATAAATTTAACTTGTATGTATTTCCAAGGAAAAAAGATTATTGGAATTTTAAAGATTATTCTGTTACTATGAAAACAGACAAAGAATTTATCTTTCACAAGGGAGAAAGTCTATCAGTAACCCAATTATCGAATTGTCTAACATTATTTCAGTCGGGTCAGAGATTCAGGTGAAGAAAAATTGGCTGCACATGGAAACTGAACCAAATATCAAGACTAAAAATGGTAAAATGCATTTCTGGATCTACTGCCCCCCCCCTTCTTTTTAAACTTAGAAAGTGCAGGTAGCATGTATATTACAATATTCAAGTTTAACATATACCTAAAAATGAGCCAAATTATTCCTCTGTGGGAACCTTAACTCTGGCATTTTCTAACTTTTGGGTCTCTGACTTTGCAAATTGTACAAAGCTCACACAAACAGAGAATATTATTAAAAGACAGAGGGAAGAAATGTAATTTCTTCTTTGCATCAAGGTCTACGTATCCAGAACTGTAACCATTAACAGCACAGACATCCAGCGCTTAGTGCAAGTTTGTAACTATTATAAACTATTATTTTCTCTATGAAGCCATTAAAGGAAGACAAGAAGAGTTTTGCCACTACATTCAACAGCTATCAGCTTTCAGCAGAAGAATGTAGACCTTTGTGGGTTCAAGCCCAGGTTTCTAAAGAAACTGTATTATATTGACCGCTCCTCTTTTCCTTTCACTCATTATACCTGTTTTTCTGCTTGTGTGGCTCTTCTTTCCTTGCATGCCACCTACATCCTTGTTAACTTTCTTCTCCATCACAGCTTGTTTCCCTCCTCTAGATCCTTGATTTTGTAATCACTGCTGCCCCCTTCTCGCCTCTCAGGTAAAAATCAGCTCTTCTGCCCCTGTCGACCCCACGACCAACTCAAGAAGCACAAAACTTTGGAAAAAGGCTCCTCATCCAAGTCTAAACATTTTAACTGCTTAGTGGAGAAGCTGCTGCAACGAAAGCCCTATCCCAGATCAAGGCAAGCTTATTCTCAATGGACCGTTTAAAACGGTATTTCTGAACACTTGAAAGAGGTTAAAAATAGGATCACATTCTTTGCAAGCAGGAGTATTTCAGAAGAAAAAGGAAGATGCCTGCAGTAATAGTTCCACTATTAATGCTAAACTGCATTCACCTCTTCAAGAACAAGATGCAAAGATGCACCTTAGCAAAAGTCATACTGCTAGCTATTTATCTATTAAATTCCCATTATTTACTTACGGGTAGTGACAAATATACCACATAAGAGAACTGGAACTGTTGTATAAACAAATTAAATATATCATTTTGCCTGTCCACAGTTCTGTAAGAATCAATGTGAAAATGAAAAGCACCAGTTTGGATGACCTCTACAACAAAGAAGGTGGTTATACGCTTTGGGATCCAAAGAACTGCTGTAACATACTAAAAGACAAAGAAACTCTGTGATTTGTAGAGAGTTCGCTTGGCAGCATAGAGTATGAAAGAAGTTAAAAACACCCTGCTAATTACGTATTATACTATAATTTAACCCGAGGCCTGCAATATTAACGTAATAAATAACATCCACAAATTGTATTTCTTTGGCCCAGGAAATTCTGAAATAAATGTTAAAGAAATACGTCAATAAACATTATTTTAAATAATATATTAACATTCCTCTTTTCATTCTGGCAAACTTTCA
>NW_010585078.1:85116-104883 GCF_000705375.1 Tinamus guttatus | reverse complement strand
AATATCAAGGTTTTTCTGACCCGGTTTTGGGGTTAGCCTTTCTCCAAGAGCTCCCTCCTGTGTCCCCCAACGCTCACATCGGGGCAGCACAGAGGTGGCAGGCAGCAACCCCACGTACTGAGGGCAGCTGGATCCCTGAGAATATTCACCTGCCAGACTCTAGCAAGCCTCTCAGAGGCAAAAATTGGGTGGTTTTGGGTGTGTTTGATTTTTTTTTTTTTTTTTAAGCCTTGCAGCATGACCAAGTCTGAAGTGTTTCCACAGAGATCCCTCAAGAAATTTCTGATAAAAGGGTGACACCTACCTAGCTCTTTCTCTTCACTGCAGCTCCAGCCCCTCAAACCTTCGAGCCTGTCCCATGCTACTTCAACCAAGCAGGCCAAAATGTTTAACTGTTTGAAGCAGTTGGGCCCCAATTGAAACCCAGCGAGACCCTCAGCCCCCAAGGGACTCTTGCCACGCTCCTGCAGGGCCTGGTAACGCGCACGAAGCCGTAGTGCCAGCGGATCTCTCGGGAATGCCCAGCTGGGGCACCGGGCAGCTCCGTGAGGAGGCAGCCCTGCCAGAGGCCCCTAACAGCGCCGGGCCGACTAGATCAGTGGAGGGCTTTAGCCACCCGAACAAGCTGCACCTGACAGACACCACACCAGAAGGGCACTGAGGGCCTTCACCCCGGTTAGTGCAGCCCAGTCGCTCTGCAAACATTTAAGCTGTCGCTTCCCCAAGACTTCAAACCCTAATGCCAAAGGAGCAGCCCTGCCCTCTCCCTGCTGCATCCAGGTGCCTTCCCGCTCTCCCAGCCAGATACGGTGCAAACATTTGCAAAGCGAATCTGGAATGGCCCTCTGGTTAAACCTAGCCTCTTGACTTGCCACTCCATTACTCAGGTTATTGTGGAACCAGCCAAGATGCAACGTATGGGCAAGGTGGCTGTGAGGAAGGGGGGACCCGCTCTCTCAACAGAGGTGCTACTTGAAAGCTACTGCACAAGTCTGGCCTTAACATGCATCTGTGCAAGGTACTGTTTAAACACCCAAACTTATTGTTTTACTAATACAAATCATTTTACTAATTGTATTCTACTAATACAATTTTGTTTGCATTTTAAAAAACATTTCCATTTGTAAATTTGCTTTCATTTCTTAAAAGAACAGAAATCTCAATCATCTTAATTATGACAACTACTCCAGGTTAAAAAAAATAAAAATAAAAAATTTGTTTTCAAGTGTTCCAGTTTTAAAGACCCAACTGAACAAAGCCCTAAGCAGCCTGGTCCAAGTTCAGTGCTGACCATGCTTTGAGCAAAGACTCAAAGACTTCCTGAGACTCCATCTGAACTCAGTTATTCTGGCCAATCTGAATTGACCTGGCAAATCAGTTCTGGCCAAATTGATTAACTAACAGAGTCAAAAATACCGTACAGAAACGAATGCACAAAACATGAAATGCAGGTGGGAAAAAAAACAAACAAACAAAATGCAAACAAAATCTGCCCCTTACTGAAGTCAAAATAATGTTCGTACTCCAAACTGCAGAACAGCACTGTCTTAGTAATAAAACAGAAATATGTTTAACACCTTCATTTATTAAAACTTACCCAGAATGTGTTTGCAGACAGCAAATGGCGATTTTGATTTTCTAAATGATAAGAATATGTGCTCAGCATGTTGTCGTTGTTCATTATTGACCATGGAAGGTGGTGCCTGAGAGTAAACAGCCAAAATAAAGTTACTTAAATACTAAGGATCAGTTAAAGTACATCCCAATTGCAAATATCTCTGAGGAATATTACAAGCTTACAAATATCTGCTTTGTTAAATATCAAAAACAAGTGCTATCTCATGCTACAACTGCCCGTTACTCCTCAGTCCCAGGCTCAACTTTTTTCTCATTTCTCTACATTTGTTAGAAAAGTTATTTGTGCAATAAACCCAAAACAAATTGTGAACGTGCCTAACACTTAGAAATAAAGCATTGGCAGTAACATACCACCCTCTAGTGTTTAATGCAGGAGTGAAACTCCTGCAGAGTGAGTGGAAGCTCAACTTCACCATTAATATTTTCCAATTTCTTCCGTTTGGAAATTTAGCTGAACAAGTTCCCAGCACCAAATACAACTGGAGGGAATCCCAAATACAACTGGAGGGAATCAACAGGACAAGGCAGTGCAAAGTGCACCGACGGGCTCATGGAAAGGAGAGCCTGGGAGCGGGAGGATGTTGACAGTGAGATGGTTTGCACAGAAACCACAAAGCCAGTTCCAGGTTATACAGTCTGTTATTAAACTTGAGCTTAACTTATAAACTGCAAATCTGAGCCCTAGCTATCCTCTGGCAACCCAAGGAAAACTGCACACATCTTTCATCTCTTATATATTACTCCTGGAGCAATGGCACCAAGGCCTTAGCATAAAGAGTGAGGTTTTTAACTAAAGATATATTTTCCACCAATAAAACACATATATTAAATCAAATTTAATTCTTTCACCCTTGACAAAACACAGAATGAGACGTTAACATAAGATAACAATAACCCAGATTAAACCTGATGCTCCTCAATCATTTCCTCAATAATGTGATTAAATGAATCTTAACCATTCTGTGATCTCATCACGGAGTCCTAATAGACAGTCTCCTTACATACAAATTGCTAACTTACTTATGTGCACTAGCAAGTGCACATAAAAGAAATACCTGGGAGAGGAGCACAAAAGAAGGAAGAAATAGAGCAAGAAGAAAGCAAGTCCCTGCTCTTCTGGATGCAGGATAAATCCCTTTGCAATCCTTCTTCCCTTGCGGTGTGCTCTGCTACAGGCAGCTGAGGAGCAGGACACCCTCCAGACACTGAGTTTGCGTGTCCAACCAGCTGAGACTGAGCTTAGTCCATCCTCAACTCAAATCTTTGAAATCCAGAAAACCTAAGCTTTTATTGAGTTATTAAGCAAATTTAAACATGTAAAATAGAAGCCTCCCAGAGGAAATGTTCAGGGTGCTTCTGTGATAAAAACTTATGGGCTATGGGCTGCAGTTTGTGCTATGGAAAAATTGATCCCAACGACCCAGCAACTGCAGCCAGACTGAATCACAGGAAAATATTTAGAGGAAGGCATCAAACAAGCATGCAAACCTTGGCAGATGCCTCTTGCCCAATTTTAGGGGCAAATGATATAGCTACAGCTTGACATGCATGTATTTATTTTATTTTTATTATTTTTTGTATCGTTTGCAACAAGCAGACCAAAACAAGAAAAGAAGTCCCTGCTTGTTCAGTTGTTACTGAAAAGTGACAACCAAAAGGCATCCCACCAAAGGAGGTTATTTTGCACCATGATCAATCCCCCCAGGGCTGCTTCTCCCCAGGACAGCAGGAGCTTGTGCTGGCGCAGGACGTAACGGCTGCTCTTTCCAGCACCAGTTACAACTTAAAGCACACTCAATCCACCACCTCTGCACAGCATCGTGGAACTACTCCGGAGTCGCTCAGACTACACACCTTGGGCCAAGGAGGTTTCATGAGAGCCAAGAATGAGGCGCTGGAGATGACTGACTTGCTCGACTACCTCAGTGCCACCAAAGGAAGAGGCCCTGCTGCCTTCGCCCCTCACCTGCGCGGCCTTGTCACCCCCTCGCACCAACCAGCCTGCCAGAAAAGAGGGGGAGGAAGGGAACGGTCTCCTGTTGCTTCGACAGGCATCAACGTGTCAGACAAGCGGCACACACAGCGCAAGGAGGGAGGACAAACGGAGACGAGCATCGTCACCCCTGTGGCGACAGCACGTTCAGAAACACCTCACAAAATACAGCCACGGCAGAGGGGATCCTTAGGGCACAAGTGACAAGAAGGGACATTTTGCATGGCTGGGGTCACTTATATTTATATTCGTATATAAGAGCACGGACAGCAAATGAGGGGCTATCCGATCTTGGCCCAATTCTGCATTAACGCAGTAACTGTTCTCCACAGAGCTCCCATCTCCCTCCAGTGCTCTGCATACATAAGGACAGAGGCTTCCAGGGACATCAGCTGCAAATTAGGGCACTACTGAGAAAATGGCAGCACTGAAGTTGTTGGACAAAAAATACCATCTTACAGTAACTAGGAAAAAGAGCTCTAACTTTATTATTTCAACTCTTAAATTCCGCATTTCTGAAGTCGGATTATAGACCACCTTTGGCACACCGTAAAAGCATAAGGCACATCATCTCCCCATATTAATTCTTAAAATGTCAATAATTGTATGTTACCAACTCAGACTCTCAAAGTCATCCTGGATGGGCAACTGCTACCGAACAAGCATTAGACTGTAGAGCGTAACCACCAGAGGGAGCTTAGAGTTCATACTCTATTTCCTTCACAGCATTCAGAAATTAGTTATCCGACATCCATCCGCCCTCTCTTTTGCCTTAGGTTTTCCAGGAAGAACATAAGCATTTGGCTTCAGCACAGCAAGATATTAGCCCCGAAGAGAGAGCTCCTAGCTCAGACAGTGTTAAAACACTGTGACCATCAGTCTGGCTACAGAGACTGAACGTCAGCAGCAGCGTCTGTCACCGAGGCCAGCAGGTGACAATCACTCGAGTGAAGATTATTCACCTCAGGGAAAGAAAGCCTGAAAACGCAAGACTAGAAACACTCTACAGACTGGTATAGATAGTTTCATTAGGGCACCTAATAAGAGTACTGCAGACCCCACCTTTCACATCCATCTGTTTATGAAAAGGAAAAAAAAAAAACCCTAATTTATCTTTACTAATCATAACCTATCACTACAATGGAGGAGAAAAAAAAAAAAAAGACCAGAAAACCAAGACAAATGATGACAAAATTGCAGCAAAGCAAAGAACTATCCTTTAGAAGACTTAAGTCCTGTGCAGGTTTACATAAGTCCCCTGTTTTACCAGGGCTCTGTTAAGATCCTGGCCTGCATTTCTTGTGCTCAAGGAGGAAGGGAAATGGGTCTTCTCTTCTCTGGCTTCTGCAGATCACAGACGTGATGTTCTCCAGCAGCCGTCTTCAGCAAAAGCTGCAGGGAAAGCAGCTCTTTTGAAAAGAGCAGCAACGTTAAACTTTCAGGAACACAGTCTGCAAAGTCAAAAATAGAAAACTCCCATAATATGCCACAGTCAAAAATGAGGACTAGGGAAAAAAAAAAAAAAAAGAAAAGAAAAACAGACAGGAAAATCTGGTCATCTGATGTTATCCATGCTACCATAAACACTGGGTTGAATCCTTGGCAGGTAGCATCTGCCTGGCATTATTTTGGAATACAGAGAGGTCCAGGGGGCATAGACCAATCAAAAGGAAAAGCAGTTTATACTACAGGTATAAACACGTTTTTCTGGTGTACTGCAAGTACGCTTCAATTTCTTAAAAAATAATAATAATAAAATGCAATCTTTATAAGGATTAAAACAAACAAACAAAAAATCAGCCCACTTTCAGACAACTCTGTTGCAGACTACAGTGGTGCTAATGAGACGGACTTAATGTGAAGGGCTGGGACCTGCTGGCGTAAAAGCAATCCCAAGTCAGCTTTCATCTTCCTTGAATTCCACTAACATCTCAATCAAAATGCTGTGCAGGGTTAGATCGGGTACCTTACAAAGACCTAGACATCTGCTGTGCAATTGCCTTTTGTTTCAAATGTGAAACCTGGTAACAGTGCCATGAGATTCAGCTTGGCATCCAAAAGCAAGATGCCATCTCAGCAGGCATTAGTTCAGCAAATGCTCTTTCAAGCCCTTTCTTTCCAGTACGAGGAGAACATTAGGTCTTTTCCAACCGTAATGACTCTATGATTCTATGATTACAAGGGACTGTACCATGGACAAAGCTTGGGCTTCTCTCTGCTTAGCATCCAAACGGTGACTGTCCCACCAGCAAACGTTGGGAGGGATAAGCGGTCCCATCCATCCCGTAGCAGCATCGCGGAGTGACGGAGCTCTTGGATGGGGCCTTCCCAAACAACCCGTGTGACACCCCCCCTGTGTGTCCCCCATGTCCCGCTGGGGTAGCAGCCTCCAGAGCACATCTCCCCCCTGCCACCAAAGCACGAGCCTCGCCTGGTGCTGCAACCTTCATTTGGCTCCTGCCCAAAGAGGAAATCTCCTCCCATGGCTTAAAAAGGATGAAGATGGAGCGAAGGTACAAATTCCTACCATGGATCAGACTCCCAGCTGTCCCTCCAAGGTAAGGTCCTTTTCTCAGACTGAGCAGCAGTAAGTGCACTGGAATATGATGCCAATAAAAAAATATCTATAATAGCTGCTGCACAGCCATAAAGAAATTTTCATAACCTCTGGCATATACTCCAAACATCAGGGTTTATTTTTCTTATAGACATTTATCCTGACTAGCATAGTTAAGTGGGTATTTTCATTGCTCATAATAGCTATCTACTTCCAGCAATCTTAGTATAACTCATCCACTAATTTGAAAAATACAAGGGTCATAAATCCAATAAATTAACAATAGCGAACCGCTCCAGAAGCCACTGGAAGGATTTTAGGATTTTAGTTAGGACACTGGGAGGTTTTTAATTTGTTTTTCCATTTGTATTGCCTGCACCTTCCCTTTTGTTCTGTGAGATGGTAAAGAACAGCACTTGACACAGTAGTACCATATAACTCATGGAAATGTTGCCATGAAGGAGAATGCCAAGCAATTGAGGTCAATGAAGATAACAAAAAGGGGTTTTTTTTTGGTGATAGATGCATTTTTTTGCCAGGCTAACTTTGAAGGCAGCAAGCACTTGTCATTAACCTAGTCAAGAAGTAACACTTCATCCATGTCTAAAGCTGCATCCGCTTTCTCATCCCCTTCCATCTACTGTGAAATACATTGAGGAGAGAAAAAGAAAAAAGATAAAAAGGAACAAGGTATCAAATCCATTTTCACCACCTATGTGAACCTATTCTGGCAGACAGTGTCATGTTAGACACATAAAATATCACCTTCTTGATGATATATTAGGAGTAATATCATTATTAAGTTTCTTCATGATCTTAGCTCTCAGAGTATCACCAGTCACTTGTGACATTCTCTAAAATTAACAATTTCTAACACTCAAGTGACAGTGTTGTTATTAAAATCAATAACCATTTTTTAATTTTGTTTTAGCTAACCCGTTTGCCCTGTTATCTCAGAACTGCACTAGATTTTTCCTAAAATAAATGAATATCCATCCATGATAAAAGAAATTAAGAAGGAGATAGACAAAATTAGTTCCTTGCAGAGTTCATTCTACTGGATACATAAATTTTGCTTTTTCACCAATTTCTGGCAATAGAGCATGGAACATGGCTGAACTTGGTGTATTTCTGCAGCTCCACAGAGGGCACTCAGCAGGTGGACAAGCCAAGGACGAGCCAGGTGCTCACTCCTCCTCCAGGCTCTGCTGCTCTTTAGGAGAAGGCAGAGAGAGAGCACCTGAGGGTATTACACTGGCACCCCCAGGATTCCCATCCATGAAAAACATGTCCTGCAAAGAGCACAGGCTAAACACTAGCAGCATTATGGAAGGGCAAATGTGCCTACTGAGATCTTCTTGGATACACCAAAAAAAGAAAAAAAAATTGCTTCTACCTGCTGCTACTAAAGCCAAGAAGAAACTATCTTGCCAAAAGCAGTGTTTGCGTCTGCAAGCAAAGTACACTACAAACTCAACAGGAGTAGAAATAAAAACCTGAGATGCCTATGGAAGGCGCAACTTGGTAAAACTCCCCACACTGAGACTCCCCAACCGGGCAAGGGGAGGCAACCTTGGCTATCTGGTGGTAAAGGGGCCTAGCATAACTGCTCCCAAATCATGGCCTATGGGCGTTACTGACTTATGAAAAAAAAACAATTAAACAAGTTAGCTGTTTTTTAATATGGCGTCTAGGCTTTTTGCTAGAGAGCGAGCCTGGAAACTGAAGTAAGGAGTTAAGAAACTGAACCTGCACCAATACATGCAGACAAGCAGCACCCACCAGACAGTAACTTCGCCAGCGGGCCTGCACCTTGCTGACAGCCACCACGAGGCAGGACGTGCCGAGGGAAGCAGGGACAAGGCAGCCATATGGCAGGACAACACGTGCCAGCAGGCGGGCCAGCCAAGCGGTGCTCAGACATATGCAGAGGAGGACAACCAAAAGGGAACTTGAGAAGCATGTGCAGGGGAGCACCATGTGATAGCGCTCATGTAGCTCAGGAGTATGGCAAAAATAGAAGGAGAAAAAGGGGAAAAAATGTATCAGACAAGAGTGGGCAATGCAGTGTTGTTAACCAGCACAGGTACTACAGTAAGGACAATAAGCATATTACTTCATTCACGCAATCACTTGTTACAGCTGCAAGGTAACTAAACTACCATAAATCGAAGAGTTCTAATAAACTATGCACATTTCTATTAAGACGTTCTAGTTCCCCTAAAGAAAAAAAAAATCACGTTCTTTAAAGACCCTTAAGACAATCACTCCCCTGTACAGTTCTGCTCTACAGGGGAGTCAGTTAGACAAGAGAGTCGGAGCCTCAGAATACAGGGGCTCTAAGTTTGGCTCTAGCAACACCAGGACAAGCCTACCTGGCTCAGCACCATGCCCGTGCAATTCAACTTCTGTTAAGCCCATCCATAAGGCACAGTTTCCATCACAGTTTTATTTACAAGCCCTTAAATGTTCATCACCTTTTTCTTACGGCAAAATATTAGGTAACTGCCATATACCTTATTCAAATAACTAACCAGGGATGAAAAACAGGGGTTAGGCACAGAGAGCAGGGTATCTGGCAGCACTTCTCAGCTATTTGCCCTGCTCTTCCGGCAGATGACGTTACCCACAGGGCAGAAGCGCCCGAGCCGCTCACAAAGCCGATTCTGCCCCACCAGTCGGCGACCTGGGTTATATAAATATGTGGGCTGAGCCCTGCAGCGCCTGGGAGCTGCTTCCCTGGGATCAGATATCCTCACCTGGGCATCAGCCCAGGGGCTTCCTGGACAACAGTGTCAAGAGCCGCTTTGGCTGCCCAGGTCCAATCCTCCCTGCACAGGGGGGTAACAACAACCAGGCACCGTAATGAACGACCTGCTCCATCCCACAGAGGATTTGCACTTGAACTGTGGAGTAGTCATTCAAATCACAGAAATATTTTTCAAATTAAAAAGACACCTGAAGCTGTTTCTGAAGGTTGATAGCAAAAAGGCAATAGATGGCTTCCAACCAGGCCTGCAGTTGAGACAACATATGTGGATTTGAGATAAATACAAAAACTGGTTGCCTTTTATGAATTTATTTTTTAAAATCAAACAAACACTCCTCCAAAAGCAACTTATGATCTGAATCATTTAAGCTCCAGAGTGCCCAGTACTTTTCAGCTTATATTTGGAAGAAATGCGTGACTGCTGGAGGAATTACCTCCTACACATCTACTCACTCGCATCTTGCCTTTTTGGAGGGAGACTTTTCTTCGCATCAGAACTTGTTTTGTACTTTATTTTGGGACTGAAGTACTTGATTAAGTCTTTTGCAAGTAGACTAAGCGATAGATCTTTTTACAACCACTTTTTGTTTCTCAGTTTTGAAGAGGCCTTACCTAATCATGCACACTCTACGCATATATACATATATTTGTATATAGACACACATACAATTAAGGAGAGATCCACGATATATCAACCACTGTCAATAATCAGAACATCTTCCAAAAGACAACCTTCTCTCCAAGATGAGCAAAAATGACTACTGAGATTTTATTTCTTTACTATCAACAACCTGATCCTTGACACTAATATTAGCAATACAACACCTGTCCAACACATTTCACGCGTACCCAGCCCATGGCAACCAGTCGCAGAGCAAACTGCCCTCACTGCACAGGATGCACTGCTCACCCCAGCTTTTTAGCATTAAAGCAGGTAGCCAAGAAACCCACTTTAACCCCTGGCCATTGTCAGTCTCCTCACAGTGCTCACTGGTGATTCTCCCTTCTCTGCCCGCATTGCTCAACAAGAGAATCCACAAATTCAGCTGAACTAAGGGCATACTGGCACTGCCATTAGGTGACCACCAGCAGTCCAGACTCCATGCAGCCTGGGAAGAGTGCTCCAAAAGAACTGAGAAAAATGATTTTATTCCGCATGGGAAGTTCTGTCAATCCTAGGAGTTATCCCTTCAAACTTGTCAGCGCTGGACCAAACACACAGCACCCATAAGAAGTATCACAGTGGTGGCACTCGGTTATCACAGGCTTCACATACCCTTTGATCACAACCTTTTTTTTTTTCTTTTTTCCCTAATGTTTTGTTTATGATCTTTGAATCAAAAATGTTACTTAAAAAAAAAAAAAAAAGCTATGTAAACTTTCATAGTCTTTCATTTCTCTATATTTATGTTTTTCATTTCTTAAATTACCTAGTAAGGAGGAAAAAAGCTTTAAAAAATAAAGTGCTATATACTGTTTGTTACTTTTTCCTCCATAACTGCAGTTACGACACTGGTATAAACACATTGATAACACAAATCGGGAAAGCGTCCTATTTTATACATACAGTTTCTGGTAATCTGGCCTTGGACAGCCAGAGGGTGAATGATCACATGAGGTTATAGTTAAGGTTCTCAACAGAAACTTAACACCAGCAGAAGACGGTCTTGACCTCAACTTACACTGCAGCCTCCACCACAAGATGAGTTATCCCCATGAAAGGTCCTGCAGGATTAGACAAACTGGCAAGTAGGATGTTCACAGGGAGGGAGAAATTCTGACCCACCCACAGCCTCTGAATCCACCATCACAGCTGGATGGTGGGATCCAAGTAGGTCATTTCTATACTGCTCATTTCTGAACCTGCACCACACGATAAACACGGCTTAAAAGAAAAGCCAGGACTGTGACGGTGGATTATAAGATAATTTTAAGAAAGAAAAAATCCCTAGGGTTCCTCTTCTGCTAGGTGCCTGATCACAGTAATGCTGGAAACAGCCCTACTAATTTTTTTATAAGCTTACAAGTTGAGATGCAGATGATATATAACCTATAATAATCTATAGTATAGATGATATATGCAGATGACATAATGCTTTCTGTACAAACATGAGCAACTTCTCTCTTACCACAAAAGAAACTCTAATTTTGTTATCCTCATGTAAAAAAGGCTCATGGAGTCTATTTTTTCCAGATGTCCAACTTCAAATTATCCATGCTGCCACCAGAGCTATAACCACTCACTCTTGCATGGGTGACATTACTTTTACTCCTAAGCACTCAACTATACCCACATAGTACTACTCCCTCTGCAAAGCCTGCCAAGGGTTGCAAAAGCATCGGATTGTGCAGCACGTAGCTCCAGGTATCACTGCAACACGGCCCGAGGGCACCGCAAACGGCCACAGACCTGTCAGCTCCTGAAGGTCAAGGCTCCTGCTGAGCATGGGGATGTGCAGGGCTGCAGGAAAGGGGCCCTTTCTCCCAACACATCAACGAAGATGGACAGACACCCACGGTGTTTAAGCTTCTCCATCAAAAAAATCTGTTTTCAGCACTTCCTCCACTACCAACCTCTCTAAAAATTTCAGCATCACCTTTTCTTTCCAGGATAGTTACTTTGAAGGAACTGATTAAAAGCAAGATAAAAAAAATAAAATTTTGAAGGTTTATCTAAATTTCACATGAAAAAGCCTCCATTAGCTTAGTGTCTTTTCAAAATGACCAGGCCTAAGAATGACCTAAGAACACCAACCTTGTTTTCTTACCTCATAGCTACCATACACTAATGGAAACTTAAAGATGGTCAGAGGAAAAATACAAAACACAGTAACCAAATCATGCAAGCAAACAGAAACATCACTAGAGCAGTAGGAAAAAAAAGTTTTAGTAAAAAGAACAGCACACAGCAAGAGAAGGGGCCTGAGGAAGAGGCACATGCACACACCAAAGCTAGGTGATCAGGTAAGGAAGTGAGGAGAAATAGGGAAACTTGAAAAGATTTTGTAAAGTGAGTAACTTGCACCCAAAAAGCAGCAAAAGGTGGACTTCAATTCATACCCCTCCAAAAAAGCTCTTTTTCTTAACATTCTCTGCATTACTAGGAAATGACAAAAATATAAGTAGAATTTGACACATAGCATTACTAGGAAATGACAAAAATATAATATGTGTCAAATTCCACTTATAAGACAGAAGGCCATTTATTTTTACTCTATTTTAATTTATTCTGCTCTTCCAGATACAGCTTGGTCCATAAGTTACTGGAGGAGCTGCTCTTAACTCCACTTAAAGCAATCTCACTAAGCAGACACTTTGCAGCTAAGCCTCCTTAATACTCCCTGCAGAAGTATGTTTGGGTTTTGGGTTGGTTTTGCTGCTATTATTTGTGATGGGTAAGGAAAGTGCTATTCGTATCTTCTTCACCAGAAAGGGAAGAGTGTACTTATATTGCAAACTGATTAGTTGCTCAATAATGATGAGGCCTATTTTGCTACCTAGGAAGTACTCAAATAAGTGGTCAATGGAGAAACCGAATAGCAGCATTCTAAAGTTAATATTTTTGGCAAAACTAATAGTAAAAATCAGCAACTCAAGAGATGATAAAGCTGATCTACATTTGAATGCTTATGACCTTAAATAAAAAAGAATGTGATCAGTTCCAAGTACACCAAAAGTCCTGCTTGTGTTTTGGAAGATCTGTGAGAATTTAAGTAATGCTCTTCAGTCACTGCCTTAACAACCACATGCTCAGCTGTAAGATACCTAATATCAGACCAAGTGACCTGCAGCCACATATCTTGTGCAGACACAAGGCCCTAGTCCTGCTGCAACAGAAATACGGATCCCATGGATCAGATCTCCGATATCCTGTTACTACATGCATATATATGCATACATATGCATATGGATGCACACATATACACACACACACACACACAGACTGCAGAGGAGTCCTTGTGAAGTCTGCCAGAGAGAGAAGTGTGTAAAACGCACATTTATGTGGCTGTTGCAGCAACAGAGCAAAGCGAGCGAGCTGCAGGGCGGGCAGCTGCAGCCCCAGCAGCTCTGCAGAGATGGTGACGACCCCACGGATGACGATTGCTAGGTCAGATACCGTCTGCATATAATCTGCTCACTAACACTACGGCTAGCGGTTGGAATCCTGTTTTGTAGTAATAAGGATGGCAAAACTCTTAACTCCTTGTGTCAGTTGTCAGACAGTTCTCAGTTGATCTCTGTGCAAATCCATACCGAAGGTGCAAATCCACAGCTGTCCTGCAGGATCCACCAATGCACTGAATGTCACATTACACCCAACTGCTGGATTTTGAGACTCTATATAAATGAGGTTCCAACCTGCTGTGCGTTGTACCAGCTGTCCCTGCCCTCCTCTACCTGTTGTTGGGGCCAAAAATCTGACATTTGGGGTATCTACTTGGGATGTAAAGAGCAAAGTTCATGTTGCTTCCAAAGCAGGATGAAAAACTACTGGAAAAAGGGTGACCCACCATGGCAGCCAACTGCTTCAGAATCAACTTTCACTTCATCTTAAAAAGTTATTTAAGAAACCGCCTTAATATTAAAGAAAAAAAACACTTTTTAAATGCAAACATGTCCACCCTGAGAGCATTAGCTCCAGTGAATCAACTAAAAAAGAAAATACACGACTCTTACAAGCCTGGGACTGTAAATGCTCTCAAACCCAGCAAGCCCTTTGAAATACCACACTGAGGATGTTCAAGGCATCACCATCAGAAATCAAAAAACTCCCTCACAAAATACCTTTGTTCACTTCATTGACTCCACAGCCACAAAAAGGTACAGGAAGCATTCAAGAGACAGCCTGTATTTGCAACTCTGTCACAGCTACGGCTACACCACTTCACATAGCTACACATACATGAAGATAAATACTGAATTTCATAATTTCAGCACAAACTATGGGACATCGTTGGCCTTTCTTCATATAATTTTCATAGGTCTAGAGATTCTGAGGTCAGTAGGGACCACTAAATCAACATATCTGATCTCTAACACAAACAATAACATTCTATTTACTTGCTCCTATATTGAGCCAAATAATTTTCTCAAATATATTTACCACAAAAAAACGTCTTGATCAGAGGACAAAGAGAACAGGCACCTGCTACTTCCCAAGCACTTTAGCAGCATAATTTGACCAAATTTTTCTTGGGCACCAAAGGCATCTGCCTATGTCATCTCAGTCACTGTAGTAAGAGTGTTTATAACACAACGCAGTGTTATACCCATGCCAAATACCCACTCCAGTAGACATCAAAATTGCTCCAACTCTTTCTGCTACCCAGGCTGCTGCAGACAGCAGTTCCACTTCCTTCCATTCCAAGGGGGCCAAGGAAACCTGGAAAGTGGCAAAGCAGACACATCGGGAATACACTTCCCACTGGCAAAAAAACAAAAAAGATACAATTAACAAAGTCCACAATGCAGCTTCCCCTACATCAAGCCAGGACGTCCAAGTGCAAAGGCATTCTTATCTATACCTAATCTAGATGGACTTTTTAGCATCAGAAACATGGTCAGAAATTTAGGGAAAGGAGTATATTGCTTACTTGCTGATGCTGTCACAAGCAAGATTACTTCCTCTACCCTTCCATATGGAAAACTGTTAATTAACTAATGAACACAGATTAGCATAACAACTGAAAGACTCTTAAGAAACTGCTAAAGTGAAGACAGTAGAAACTGCCTGAAGAAGAATTATCCAGATGGAGTAACTCACTAACAGAGCCAGTTCTAGGAGCAGACGCACACTATTTTCATTAACAGCATCACAAAGTATAGGGATGTGCTAATGCAACGGTGATACGTCCAGCGAGTGTGAAATGTCACTCTGATTCATGAAGATGAATGTCCCCTCCATGAAGCAATCAGGAAAAAATCACAAGTGTGAAGAACATCACGTTGGAATTGCCGTTCACCAGATGCATCCGCTTTCTGGAGGTTTCAGGACTGCATCAATCCCTGTTCTCAGTTTCTCGCCTTCAGGATCGAGCCCTTCGCGTGTGCTCTGGGCACCGCTGTCCTCAGCTGCCAGCTGAAAGTTTCCTTAGGGTGCCATGCACTGGAGGGGCCCATCCCAAGGCAGCATCTCAGCTCTGTGACTGAAAAGAAGTGCCAGCCTTACCAGTTCCCAGGCAAAAGGAGGAAGAACTGGCCCTACACAGTGATGGAGTCTAAGTTAGTACCACTCCAGGGAAAGATCCAGACTGCACTGGCAAAGTCCCCTGAGAGCATCACCCTGCTACTCTGAAGTAATAAAGAAAAGCACAACGTTAAGAAAAGTTAGGAAAGAATACAGAATACAAAAAATATATATACAGTTACACCACTACATAAAGATAGGTCACAAAAGAATGCTCTCCTGGTCAATCCATCTCAAAAGGGCTTCATAAATCTAAAGAAATTACAGAGGATGGATAAATGCATAAGGTGTCTCCCAAGTGGAAAAAAAACCCTGCTATATTAGAACCCTTCCACACAGCTAATAGATGACTGGAGAGTGAGATATGATAGCTATAAAATCACCAAGGACGCAGTGCAAGAAATCCCCAAGCAGCATTTGGAACTTCTCGGAATTCAAGAATGAACAAATGAAAGGATCAAACACAAGGCTTCCATCAAACAACAAAATGTATTTTTTCAAGAACACCTGTAAAGTTCATTACTACAGGACATGTATAATATATAAATATACAAAAAAGAGACACATTAATGGAAGAAAAGTTCATCAACAATCATTAAACACAATGCTACCTCAAGCTCTTGAAATTGCTAAGATCAGATAAAGTTAGTCCCATGCCAGTGAAAGGACCACCATGTCACTCCCATGTTTTAGACTCTAAATAGCTACCAGAAGCCATCACTGGAAACAGATCTCTCAGCTATGCAGATATTTGGTTGAAACCAGCACTATACACACACAGTTTCAGTTAGTTGCACCTGGCAATGACCTGGAGGACTTAAACAAGTCCTCTCAGCACAGAGAGGTCATTTGTCCAGATTACTTCCAACAGGTAATCTACCAAAACCTGATCGGGGCTAGTCCATCCCTTCCTTTCACTTTGCTATTATACAACCTCCCTAGTCTGAAAAACTGACCCACAAAAGACAGCCCTCAATGAGCAGTTGAGCTTCCTTACAAAGGAGCTTCGTTATGGCTCTGTATTCCAAGAAATGCAAGTTTTTAGAACACAACATACGTAAATTCCCAGGCTGGATGATACAGCAATTTGTTCTGGAATTTTAGGGATACTAATGTGCTCCCTACACTCTTACTTTACAAGCCTATTTCACCATTTGAAACAGAAGTTTGTTTGACCGGTGTCCAACAGGTATCCAATTTCCAACTAAGTGAGAAGTCCAACCACCACCCAGCTTTACCCGAAATGTCCATCAGAACGCTGGGATATGCTACAAACTAGGAAATACATCCAGAAAAACACTAATGCATGGAGGATGAGCTTCATGCCCTCCAGTATCACCCCAAAAGCAGAACACAGCAAGACCAGAATATTTCTGATTCTGTAGAGGAGGGAAGTCTTCTGCAGCCTTCACTCAAGTGTTCCTGAGCTCAGTCTACCAACACTACGCAGAACCATACGGTGTAGAGCAATTTAGGATGAGAATGACCTCATACATCACTTAGCCCAAAGCAGAATTTCCTACTAAGACAGGTCAGGTTACTCAGGCCTTGGTTCAGGCAAGTTTTGAGCATCTCCAAAGACAGGAGATTAACCCAGTAGCTTGTGCCACTTCCCATTCCCCCGTTTAATTTATTTTCTTGTCTAATGGGTTCCCAGAAACCCATTCCCTTGTTTAATTCTGTATCAGCTTTGTGATATTCACCTGTTCAACACAGGAGAACGGGGCTGTTGCAGGCAGGAACAGGACATGCCTCATATCGGGGGGACAACAAGCTGTAGCCTGAAACTAATTTACTCTTGGGCTTCACTGAAATTTATTTTTCCGATGACATTCATTCTGCTCTAGTAAACTGCCAATTCCAACTGTACTGGACAGTCCTGCACGCCCCTTACTTTCCCCTGTCACCTATAGCATGAGGTTTATGTTTCTTCCCTTAACAAAGCAGTCTGTGTCTTCTGTCATCCATGAGGACAGTTACTAAACAAGTGCTTAACTAATATCAATTATATTCAGCATTAATTACCACCAGAGCTAAAAAGAACATAACAGATAAGAAGTGGTTACACTTGGGTAAGGGAAGCCTGGTCATGTGGAAACAGAGATACATTAAATTCGGATCACACAGATGCTGGTGTATCATCAAAGCCAAAGCCACAGGTTAAAGATATGGGCAACCTGTGGCACTCGAATACAGAATTTCAAGTTTTAAATTACCTGAGGTGTAAAGGTGATATGGGGAACCCAATTCCAAATAAACACTGCTCAGCTTTGTTGGGAAGGAAATAACTATAAAAAGCACATTTTTTTAATACAGTAAATACTCTTACGCACACCAGAGACAAGACCAGCATTTAAAGTCACATTTGGCAGCTAACGACTACACAAGCTTAATCTTTTCTAACAACTCTTCAGCTTAGGTCAATTTTTAAATCATTTTCCAAACTATGCCTTTTGAACGTGGGCCACCTAGAGCCTGTTGAAAGACACTACTGGTAAGAAAGGGCAACCTTTTTTTTATACAGAGGTAAGAGCAGCTTGGTGAGAAGACAGACTAAAACCTTCGAGGCCCTCATACACTGCAGGTCAGGATGTGTAAAGCCCATAAAGATGACCAGTTTGTGAGGTGAGAACAAGTTTGATGTACCTCATATTCCTGATAAGTTTCCCAAAGGAAATCTCATCTAAGACATAGCAACAAACACAAATTATGAGAATACTTGCTGAAGATCTGTTAAAATTGGGATAATCCACATTTAACTCTCATGCAAAGTTAAACAGATTCATTTTCTCTTTTTATTAGCATAGCCAAGCGCCTCTACTCCTTTAATGCCCCGCTCCTCCACAACCCCAGGCTTGGCATTTCAGTTGAAATCAAGACAGATGTCACGTAATGTCTCCCCCCAGCACACCCCATCCTCAGACACTTGGCCCTACTTCTGTTGCTCCCTTGCAACAGAGATCACAGAGATCACCAGCATCTCCCTCATCTGCTGCACTGAAACCATGTGCTCCCTTGGATGTCTCTGCCACTCCCCACCTAGATAAAACTCCTCGCTGTCTATTGTCGAGGACATTCCCAGCTCTGCCTTTTCCTATTTCTCCAGATCTCTCTCCAAAGTGCTAGCCTCTTCTGAAGGTCTCCATCAGGAGCACCAGGTTCACCACCCTCCTCAGGTTTTTCCAGAAACACCTAGCTGATCCCATTGACCTGTTTCACCCATTCAGGTCTCCCAACGCCATGCGCAGGCCCATCCCCAAACACACCTTTTAACCAGATTTTACCAAACACTTAAAGTAGTTGTCTGGCTAAATTAAACGAAGATCAGCACTGTTCAGGAGCTGCCCTACACTTCAGCCTGCACATTCCCACTGTTGCTGTCAAGAAAGACCAGTGGCAGAGAGCACAACCCTTCCAGTCCTGCAGCCCCACAAGCCATTTTGCGGAGCAATGCAGCCAGCTCCTGGACTTCTCTCCTCCGTCATGCCAGGGACATGATGGTTCTTAAGAAGAAGAAACACAAAGCAACAACTTGTGAAAACAAGTAGTTTTCACAGCTCATCCTTCTCAGAGCCTTCTCAAAGCAAAGCCCTCACAGGAAGCTTTGATGACTCTCTCTGCTTCCACACGGCTTCCTCGGGAAGAGGGATGTAGTTCTGTCGAGTTCAATTCTGTTTCAGGACTCTCAGGAGCAGTAGTGAAAACACAAGAAAAAGCAGCTGATCAGTCTTCACACTGTTAGAGGCTAGAAGGAGAGGAGAAGCTGGAAAATGCAGCAAATACCCTAAGAACCAAATGTTTGCAGAGCTGAGTCAGGATTTTATCAGCAAGTGCAGCAACTGATTTCCAACAGAAGTATAAGCATGCCCATATAAATCCTGCATCTTTTCCCTGTACAAAAACTTTTATCTAATTAAACTCTGCGAGGCCGTTGCCTCTCTGTGCTACCGGGGGAGCTACGCCAACACAACACAGGCTATGCCGACACAAGCAGCCTGAAAGCTTTCCAGTACAGATGCACAACTTTGGAGAGGCCGCTCCAAACAGTGGCAGTTTGGTACTAAAAGCTCCATAACCTCTGGCTTTCTTCCCCACACACACTCCATGCCGTAATAACATACGCTCTCCCTTTACACAGCCAAGAACAGCTAGTAGTTAGAAATACTCTTCCTGAGATACTTAGATGCTATTAGCACATCTAGCGATGCTGTAGTTAAATTTTGAGGCAACATTAAAGCAACTCAAAGTCATATCATGATTTGCATCCTTAGGTTTTTCCACGTGGCATTAAGTCTCGCTGAAGAATCACCTAACTTTATTTAGTTTGGGTTTTTTTCTTTTGGAAATACACACAGCGCTTTTCCAGCTCCAGTTGTGCAAGGGCCACACGTGGGTGAGGGCTCCACACATGGCTCGGTGCCTGCTCCGGCTCCAGCCTCCCTGCTCGGTGCTTCTCCCATTCCCTTACTGCTGACACCTTCCCAGCTTTGTTGGGCTGGAACCTCATACCCGAGCAGGGTGCGAGCGGGTTTCGCACAACATCCTCCTGACTAGCCGCATTTTGGGGATCTGCAAAAGGCACGTGCCCGCACGCCAATTTTCATTCAGAAGCACCCAGTCCC
>NW_010585078.1:33428-78383 GCF_000705375.1 Tinamus guttatus | reverse complement strand
AAGATTTCTTAACAGTGAGGGTGACAGAGCACTGGAACAGGCTGCCCAGAGAGATTGTGGAATCTCCTTCTTTGGAGATCTTCCAAACTCACCCGGATGCCACCTTGTGCCACGTGCTCTAGGTGTCCCTGCTTGAGCAGAGGGTTGGACTAGATGATCTCTAGAGGTCCCTTCCAACCTTTATGATTCTATGATTCTATGAAAAGAAAGGTGGAAGTAATTGAGCAGTTGGCAGACAGGGACTAGCGCCGGACATATCTTTCGTAGTTGGAGGTGCACATAAGCTATCATTTCCACATAAGCTATCATTTCCATAGCCCAACTTACCTCTTTCGAGAGAATTTGCTTGTTTAGTGTCTATTTTGTTAAGCCTTTGTCTTGAAATGCCAACTGTTGTACTGACTGTTGCCTACCAAACAGCACCTTTCTAATTAATGGCTGCCCTGCTAGCTATAGTTTATAGTCTCCAGTTTACAGTTTATAGTTTAGTTATAGTCTCCTTTATAACTGACTACCTAAAATGTCTTTTATCTTTGGCTATTACTGCATTTCCTGCACATTCTCCTAATAGCTTTGCAGTTCAGCTCCATGCAGTTGAACAAAATACCAGGCATTTCTGACACATGCATACTTTACTGAAAGTTAAAATACTTCTCATGGTTTGTACAGCTGGGTTTGAATTTCTCATCTGATACTAATGACCAGAATGTCTGTGTCTAGTTTCTCTCATTATTTCTTTTGCTATTTTTTCTTCTCCAGTCCTTTTATAAGAGTTTTCTTCATGTATTTGTTCCACAGCCTATTGCAACTCTGTCTAATCTCCAAAGTATCCTTTTCGAGAGTGGATATGCTGCTGTGTGTCAGGTGCCACATGAAGACATTTCAGTAATTTGTGTAGTATCATTGTATTTTCTCTCATCACTGTAACATCTTTCCTGTTTTTATGGCTATAACTCCATACCTAACAGAAGCCTCCAATAAGATGCCTCTGTTCAGATGCAGCTGCTTTTCTTGAGTTGATTAAATGAGAGACTTTGAAGGTGCATGGATAGTTTACAATTTTGTCACCAATATTTATTATATTGCATTTATCACTATTGAATTTTCATTTCACATTAGTTGCTTTCTCGGGTACTCGTATGAGATCTTGAGTACCAGAGTACTAGATCTTTTGAGTACCGTGTCCTTCTCCCCGTTTTTAAGATAATTACTTCACTTGTACAATTTGCAGATTTTTCTACCCATTACTTCCCTTTTCAGATGATAATATATTAAGCAATGCTGAATTTAATACACAACCTTGAAGCACCTTTGGGTTTTCATATTTCAATCAGTTCAATAGGATCAGATATAAAAGCTGATAACCTGAAATCCGCTGCCTCCTGCACCATCTGGACGGGGGCGACCACCACACTGGGAGCTGCTTCCATCTGAAACGAAAACAATCAGGCATTTCTGTTAACTTATTTTTCAGCAAGATTAATTCCCTGTTTCAGAATACCACATGCTCATAGGGACACCTGTGTGGGGAAGGAGTGACGTGGGGCTGGAAAGGCAACGGGGCAAGGAAAGACACAGGGTACCGAGCCTGTGTGCAAGGCGCAGAGCTGCTGAACGTCAGCTCAGGGCTTCAGTGAATATGCAGCCTAATCTGCCCTCCCAAAACACTGAGGAAAGAGCAATAACAGCTGTATAATGAAGACATATTTTGCATCTTGCACTTACTAAAAGCTTGCTTCCCAAACACAGTGGAATTGACAGAATGACACCTGGGTTTGGATTAAGTTGGATTTGTTTGGCGGGGCTGTAGTCTGTATTATTTTAAAAAAATACCAAGTTTAGCCAACTTAATTATTAAGGGAAAAAAAAAGCAAGCAAACAGTCCAGGAAAAAATGGAAAATTGGAAAAAATGGAAGTAATTGTCCTATACAAACTAAAATGGTGAGAGGCACACACTTCAGAGGAAGAGAAGGCAGCAATCCTCCCAGAAAGAAATGAAGGAGATTTTCTTAAAATCAGTCTCTACCCATCACCTGCAAATGCTCTGACAGTTTATTTTAAAACTCTTAGTGTCAGAAGCAAATTGATAATTTATTAATAATTTGCCATCATGAAAATACACCCTCTGGGGATTTTAATTTAAGAAAATAAAGATTATCTGTTGGATTACTCATCTCCATGAGTGCACGGTTTTCATATGCAAATCACCTGACTGCTTCATGGTATTTTTAGCTGTAGCATCTGCCAAGACATTTTTCAGCAATTTTAGCTAAAGTGTCTTTCAAAAGTGAGCATTCAGAGTAAACAGTCTGCCTAAGTGACTAGATGTTGAACTAATGAGCTAAACAATTTCATTAGCCTCAGTGACAGCATTATGGATATACATAGAGGCTGATTTCCCCCAGACGCTAATTGATCGAGAGGGCACAGCGTGAAAGTTTTCAGTAGTGGTGCTGTAAAATGCAGAGGAGTCAGGAATCTGTAATGCTTGGAAGCTCAGTTTTCTGCACAAAAATACTGACTAATATTTCTCCTTTGCCTTGACTTACAGAAAATGATATCATCCCAGCCTGAGTCTGAGAAATCCTAAAACATGATATGGGTAAAGGAAGGAGCAGTGTCACATGTGCAATGTGAAGCTATTTTGCATTGTTAGATGTGTTTTGTTCCTATTGAGAATTTAAAAGACTTATTCATGGAGTTCAAAGGAGCTATACACGACTCAAAATACTGTAGGAGGTTTCCTATCAGTGGTTATTTCTATGAGAAAAGACCAAGTGAGCTGGGCCTGTTTAGCCTGGAGAAGAGAAGATTGAGGGGAGATCTGATCAATACGTACAAATACCTGAGGGGACAATGAAAGGAGGATGGGGCCAGGCTCTTCTCGGTGGTGGCCAGTGACAGGACAAGGGGTAATGGATACAAACTGAAACACAGGAACTTCCATGTCCATATGAGGAGATCCCTCATGACCATCTTGACTGTGAGGGTGACAGAGCCCTGGAACAGGCTGCCCAGAGAGGTTGTGGAGTCTCCTTCTCTGGAGATCTTCCAAACCCGCCTGGATGCCACCCTGTGCCAGATGCCCTGGGTGTCCCTGCTGGAGCAGGGGGGTTGGACTAGATGATCTCTAGAGGTCCCTTCCAACCTCAACCATTCTGTGATTCTGTGGTTCTGGCAGTAAGTTTGACAAGAGAAAGATTATGACTGTGCTTCATTTGTTCTGTGTTACTGGACCACCTTGTGTCTTGAAAGGTGTTAGTAAATAAATGTTTTACTTTAGCTAGATAGTTTACCACAGATACGATTTGTTCTTAGCAGTTTCATTTCAGAATAATTCATCCCGAGTAATGTAAATAAAATGTGTTTTACTGCTAATATGCTGAAAATTGAAAAGGAACACATCCCAGCTGGCAATAGCAGGTCAGTAGGCTCCAACACATGAACTTTTTAGCAGCTCTAGCAACGGGGTTGGCAATGACTCCCTCTCCTGAGGTTCAGCATTGCAATATCCCCTCTCCTGCTTCCTTTGCTAGCTGCAGTTCTGACGTGAGGATGTTTCTAAAAAGGAAAAAAAGAAATGTAATAGCATTGTTTGGGGATGAATGGTCCCTGGAATGGAAGGCCAAGGTGATTAAGGCAAGTAGACTCTGCGATTGTGTTTATTGGCCAGGAAATGGTTATTACTAAAGTGGCAGGAAATGCGCGGAAGGCCAGTGTACCAGCTCCAACACAGCTACACACATCACTCAGTGTTTACATAGTGACGCTGAAGTCTTGTAAGAGTTACGCCAACTATATTAACTTTTTTTTTTAGACGATCCTACAATTCAATCCACCTTCCTTCAGAGGGAGTGCCCCTAGTTTCTCTACTTGAAATATTCTTGTGGAGATAGGGCTAATGAAACGGGTCGGCCCCGGTCGCTGAGGGTGTTTGTACACGTGGCCATTGCAGCACATGGCTGAAGTCATGCACACACAAGGGGCTGCTCAGGGCGAAGAGCGACCTGCATGTCTCAGTCCTCCTGGTAAATCTGCAGGTGCAGAAAACGTCACCATTAACTGCACTGGGCCCATCCGCACAAGAAACTGTGAAGAGCTGGATATCCACCTCCTCTTTCTGTGGCATGGCCCTGGTGTCAGGGCAAGCGTGGACATTGGCTGGGGATTCCCGGTGCGAAGTCTCTGACAGCGAAACTGGCTTGCAGCCCCAGGGGCGGGATGCTCACAGCCACCGCCTCTTTCCCCACGGGCTTGAGCAGTGCTGCTCTGGTGCAGCTCAAGGCAAGGGGAAAACTCTCCCAATCCTCCAGCTGAGCAGGGCTGCATCGTGCACGCGCCTGGCCTCGTGCTGCTCTGCAAGCGCTGCTGCAAACACAGCTCCTCGGTGGGGCACAAGGCGGGAAGGGCAGGCACAGGCTGGCTCTGTCCTCCCCAAAGCCACTCGGGGCCGCGTTCCACTTCTCTGGCACCAAGGTAATGTGTCCCTTGCACATCTTCCCCTCTCTTTTGTCCTGGAGCTCTCGTGCAGCATTTTGCTGTTGCTTGTTATTTGAAGCAGAGGATTGGCTCTCAGATCCACAAATAGATGCTTTTCCAAAAGCTGAATTCTGAAAATGATACAGGTAAGTGCTATTTGCGAAGCATCAGTATAGGTCAAGCCAGCCTACACAAGCATGAGAATACTTTATTGGAGTAATTCAATTCCCATATTTGTCCTTTTTAAGCAAAATTCAATGAATTAAAGATATCTTAAACTATTTTTGATGTTTTTCCTAACTTTTCGGTTCAGCTAAAATGGTTCTAATGGGAGCCTGAATATTACTTCACAGTGTTGCTGGGCCCCTACCCAGGCTGCATTTGATGTGAAAGGTTATTGCGCCATCATCTCCCTTTTCAAGCATCTAAAACGTTATCAAAAACACTAAGCGATTCAGTGAGGCTCCGATTATTCACTTTAACCCAAGAACATCTGCTTTCAGGCTGTTTTAAAATGACTGTGCAAGTGTCTTACCACAAGATGGCCCCTGCCAGCCGCAGCTCGCGTTGGTGCCGGCTGCAGTTCAGGTACTGAAACTGTTCGCTTCTGGTTTGTACAAATACCCTATCCAGAGACTGTTACCTGGTTATGACCCTTAGAAATAGCTCTTCGACACACTAGGCCTCTGTAAAGGGGTTGTCCCCTGTTTCCATCATGATTCATTTCTCAGTGTTGAGCACACTGTGCCTGCCTCCTGAGCCCATACAGCAGCCACCATTTTAAATACCCTATTTATTTGGTTGCAGCTGTGTGAAGATTCAGTAATCTCTAAAGTAATCAGAGTTAGGATGAAATGTTAGCACCTTTTCAATACATTTGACAGAGGCAGTAGCCAGGATGGGCTATGAGGAGCCAGCTTGGATGAATGCGGCTGCATGGCACCGAGAAGGCCAGACACAGAAAACACATTTTGCAGGATTAAACTGAGTTTGCAGCATGTTTTTCTGCTCCTTGGCTGCTGGAGTGAGACTACACAGCTCAGCAGTTGCTGAGGTTAGCGCTTAATCCTGAGAGCCCCCAGGCTGCCATTAGTACTTGGGAAGGACATCCAGGCCTTAAAGATAGTTAAGGGTAGATTAACCAGAGGGACTTCAGTGCCTGAAATCTTCGTGTCCACTGTAGTCTGTACCCGCAGGTTTCATGGTTAGGTCCCAGAAATAATCCCTAGGTGTCTTCTAACAGGCTTATAGTGAGTACAGCCCTTTGCCAAGGGAGCCACCTGAGCCAGCCAAGTCTAGTAAGGAGAAGAGCGACCCTGCTGCCCCTCACGTGGCACCTGTGGTTGGGGATCAGTGTCGGTGCTCAAGTCCCTCAGTGCGTGCGAGCGGGCAGGGAAGTGCCTTCGCTGGCGGACGCGGTCACCTCATGGCTCAAGGACTCCGGTGGTGGGTGGGACACTGGTTCGCGCTGGCCTCGTCCTCTCCCTTTTGTCCTGCCCGTCTTGGCCTGGCTGCTTCGCCAGACTGCTGGCCATCACATCACAGATGCCCTCAATTTCTCATGGCAAACATGCTTGACTTTGCATGAATGCTAATAGTAAGCTAGAGAAGGGTCATCTCTACTTCCTATTAAATAGGACATTCCTTTAAAATATGAATACAAGCCCTTAGTCACACATCTCTTGAAAACTAAATATCTCTGTATATACATCAGTGCCAAACACTCAGTAGCGTTTGCCTCTGGTACAGAAGGAAGAAACCTGAGAGCTGCTGGAGCTGCCTAAATGGTGGTGAGAGGCAACTAAGAGACCAGATACAGGTAAGCACCTTTTGGGAACTGCATTTTCAACTCCTTTCAAAATTATGACACAGGACACATCCATGTTTCACTTGCCTGCTCAAGAGTGTGTTTGGGAGCACTGTGGTGGAGCAGGGAGAATAATCCTTGTGAAAGCCCTTTGCATCTCGTGTGTGTGACCTCTGTGATAACAGTGACACCACAGGTAAAGGCAGATCCAAGGGATCCCTCAGCAGCACGTTTTCCAACCCTGCATCTCCCCTATTCCATCTTGTCCACCGACAGCAAGGCTGAAAGAGAAGACGCCCAGCGACAGGCTGTTCCGCAGACCTCCAAACCAGCTACATACTGGCCACTTCTTGCTTCTTCTCCCTGGGGCTGATGAGCTCGCTGTCCTCTGCGCAGGCTCAAAGGAAAGTGCTCCGCCTTTGACTCTTGTCTCAGATTTTAAAAATAAGCAAGAAACTGATTTGCAAAGGTGTTTTTAAATGTCCTTTCCCTGGGCCATAAACATCCTTCCTCTGCCTTTGCGTTTCTACTGCGTGTCTTAGAGCAGTGGCCGATATCTGCTATGGAGATTCTGGAACCCCCCTTGTGATCACTGACTGTTGTTATTCATTTTAAAAATAAATACAGGCACTAGGGGGAAGAGTTTTAATATAAACAGAAAATGTTTATATTCTTATACATACTAATGAAGTCTGGGCTTCCCAGGACAGGGAAAGCCATAGGAAAAGCCGGCTTTGGGAGCTGGGCAAACCTGTGCTGTTCTCCGTGTTCTCTGAGCAATTAAAACTCGTCCTGATCGTACAAGTTTGTGATCCACTGCAGGGTTATTCAGCACGCACAGGGACCACAGGAACACACAGAAATTACCATTGATTAAAGATGTTCTTCACCGAGAAGCAACCGCAACTTGAAAAGGGCGATGTCAACGCCAAATACTCTGCACTATTAGAGGTCCCCGTGCTTTGCATAAAGACCATTCCCTAAGCAAAAATAATTCAGTGTCGGCTGGTGTGGAGCATATCCGAGAAGTGAGCAATGGCTGTCCTACCCAAAAGAGGGCAGCAATCAAACTTCTATGGCCTATTTCATGTTATATTGAAATGTATTTTTTAGCAATGGCAAACATTGTTTCAGTAGCTCAATAACTGGGAACCATGCCAGGACCTGACAATAGATGTTATTTTGTTGATATTTGTCGAAAGGAAGTCCAGCCTGATTCTGCATGTTGACACTCAGCAAACAGAGTGACATTAGATTCGCAACAAAGAGATGACAAAGCTTTGTGTGATGGTTAGGTGGTTAATCACTTCATTTAAGTTATCTATTTAACTGCAAAGTGATTTTAGATGCATCAGAACAGCAACAGCCTCCCAGGGAGCTGCGAGCTGTCTTGGAAGGTTTTCCCCGATCCCTGAGCTTCAGCCGCTGGTGTTGGCTCATCTGCTGCGGCCCTTCCCCAACCCCAGCCGCAATGTTGCAGCCTCAACCCGCTGATCGCATCCACGCTCCTTCTCCCATGCTGCTGCACAGTTCCTACGACAGGACACGTTTCCCTTCCAGAGGGGACATTTCATGTGTGGGAGCCTCCCCCTGCGTCCTGCTCTCTCCTTCACCCGCCTGCTCATGGCTGTGGGGCAGCCTGCCCTAAACTCGGCACCGCAGAACGCCTTCATAGCGCTGGGTCTTGTCTGCATTACCAGCTTGCACTGTGAAGAGCTGCACATCAGCTCCAGGCAGCGGCCTGTCTTGAAAACAGCAGGTGCGTCGCTCCAAACGCGCGGCCGTCGGGATCCTTGCAGCCCCTGCTGCGCCCATGAGCTCCAAGGAGCACCGAGGAGCTCCAAGGAGCCCCACGCGCCGCGCAGGGAGGGTTCGCTGGCACCGCCACCGCGGGGGAGCGGCGGCCGCACGAGGAGGTCGCTTTTCCTCCAGATACTGCTCAGATTTGCTCGACCTCTTCTGTTATTTTTAGAGCTCGTTTAAATAGGAAAGTCCTATTATGTGGGAAATTAAACGTTCCAGAAAAATTCCTCAGGCCTAAATTGGAACAAACAGTTGGAAATTACCAAGAAATTGTATTTCCAAAATCTGCTTCAGAAACATAAAAGTGACCTATTCACAGCAGTTCATCCTAATTTTTAGCATTTTGAATATAATGTGACATGAATAAATACATAAGCCTTGGCCTTTATATTACTCTTTTTTTTTCTTTAATTTTCTTGAAACAAGTATTTTTATCTCTTTTTCTATTTTTAATCTCTTTTGCTTTTTTGCAAGATAATTATATATAAACCAGTAAGTTCCCCCAGAAATATTTCCATTTTGCCAAGCCAACATTTTCCTATGCAAAGCGCTCTCTTTGGGGAAAACGAGCACCAGTTTGAATCCGCTGCTCTCTTTCTGCCCTGGCGTCTTGGTGTGCAAACACAAACGGAGCTCCCCGAGGACAAGGCGCTGTCCCCACCGGATGGATCCCTGGGAACGGAAAGGCTTCTTCTTTTTTTGGGACATTCTGCCTTTGATTTAAATAACTCCTCTGATACGGAGCTCTTGGGGGCAAAGCCCTCAGTGAGGCTGGAAGGGCAGCTGAGAGGCTGCGTGTGGCAGGAGCAGGACTCATGGGGAGGAGGAGGGTCCCCGCGGCACTGGCCGAGGGTCCACGGTGACCTCTGGACCGGGACTGGCCGGGTTCACGAGGGCTCCTTCCCTTCGCTGCTCTGGAGCTGCAGGATGCAGGTGCGGCTGTTCCTCGCCTTGCAGCAGGGAGAGAAGGGCCCTTGCCCACCGCGAGGGTGTCTGCGTCCATGGATCGCTCAGTGCACTTGGGTTCCCACCGTGCGTGTCGCCAGGCTCCGTCGGGCTCCGCTGCGCCCTGAGCCACATCGCATTGCAGAAAGGCAACTGCAGCTCTGCGGGTCAGAGCCTTGGTTCGTCTTGGTAAGAACGAGCCCAGGACGCGGTTTCGGCGCAGCGCAGTCGCTGCTCGTGAGAGTGCTCAGAGCCGCGGCCAGCGCACGGCGCAGCTTCCGTGTTCCTGCTGCCGCACATCCCTTTGCCAGGAAAAACATTTTTACACTTTTTTTGTGCGTGCGTGTTTTAATGTTGCTATTCCTACATTATCTGTTCTTGAGGTTATTTCCTGTGGGAAAGATTTAATACTTTTAATTCCAGTAATATTTTTAGTAACACTTGCTGTTTTCTGCCAATGTTCCTGTATTTTGGGACAGGACCCAATTACATGTTCTAAATCCCCCTTTCCATTGCAGTTCCTCCAGGAGGCTTTAAGGCAGTTATTTCATACCTCATTAGCTACAGGGAAGCGAGCAGAAACCTCTTAAGTTTATGAGGCTGATTTTCCACCAAGTTACGGGCTAGAGCCTTGCTTCCTGCAGTTAATTTCATTCTTCCATTTCCATTTAAAAGTCAAATGCTTTTCTCCCTCATTTAGCTTTCATGTTATTCAAGCTAGGTACCTGTTTATAACTTCTGCTGGTTGTTCTTCTGCACTGAATTAGGAATAAAAATTGCCTATCAAGAATTGTTGCTACTCCTTGGCAAATTTGGCGACGTTGAAGAGAATAGATTAAAAAGGTTGCAAAAGCCCTTTCTGGTTATGACACCGTCAATGCCGCTTTATGAAGCTACAGTGCTGAAAAAGTTCACTCACTCCAGCCTTCTGAGAGCTGCTTGCATGCAGGAAACCCTGTTACTGCGCACGGGTCTCTGCTGAAACCCAGGAGTGAAATCCACGTCTCCCTGAAGCCAGCGGGTTTCGCCGTTGACTTTGCGCAGCTTGAACAGCAGCTGAAACGTTACCTTTTGCCACAACTAGCAACGCTTGAGAACAGACTCCCTGCTTGGGATCGGGAATAGCTGCATGTCGAGCTCCTTCTTTAAAAGCTCTTAATGAACATCGAATTGCTACAACTTACTGGTTTTTTTTTTTTTTTTTTTTTTTGAAATTCAGGAGAGCTGAGGATACTTAGAGCCAGTCCCAACACATGGCACCTTGGCTCCCTGGCCAAGCTCCCTAAAATTTCCTCCCAGTTTCTGTTTCTTCCTGGGGATGGGAGCCTTCTATAGGCAGCGCCATATTAGCTGACAAAATAAATGTTTTTTCGACGCAGTTCTTTATGTGAAATGGGAGTTGAACCTTGCCCCCCACAGCACATTTTAAACGAGCAACGTGAAACTTCTGTTCTGCGCCAGCTTCTTGTCTTTGCCCAACACTCCAACCCCCAGCAGCTGCAGGGAACTGCTTGGGTTTCAAAAACGCATCTGAGCAAACAGCCTGGGGTGTCCATCTGTCTGTGACCCCCCTTGGCAGACTGAGAAAAGAGACCGTGTTGGGTTTTATGCCACAGGTGGACTGGGAATCCCTTCCCTTATTCTCAGGGCCCACGAGCGCAGAGAAAAAAATTGTCTAAACACGCCCAGTCCCCGCCCCAAATGATGGGAAAGAGAAGGTTTGGGCCTCATGCGCCTCAAACCAACCCGTAACACCACAACCAATCCCCAGGAGAGGCAGAACCACAGAATCACAGGAGGGTTGAGGTTGGAAGGGACCACTGGAGATCATCTAGTCCAACCCCCTGCTCCAGCAGGGACACCTAGAGCACGTGGCACAGGGTGGCGTCCAGGCGGGTTTGGAAGATCTCCAGAGAAGGAGACTCCACAACCTCTCTGGGCAGCCTGTTCCAGGGCTCTGGCACCCTCACAGGAAAGAAGTTCTTCCTCACATGGAGATGGAACTTCCTCTGTTTCAACCTGTACCCATGGCGGGGGTTACACTTTTCAAGAACACACAATATTTTAGATTTTGATTCAGATTTTTAATAAATTGTGCCAGTAGAAGCTTTCAAAGGCAATGATATATCAATAAATAACAGTTAAACTGAGTTCCTGAGAAAGAACCTACCACATGAAAGAATGTCAGATAGATGTAAATAACAAAAATGGTATTACTATATATAAAAAAGCAGTAATACTGAATCTTACATGAACTGTCACAACACAAGCACTGCATACCCCAGGACATTCCTTTCATACAAATGTAAACAAAATACACAATCATTTTTGTTTAGGTTAGGCTGATGAATTTATATGTTGTTGCTTAGATATCTAAACAATGGATAGGATAGGATATGCTAAAACATTAAGGAATAATACGTGGAATAATATATGGAAAAAATAATGAAGCTCCAGATTTAAAAATAAAATAAAGCAAAAACACATTAAAGGAGTGTTTTCCTCAAATGTTATAATGTCAATCACTTTAAATAGGACGGCTACACTAATCTGAATTAAGGATTTTTGTGTGTGTTTACTTATTTAGTTATATATAATATATATGCAAATATGTATGGCTTAATTATCTTTAGTATTCTGATAACACCTTGAATAATTTTCACTTATACATATAAGAAAAATGCATATTTCAACATAGTTAAGAATTGATATTTCAGAGTATGTCTATAATTGGACAGAAACAAAGGACTGTCGTGCTCCATCACAGCAACATTCTAATCAAGAGAGGCAACAGGACAGAGCAACTTTTGAGCCATGCCAACATTTTCTGATGTCAGTGCCTATAGCACTGGGATCCTAACGGCACCGAGGCCGTCACCTATAGGGATGTGACGTTTGGAGAGGCCAAGTGTCTCCTGGTGGCACAGAAGCCAGCGGAGCTGCGCGCACCCACATGGTTTGTAAGACCAGACTCACCTCCCTGATCTCCGTGTGCCACGGGCTGTTCCGGGCACTCAGCTTTGGGGCTGCGGAGCTGCCGCGTGGGTTAGCAGAGCTGCTCTGCACTGCTGATCCATGGAGCAAGCCCCGCTGTGCTGCACGTGATGGGCACGAGGAGCCAGGTCCGGGCTGCAGCCCCAAGGGAGCCGTCCGCGGCATCGGACCACGCAGGTGAGACCCTTGCAACCTGTTCTACAAAACCAACATTGGATACAACCCTTGCAACCTGTTTTACAAAATTAGTATTGGATACAACCTTTGCAACCTGTTTTACAAAATTAATATTGGGTACAATCGTAGGAAGAAACCATCCACACAATACATTATCAACACACTGTTTAAAACGGTCTAACTTTAGACCCTTAGTAAAAATGGATCCACAGGACCTGCCCGTGAATGGCAAGAAAAGGCCATTTCAAATAGAAAACCACTGCTCATGCAACATTCTTCACACGCTAGACAATGAAATATCACACCCAAATTGTCATTTGCTCACACTTGCTATTACACTCCAATAAGCAGAAGGAAATAAAGCAGCTTTAAGGGTATGTCACAATTTTGAAATGTGGAAAATACACATAATAACAACAAAAACAAAACCACGGTGCGAATACAATGGCATCAGTAAATTTAGAAAATTAGAGAGCAGAGTTTTCTTTTTTTTCTTCTTTTTTTCTTTCTTACATTATTGCACAGAGACCTTTCATCACATGTTCTTCAGCTTTATGCATATTCCTAAATGTGAAATAAGTGCTATGGATAAAATAAAAATGTAGAAAAGAAGAACAGCAGCATGATTTGTCAAAGTTAATCGCTATAATTTAGTAGGAAAAAAAAACCCTGCTATAAACAAAATATAAGTGCTCTTTATTCATTTAAAAAATAATGCTGACCGCTGCAGAAGTCTGTAAATATGAATCAGAGTAGGGGAAAGCTGACCTCAAACAGAGACAGGCCTAGACGTGACAGACTGCTGGTCTTGCAGATTTTGGCGAAGACCAGGAAGGACTTCAAGTGTAGGTATCAACAATTATTTACAGTAAAACTGACCTGAACTTTCAAGAGTGCCAATTTTAGCACCTGACCCTGCAAAATTTTACCTCCCCAGGATGACTTCATTAAAATGTCAACCCCTGAACAAGGGTTGCCGGATCAGACCCTAAAGGATCAGTTAAAGGCCCTTCTGGATTTGAGATTAGGTTTATCGGGAGTACTCTATACAATAATTTACACATATACAGGCTGACAAGCTCCAGTCTGCTCCACCAGATCTTTGTTCTCCACCTCGGCTTTCTCGGGCTGGCCGCCTTCCACGCCGGAAGGTTTGGGGTACCTGAACGGGTACCCGTTGTCATCGAAGAACCTGCGGAAAGTGAACTCGTAGAAGGCGTGTTCCGTGTGTTTGCTGCTGGAAGAGGCCAGCGGGTCGCACGTCCTGGTGCTATCACCACTAGCGTCACTCCAAGGGCTCTCCTCTTCAACCGGATCAAAGTTGGAAGTGTCCATCGGATGGCTGATCTTTGGAACATAGGGAGCTGGCTGCCTACGGATATCTGTAGAGAAGTCCATAGAGTGAAAGAAAGAATGAGCCTTGATATCATCCGCGCCATTCCTTCCAAGCCTGTCCTCGGCAGCACAGCAGAGTTTTGTGATGAGATCAGTTGCCTCGGAGCTGAGCTTGATCTGCGAGGGAATGTGCAAGGTGCTTTCCCAATTTATCACCTGGGAATGAGAAAGACATTTAGCAACTTCCAAATCCCCCAACAGAGTTTTTCTGATTGTCAACACGAACACTGCAGTATATGCACAACTAATCAAGTCACAGTCTGGATATTTATTTTAGATGTTCAAGAATCCAGTGAGTAGATGGTATTAGCCATCCTTAGTGAATCAAGAAACACTGATGGGTAGGTGATAAAAGCAGCAAATCCATTTTAAAAAGTGTGAATTCCTTCTTGATCAGTACCTTGGTCAGATTTGAGAACCCATTCAGTTTAAAAATTACTGAAACTACTTTATTTTGTCTTGAAAATGTAGACTATTGAAAGTGGACATGAGACACATTCTTTTTAATAAAAAAGGTACTGCTCAACTTTGAAACACTCACACTGCCAACTGAGATTATTGCTGACCTAGAAGGTTATTTAAATCTGATGGACACCCTAAACAGGTTGGAGACCTGAACTTGTGCTTGAGAAACCAGCGCTGGGCTAAGACTCCCAAAGCTAAGACACCTCTGTATCAGCTGCCTGGCACGTCTGCTCTGACTTCGCTGAATAGGAAAAGATTTGTCCTGAACAGAACCAGGAAAAATCAGGCCTTTGTGACCACTGCATCTTATTCTAGTAAAACAGATGGGGTTGGTTCCTGTACGCAGGGGAAGGGAGAAGGTTAGCACTTCCCTATAGGAGACTGGAATTTTGCTTCAACTTACCTTCAGTTGGGTTTCTGTGGGTGTAGGAGCCAGGAAAGGAGGCTGCCCCACTAGCATCTCAAAGAGGATCACGCCAACGCTCCACCAGTCACAAAGCTGAGTGTATCCTTAAAGGCAGGAGAAAAGGCTGTCACTCACTAACCCAGGAGAGCACATATAAAGCTGTGGTTTCTTCTCACAATTAAATATCAAAACGCAGGGCACAGGTTTCTGTCTTTTCTCAAACAATTTGTGACCTAAAAAAAGGACTTCATCAAAAAGTGCCTTCTGCTCACTTACCTAAATTCTACTGCTCTCAGTGAAAATCTAGTTCCAGTGTCCAGGAATCCCTCTGAATATATTTAATTCACAACAAAAGTGAGCAAGGAAATCATGTAATTGAAAGAGAAAAGATTCCTCACAATGTTTCACAGCTACTTTGCTACACAGCACAACCTGCCCCTCCAAGAACAGCAAAAAGACTGACTGCCTGAGGTACCCTCTGGATTGGAGGAGGTGGCATCAAGGGTTTGAAACACTGCTCAAAGACACGGCTGGGCTTTAGGGATGGAAGAAAAGCAAGGCAGGCTTTCTGAGCAAGTTCCATACAGAGAAACATCTTCAACCACTTAATTGCTGAGACAAGACAAATAAGGCTGTGTTTGAGATCTACACAAATACTGGAAGATTTAAATGCTGATCTAAATGGAGATTTGTGTCATCAGATGATTTGGGAATAATTTGAAATCTCCTGAACTCAGGAGGAATCCAGAGGTCTTAGGACAAGGCTGCTGAATAACTCTGAACGTCTGATCTCCTCACTACAAGATTCAGTGGTCGTGTCTGTTCTGCAGACACAGCCACCCGGTTACTGCCTGGTACTTCCTCAAGTTGAGTTTCTGAGCACAGATTTACAGCTTCTCACTGTAAATTGTGGAAGACTCTCTTTTGGCTTACACCCAGAGTCTAGCTGGGAATCTGGAAGAAACATTTCCACAAGTTGACATCATCCACATTTGGGTGGCTTGTCTGAATCACTGATTCAGAATCATAAGCTGGCTATGCACTAGTCTTTGTAAAATCACTAGTGGCCAGAGTCATATTTCAGGAGCAAAGATTATGTGCTTTAAGTTTTGAGAAATACCACATAGAGAAATTTGCTCCTTAATCTGAGTTGTTTGTAGAGTGCAGAATGACAAGTTTACAAAGCAGTGAGCTTCTTTAAGGGGAAAATAATAATAATAATAAAAGTTATTTCAAAGTGTCACTGTTCATTTACACAAGAGAAAAACACAGGTCGTCTACCTTTACGAAGCAGGACTTCAGGAGCAATATAATTAGGAGTTCCAACTAATGAGTGGGCCAGGCATCTCTGATGCTGCTTCTTAGCTCTTTGTTCCAATGTCTTGAGCCTATCTCCACATCTACAGTTGGACACATCATCCCAAAGATCGCTGGGCTCCATGCTGTCCTGTCTGATATGGCTCCCTTTCAAAAGGCAAAGAAAGTTTACAGTCATGGTTATCAAGCACACCAAACCAAGACAAACATTTAGATCTAGTTCTGTCATCTTCTACTTTCACAAAGCAACATTTAAACTTCAAACCTAAGGCATTTACTTTTTCCCTCCCCCTCACATTGATTTTCCATAAGCAGCAAGATGTCTCTGTCTCGGCACAGCGAAGCACGTTCCCATGAGGGAGATACAGAGCAAGAGCAAACGTTTCCATCAGTTACATCAATTATTCATGGTGTTTTTGCCAGCACACTCCAATACCCCTCCATGGCACACACAGGCACTGCCAGGATTACTTTAAACCTGTAACTAAGTTATTTCACCATCACAGAGCCCCTCCAAACAAGTATGAGCTGAAAAGTTGCTGCTCCTGCATCAGTCAGCTGGATGTCTGGAGAGGATTTAAGCAATAAGCACAACCAGAAGCCATTTCTCCCAATAGACACCCCTTTGTTTCAACGCCATCTACTCAACACCATGCCAAAGCAAGTCCCCAAACACTACCTTTCTGATAGTATTTTGAATTGTGAGTCCACCTGAACCCAGTACACAGCCCGAAGTCGGTCAGTTTGATGTGTCCATCTAGGTCGATGAGGATGTTGTCAGGCTTGATGTCTCTGTGAATAAATCCCATTTTGTGCACACTCTCGATAGCCAGTGTGAGCTCAGCGATATAGAACCTAGCCAGGCGCTCCGGGAAGACCTCCATCCGAATGAGCAGGCTCATCATGTCCCCACCGGGGATGTAGTCCATCACAAAGTACAAGTTCTCCTTATCCTGGAAGGAATAGTAGAGCTTAACCACCCACTCGTTGTCTGCCTCGGCCAGGATATCCCTTTCTGCTTTGACGTGGGCCACCTGGTTGCGGTTCAGGACGTCCTTCTTCCGCAGGGTCTTCATGGCATACAGGGCATGGGTATCCACCTTGCAGGCCAGGCACACTTCTCCGAATGCGCCGATGCCGAGCGTCTTGATTTTGACAAACATAGACTTGTCCATTTTGGCCCTTTTAAGTCTGTTGTAGTTGGACTCCTTCTGGTAGAGAATTTTCCTCATTTGTTCCTGTTCTGCTTCACAAAGGCCAGCCTTTATAAGGTAAAAACAAACCACAAGAGCTAGTACTGTTACGTTCATTGCATAAGAACAATTAACTAGCATTTCCAAAGCACGTTATTATGAAAAAATTGCCAAAAAACAGAAAAGATACATTCATAGGAGAAATATTCTTCCTTCTGTCTGTACGGATATTTCTGAGACACCTGCAGAAACAGCTTTATTACTGAATGTGTTCTACATGAGATGGGTCAAGGGGCAGGATCACTACAACAGAACTGACCAAGGGATTTGATTGCACCTCTCAAAAGTGCACTTGGCCACTGGATTGCAATCCATCCTACATGCACTTTGTAGCACGGCTCAATTTCAACTAACTTAAACCTAGATGCATCAAGATCACTTGATGCTTCTGCAGGGCAACTCGCGCCAATGTGTTTTGCTGCCTGTTGGCTTTTGTGGCAGTTAAAGAGCTGGTTTTGCACTGCACATTCATAAGTGCCTTGGGAACGCTCTTTAGAAGCCAGTTTTCCTCCTCTGTCACAGCCTCCCCTCTAAAGCCTCCTACATCTCCTGACCAGCCTTGGTCTGCAGTCCAGATACATGTCCCCTCCAAGTGCCCCTACCTCCCTTCTGCATCCAACCTCTGACAGAGCCGATTTGTCCCCCCAAAGCCTAAAACCAAGCGTCCCCTGGGCTCTTCCTCCTTCAGGAGGCTCTGGCCATCTGCTCTCCCAGTAGCCCCTGGCAGCAGGACCCTCTGAGGACTCTGCCAGAGGACAGACCCGCTGTCACAGTTGGCCCCGTCCTCCCGAGCGCCGTTTGCAGGAGCCTGAGCTGGCCGACACCAAGCGAAGCGCTCGGAGAGGACGATGCCCGCGCGGTGGGAAGAGGCCAGGGAAGGAGTGTGGAGGCACCAACGCTGACTGCTGGGCAGGCCGAGGCTCAAGCACGTGCCCATGGGGCTGCTCCTTTGATTGATCTTTTTAATTTCATATCTAGAGCCTAGGCCTTTAAAAATGAATGTGGGGGCAGTCACAGAACGTGGTGAGATCCCCCCTAGTATAAAAATAAATTCTGGATGAATAAAGAAGGATTATTTGAAGGATAATCAGAAGGAGGTCTGAGAAAACTTGCAGAACAGGTAGGATGTATTTGCAGACTGAAGGCAAAAGCCAAATCAAAACGAGTCTCATTTTTTAAAATGTAAGGAGAGTGCATCAATCAATAACAGAGGAAGCATTTATTATTTTAAGATAAAATAATCAGTGCTGTTTTCTTGAGTAATTCTAGAATAACGGGATATTCCGATAGCCCAAATCTCCTGAGTTCGTAGCGCGTTACTCTGGTTAGTGCCAAGGTTGCTAAGGGAAGGATTGTTTTTGTTTACACTGGAATTGTCCCTGAGTTATGAAGTGAAGGAAAGCCAGGAGTCAGGAAAGAGAAGAACTAATGCAATTAGTAGCTGATTTACTCTCTGGAGATCATTCCCTATCTCCAACTCAAGAAAACATTCACTAAATGCAAGCAGTGCAACATACTCTGTACGTGCCATGAGGATAAACCATTAACTGTAACTAAATTGCTGTCTTTTCAACAGATTTTAGAAGCATATTTGTTTAATTTTAACCTCAACAAACAAACCAGTGAGTATCCCACAGCAAGGTGACCATTAATTGCTTCTGAAAATTGCCTGTGCTAGGGAAGATTTGATATTCAATTATTACCCATTATGCATTAGTAAGAGCTTCCCCTAGAGTTTATCCTTTAATGCAACAGAAGAGCAGTCCTGTTGTAGTGAAATTTGGGAGTAGGGGGGGAAATTCACATTAAAAACGAAACTACCACAGCAATCATCAGAACTTGGCAGCTTTGCTTTAAAGCAGCCCTATCAATGCATCAGCTTAGGCTGGAGAGCTATGACTAGATAGGAAAGAAGCTCTCAAAGAGCATCTCACCAAGCCCAACTTCTAGGCCAAGTTCCAACAAGGGTTCCAAGATGATTTTAAGCTGGCCAAGATAGGTTCATCTAAATCCATCCTTCCACTTTCAACTAGACAGATGGCACAATGATTCTGGTGTCAAATTAAACCAGTGTTTTGTGAGGGGGCTTCTATTGTGGAACTGACAGAAAGAACCAGAAAGAAAAAGAAAACCTATTTCAGAGTTTTGCAAGAGCTGCAGAAGTGTTGCCAGCGAGGTCAGTTTGGCCTCAAACTTGGCTTCCGAGTTCTTGCCTAAGCAAATCCAATAGTTTCCTACTATGGGGCTTTTTGCTTTATTTAACTTTTTTGGTATGAAGATATGTAACTCCATTTCTTAGACTCTCCAAACAGCCTCCAAAATCTGTATCCAGGTTTCTAATTGAAAACAGCCTCAAAAAGGGAGGTGCTGAGCACCTACTAGTTCCAGGGGAGCCTTCCTTAGAACCTTTGGGGGTGATTCAAAATGGTAATAATCAACTTGACCCCGTCAGCTTCTATTATAACAAAACAAGAATTACTTTAGCCATTTCTTGCTCCAGCTGCAATCTTCTGTTAATTTTTTGCTGGTAGGTCTTTATGACGTTTTCCACATGTTGCTCCATGTAGAACTTGAAGGCAAACGGCGAGTAGCTCTTGATCCGGGATTCCCGCTTCTCCTCGTCTTTGCCGTTTTTCCGCACAGGCACCGGCGACGTCTGAATCTGCTTTTTATCCTTGCTTGGCTTGTCAGCTTTCGGGTTCTTGCTGCTCTTGTCACTCCGCTCACTGTTCTCCTCAGCTTTGCTGCCTGTGGAGCTGGAGGCTACGCGGAGGGTCTGCTCTACACCCATGCACAAGCAGTTGATATCGAACTGCTCAGAGCTACCAGGGAGCAGGAGATGTTTGGGATACGGTGGTGGCGGACACCGCAGCTCCTGGTTACTGTAATCCACATCCAGCTGGTAGGCATTGGCTGCTCCAACGGGTGGGACGTGCTGCTCCATGATCTCCAAGCCGTCCATGGCCGGTGCCTGGGCAGGCAGCCAGCCCGGATGGGAAGGTCCTACCGCAGTCTGGGGTTCGGGTCTCATCACTCGCATGCTCTTCACCGGCTGGAGGATGTGCGCGGACGTGACTGCCGTGATGGTGTTTGGGGATGGAAGCGCAGGGTCGGCTTTGCCTGGAGGAACCTGTCTTATAGACACAGTGACCTGTGGCTGCTGCTGGTGGCTGTTGAAGGAGTTTGTCCTGCTCGGCGCTGTGGCATCTGCCCTGAAGGACACGTGTTGCCGTGGAGACGTTTCTATTCCTGGGTTTTGTAGAGAATCCCGGCGTGACGGGGTCGCTGCCTGCCACTGCTGAACTGGAGGATTACTCATGTCATAGAGGTCCATATTGAGGCTATTTCTAGATGGAGTCAACAGGTTCTGTGGCGGACTGTCTGAAAAATCATTAGCAAACGCCGGGCCTCTGGACATCACGTGCATTTGATGAGAGGAAGGACTTGTCTGTTTGTGGTGAGAATGTGACAAATACAGGCTTGCTGGTGCCTGCTGAAATGCATGACCAGAGTTATTCTGAACAACTGCCCCCTTATTTGGGAGATTAGGGTATCCTCCCTCCTGCTGCATCTTGTTCTGGAAGGACGCGCTCCGCTGGACACCGTAGCCCATGGGCTCCCCCTGCACCATCATGTGCTGCCTGCTGTAGTGGGGGCTGCTGGAGCCGTGCGAGGCCGGCAGCTGCAGGGCTTGGCTGCTGTGATTAGCCCCGGGGTAACTCATCACGGAGGGCTCCATGCTGCCCGAGTACGGTTTCTGCTGGTGGCTTGGGGTGCCCTCTGCACGGGGGCGCCCATGGCCGCAGGCTGCGACGCAGAGATTAAGTAGTCCATGTAGGGCCTGGGAACGTCAGGGAGCATGTTTGCACCTTCTGCTCCAAAGCCTGTCCCTTCGTAGGCTGTGTTACCCAGCTGATGGTAGGACGGAAAAGATTCATTTGATCCTTCAAAGCTTGGCCTGCGGGTTACATTATTTGGCACAATACCTTTTCCTTTATGAAAAAAAAGCAACACAGAAGAATGTTAGGAAACAATTCAGGTGAACCAAGTACTTTACATTACTCATCCGTCTGCACATTACACACACACACACTGCACAGGGAGTGTGAGTTACAAAAAAAAAAAACACCCGCAAAACCTAACTTAAGCACTCGAGATACATTTAAAGTGAGGAGTGCTTATATTACTACTGATAACAAGTTACTGGCCTACAGTCCTGTCCCATGCCAGGATTCATCAGGGAGTTCTATCACATAATGAAAATAGAAGCACAAATTCCTTAATTGTGAAATCATCAGTTTATACTATAGCCTGGGCTTAAAAGCTGGGCCAGTTTGTGGTTATTAAGCACAGACTGGAGGAAGCTACAGAGCCAGGGCTAAAACACTGCACCAATGGGAGGGAAAAAATCTCCCTAAAGGACTGTCATTACAATTTAAAGTCACAATCATTATAAGCTACTAGGAAGTCACATCCTCTTTATCTTCTGCACAGTGATCTCACTGCTCACACTGGAGATCTGTTTACAACTCTCTGTCCCACCATTCTCAAAAATCCTTGTATCTCTCTTCTTCATTTACAGCAAAGGCATCCTGCACCTTATGCTGTCCTCCCCGTGTGCTGGGCACTGAGTGTCCCCTCCTGTTACTCATCTCCCCGCTCTTTGCAAGGCAAATCTTTGAGAGTGCCAATGTGCTAACGTGGGCTCGAAGCACGTGCAGAGCTGAGCTGGTAATATTCCCACACAGGAAGTGCGCAGGGCTCTTCTGATGAGTTCTTTGATCAGAGGACAAATCCCAGGTGTACCTAGCAGGTGCTTAGTTCTGGCTCTGCTATACAGCCAATAGATGACTCTTGCTCAGTCCCCATTTTTTTGTCCCACGTCCTTTGTTTTTTTAGCTTCACAGATCATCAGGACCTGGCCTATTTATGCCTAGACAAATTCATTTTAAAATCCTGACTTCATAAGGTCTGCAATACAGCCATACTGCACAAGGCAGGTTTGCCTGGCGGACTACAGGCTTTTCCAAGCGGTCCCAGTGTGACCAGGTGCAGGAGGGTTTGGAAAGCGTGCAGGACACCCCTGCACACACACCAGCTCTGCTGGGGCAGGCACGCAGGGACACGCACGTCCTTAGCACAGCTCTCTGCAGCAGCTGAAGCAGCTGCTGCTCCCACACTAGGGAATAATGTCATCACTGGATCTTGAGAGGTCACCAAATCACTGCTCTGTGAAATGAAGGGTGCAATCTGCAGCTCTTTTGCTTGTGACGACACAAGGCCCAGCTCACCACGGTTCGGACTGTAACAGAACTGGCCTGATGGGCCAGGCATGGTGAGAGGCGCTGATGAGGTGGTGTCAATCCAAGGCACCCTAAAACACTGTTACTCGGGCCTGGAAATGGAAGGCAGCCCCTTATATGATCCATGCAGCATCTCTGTCAGCAGGATTCATTCCGGGTTTGTTTTCCCCTACCAGAAGTCACGAATGAAAGGAACAGCAATAACTGTCCTCCTCTGGGTGACATATTACAGCTGTGCAACTAATTTTGATGATACCGAGAGAAGCATGACCTCCATCTCCTAGATTTGTATACCACTCAGTCTGTTCTGGTCTGACTGAGAAATATTTTGGATCTGCAAAGATACCAGATGTGCTAGTTGCAAATGATTTTTTTGTTCACACATTTCTATCCAACACAACAAATATTGTGACTGTATCTCTAGCCTGTGAAGGGTTTTATAGCAGCATGTATTTCACCAACGGTAGTCACAGGATAAACTATTTTTACATTCTCTATTTTATATTCTCTGTCTCACAGTAATATCTGCTAAGTTTTCTCTGAGTCTTGCCTGTACACTAACATTCCTGTGAGTTTTCATATACCAGCCTAGAGAATTCAAAAGCAAAAGTTTTTAAACTGCATATGAAGAAGTTTCCAGGGAGCCTTGCAAGGCTCCTAATCACCTGCAGGAGACCTACGCTGTCCTGGCACAAGCAATCTAAATTAAAACCCATCAGTATGTTTTTGTGATATCTCAGACAGTCAAACATCAATGACATGACATGCAGGGTCTGCATACTAAGCATCCCAGAAGCTCTTCAGCTTGAAGAGCTTTGGCTTAATGGCCTCTGTCAGGTGCCATTATGCAGGATAAAACTCAAGGAAAATCCTCTCCTCAGGCTTTTCCAGAATTTCCTCAAATAATAAACCAGAAAGCCCATGACTGGTGGAAAGGGTAGTGGAGCTGCTCCCTACAAACCACCAGGCACCATTTGCCACCAGCTTTGTAGTTCCATTCTAGGGAATGACTGCTTCGAAAATTAAGTCCTTTTCCTTTTCCCCCTTCTTTGTATGTGGCTGCCCCTGGGTCTTTCCATGACAAAAAAAAAAAAAAAAAAAAAAAGTGGCTGTACTGAAGAAAATCCTTTCCAGGGATTTTTATTAGTAAACCGAGTGGGCACTTTCTTCCCCAGCTTTATTCATTTATCGATGTGCCTCTCTGTCAACTTTCCCAAATTCAATGTTTTCCAACGCAGATCTTCAGCTTGATCAGGACCTAAGAAGGAAGATGCTGCTGAGGTGACCAAGATAAGAAATTTGCTGTGTGGAAATCACTTGCACTCAGTAAACTTAATTCATGACCATATTCTTGAGATTTTTTTACAAGAAGAAAGAATACAACATAGAAGAAAGTTTGTGCTTACCTGGTGAGGTCTGCTTAATCACACGCACTATCTGCTCATTTCTAGGATCCAAGTAGCCCATTTTACTGATATACTCCAGAGCTGCCTCAATACTTCTGCTACCTGTCTGCTTCAGTGCTCGGACAGCCATCTCCTAAAGAGAGCCAATAAAAGTGGATTAATAGCAAGATAAAACCCAACTGTTGCATAAGCGTAAAGGAAAGAAGCTTTCTTACATTTATGGAAACATTTTTTCAATTTTCAGCAGATCACAGCTGCCTAAAGTCAATTGGGCTCATGTTTTGAAAACATTTGTATGACTTACACAACACAAAAATTAAAAGGAAAAAAACAACAAAACACACAACCCACACAAACTCTGGCAATTAAAGAAACATCAAATTGAAACCTGTACTTTAAGAATCCTTAGAATAAACTTTGAATCAGATCTGGAAAAGGCAATATAATTGGATTTAAGAAAGAAAGAAATATTTAGCTTTTGGTATTCAAGCAACATGTCTCTTAGTCGCACCTGAATATTGCTATTCAGTAAAAATTTTAAGCTTTCACAGATGCCACAAGAAGATAATGAGGCACAGACTGATTCCTACGGAGCAAGTCCTGGCTCTACAAGAGCCCAGAGACGAAAACTGCTATTTTCGGTGGGGTTGGGACATCAATCCCTATCTGTTTGGAAAGCGACTAGTGTATTATCCAGGATTTTACACTATTATTTACACTACTATTCTTTTTGGCTGTATTTTGTTGGGCACACATCCATCACTAAAACATGAATACGAGCACCAAACACAACTGAAGAACTAAAACCTTGGCAAAAATGAAGTCTAGTTAAACTTCTCTATCATGTCCACTGATAGAATCCCCTGCTCCACAGTCAGGAAGTCACACCCTCCTGGGCTTTGTGTTATATACTTACTTAAGGCCCAGATACATCGAATACCTTTCATCAATGACTCTAACCATAGGATGAAAAATACAATTTGCAAAAGCTCACAAGGCTGCATGTTTTCTTCCTGAAGATATGGGGGACCCAAAATACAGAGCTAAAATGTTTAATTCACAGTTTAATGCACTGAACTTTGGCCATCAGAAGGTTAGATATCTAGTATAAACTAGTTGTTGAGAGCCCTTCCACAATCACTTCCAGAGGCAATTCATAAAACAGGTATATGAAACATTGAACTGACGCTTTGGTGACAACAGAAGAATATTAGAGAGGACTCATTTGAACTTAATTCCTATCTCTTAGAGAAGCAGAGCTGGATGAAATGAACATCACCACCAAGGACTCACTTGCAGATCTCTGCAAAACTGGTCACTTTATTGCCAATCTCAGGGGAATTCTGTCATCACAACCCATCCACTGAGGGCTGCATCAGATGCCCCTCAGATACCCAGTTTGCACCTTCTAGGCTGGGGGTGTGACGGCGGGGCTGGCACAAGCACTCAGCAGTTCTGCACCCTGGCACAAGCACTTACGCAGTCCCAACATGAACGCTCCTTTTCCACATCATTTGTGGCGAAGAGTAAGTTTGCTCAGTTGAAGCAAGTACATTCAACTTTCTGGTTTACTTTTTTCTTAGCAAGAGAGGATCATCGTAGATGACACTAATTCATACTCTGCACAAAGCCACATGCTGGCACTTGGCATTTTTACTTTGCTTAGATCAGTCTCCTCCTACTCCCCCCAAAAATGGCAGCATTTTCTCCATTACTCAGAGGTTCTGCTTGGGGAATAACTATAGCAAGCTTGAATATTTTTCATACAATTTATGACTCATAATTCATAGAAAGACAGGAGTTGGTTTCACATTTCCTATAGTTGAAATATTTCACTGGCACCAACACATCAGTAAGGACAATTTTAAATCAACGAAAAACTATTAGGCATGAAGGAAAGAATTTCCCACAATGTTTTTCCCTTTCTTTTTTATGTCTTCTGAATGCATTTCTAAAGTATTAGCAAATCCGCATCATAGCGTTCAGCATTTTCATCATCCAAAGGCTCTGGGCTGCTAACACACTCTGCCCACTAAACCAACTGGAATCTAGCCTCAGATCACAAGGCTTAACGTCTCCTAAATCAAATACTCTCCATATGCAAGGTTGAAAGGTCTCTGAGGTGGCTTGGACATTATGGGCTTTTCTTTTTGGTTTTGTCTTCAGTGGGATCACAGGAGAACATATGCTTGGTAAGCAACTACCGTAGTGATTCCTAAGAAAACAGCTCTCACAATCCACTTCTTGGTTTCTCAGCTGCATTGGCTCTCTGGGGACTTAAAGGGGCTGAAATAAGTTTGGTTTGTATCACCTGTGCAGAGATACAATCTCTAAAAACAACCCTTTCTGCCAATACTGACACTATCACTGTCATTTCTTGCCCTCATCTCTGTCAGAAAAACAGAGGAAAATAAGATCCCAGGCGCTCACCTTCCATGAGGTCAGCTCCCACGCTTCAGAAGCTTTCCCCGTTACACAGCCTGTTTTCTTAGCACTTATATTATTCTTGGAAAAAACTAAGCAACCTATTTGTGGCTCAGAGATCCCTTGCAATTCCCCTGGACACGGCTCCCAAAACTTTTGCCTTGGGCTCTTAGGAGACACAAATGGCCCCTCTTTTGGCTGAGGGTTCACAGGAGCCTGCCACGATCACCCAGCGAATGGAGAGCAGGCAGCAAGACACAGGTGAAGAGACTTCCCTTCTCCCAGAGGTGGGTGATGCACAAGCAGAGAGCCTTTGTCCTTCTCCATCTTGTTTCCCCATCTTCCCCCTCCACAGCTCTCTCCACTCTGTGGTCGCAGTGAAGAGGACAACGCTGGTTCTTCTGCCAGCGACAAGGAGACCCATGGCTGAGGCCTACGCTGGGCACGCTCGGTGCCAGAGGAGGGGCTGCGGCGGCCGTCACCTCCCACACGCTGAGGAGCCTGTGCGAGGGGCAGCAGCGCGGGCTCGAGGAGGGACATCCACCCGACTCGGTCACGGACGGATCTGCTAGACCCCAGCGGGGCTGTGGAAGCAATGGGGCAGACACTGCCCCAAGACAAACGCGCTCAGCTACGCTGGGCATGGAGCTGTTGTGCTTGTATGCAGCTCCAAGATCAGCACGTTTTAGGAACGAGGCGGGAAAAATGTCCATAAATGAGACCAGAAAATAAAACTATGTGGGGACAGAGGCAGCTCTGCAGGACTCCAGGTCTGTGGGTGACAGAGGGAAACGGGGAGAGAGGCTTTTCCCTGAGATCTGCGTGGGCAACATGCTCCCAGTTATTTCCGCAGCCTTGCGCTGGTAGAAGGAAGCTTTCCAAGAGAGTAAGACTTTTCTAGAAGGAAAGCCACCTTTGGGCTCAGATGCCAAACAGGAGAAACCCTTGTTTGATGATAAACAGATACGTGGAGGTCTGTGGAGCAGACCCGGCCTCGCTCGGTGCTGTGCCGGCAGCGGGGAAGGCTCTCCCCGCTTCACCCTCCCGCCTGGCCGCCCTCCACGAGCACTGGCAGAGACCGGCGTTCCTGCTGCACTCCAGGGTTGTCCAGCAACATTTTTCATTCAGAAAGCGCCTCGTTGCCAAGATGTATTCATCATCCCAGTGAAGATTGCACAACAGGTTACAATAAGTGAGACTTTTTCCCAAGAACATTGTGTCTGAAGGAGACAATAGGTCCTCCAAAGTTTGGCAAGGCTAATTAATCGCTAACAACAACAAAAATTAATTACTTGCTTTCCATTCACAAAGAGGGATGGGCGACAGATGCAGGAAACAGATACAAGCTCCCCGCGGAAGGGAGAAAACCAGAGTTTGTGCCAGAAGAGACGACCCAGAATTGATTACAAACCTTCCCGAGATAGCCCACCCTTGCAGGAATTTTCATTCATGATTTTTAACATGCAAACCCCAGGAAATTCAGGAAACCATGTGTACGATAAGCTCCGTTGGGATTACTGCAGCCCCACAGAACAGAGATCCTTAGTTTGTTAGCATTCCCTATGTGTAATGATTCCCTAATTGGAGGCTTCATCCGGTCCCGCACTCTGGCTCTGTTTTGCCTGATTTGGGACTGCTAACATCAGGGGCTGCATATTGCCCACAAATTCCCATGCCTGCTTCTGATCCTAATTAAAATATTTAGGCTTGTAAATAAGGAGCTGATTTAACCATCTTCTGGTTTAGTGCATCAGGAAAGCAGGAAAAAAGCAGGCCTCTGCCAGAGCTACAAGACACCTATTCGCTCATCACTGGATCATTTAGGACATTCATAAGCCTGTAACCCATCAAGGAACCACTGGAAAACCATCATTTAGTATCAGTTTTACTACTATTGCAGTCCTTAAGGTCACCACTCTTCTTTTAGTAGGATACTCCAGTCTTGGGCTGCACTGCTGTGCACTCCTTCATGCTGACAGAAAGCCTGTTCTTCTACCAGAAATATTAGTGGAAACAGTACGAGGGGACAACCTACTGCATAACGAGTCAGGGAAGAGAGAAGAATATGGATAGGCAATAAAACAGAATTTATAACTAATCTCACAATTAAAACAAATCTATGGAAGACTCATTAAATTACATCACATCAATATGTTAAAAAATAACCAAAGAGTAAACTAGGAACAGGGCAGGCAAGGTAAGGAGCAACTCCAACCAGAAACTTTTAAAATAATTTGTTTTACAGGACATTCGAAGAGCTAATAAAGGGAGCAAGCCCAAAAGACAAGGGGAGGATTTAGAAAACAAGGCTCCAGGAAACGTCCTATGAGAAAAACATTAAAAAGAAGCTAATAGGACCTAGCTGCTCCCCATGGCTCATTCTGTGGGCACCACAAGCTCTTAGTCTTGATTCAGACACTGCAGGAGGCACCTAAATGATGTGAGTGGCTCATTTACCGCTTGTGCTTGCTCAGCTCCTGATACAACAGGGCCCTCTGCTTGTGTTGCTTATGGCACTATGATAATAAATGGTTAAATACAAGATAATTAAGCTTCTAGCTTGAAAGAACAAGAGAGGCACTGGAGGGTTAAAGCAGCTGGGTCCCAGGACAGAAACCCTGGTATCATTACAACCACAAAGCCAATTCTGCAAGACAATTACTTTAATCCTCCAAACCACATGATATGCACATTTACCATGGCTATGGGAGGAATGAGGTAAAATAAAACTAATGTAATTAGAGATTGAGAAGCATTTTTTGATGATCAAGATTAGAGATAGTCAGAAGGTTTCTAATATCTTTTCAGATTTAAAACAGTTCTAGAAGATTAAAAAACAAACATACAAGCTACATTTATCACATTACTTCTTGCATTTTACTAGCCACAGAGCTAGTACTAAGTCTTCTCAGAACTATCACAAAAGAATAAAAATAAAAAAGCCATCATGACATTTTGTCACTCCCCCCCCCCTCAACTGCCTTACCTCTAGTTCATGGCTTTTCACAGCAATTTTAAGTTTTTCCTTGAGGAAAAGACTCTAATCTACCAATTTAGGCACAGGGTGCACTTGCATCTATACAAAACAACCATAACAGCTTCACCACGCTCAGAAAGACAAGACATAAAAAGCAACAGCTGAAAGTAACAACTGAAAAAAACAGCATAGCTAACAGGCATCTCAAAAGATACCAATTATATTAAAATACCTTAATGCAAGGTAATTTGTGCCAAGCAGCAGTATTTATCTCTGTTCTTTTAACTGAACTCCTCCAGCATGTTCCCCCACCACAGCTCCTTGTAGCATGTGCTGCATTTGCCCAAAACAGTTCTCGAGACAGGACCATTTTACCCTCCAGTTCTGGCCTGCTCCAAGTTGTTCAAATATGGCTCTTTGCATGAAAAGGAGAGATAAGAAATGTGGGCTCTGAGCCAATCCGAGGTCCCAAAGCTAAGACATTTGGAAATAAACCAAGCATGGCTGCTCAACATATTTCCAAACAAATGCTTGTAAAACACAGGCAGTGTTTACAGCGAGGCATCTCCAGACAAAGAGCGCCTATGTAAACACGCCGAGAAGCTCTGCTCAACTATTCAAGAGATGCAGTGTGTTTAAAGAAAAAAAGCCACGTGTGCTGCCACGGCAATTTTCAAATTCAGTGAGCAGATTTAATCGGGCATCTCTTGTTAATGTCACGGTGCACGTGTGTACACAGACACACGCATGTATGTGTATATAGTATGCGTGGGGTATATGTGATTTTGTTGAAATTAATACAATTTCTGGTAGGCTTGCAAGCCCTTTGAAGCAATGTGTTCTCCTGGTTCCAGCTGAGCTTTCACAGGCTGCTTGATCATCTCCCCAAAGATGGAAAATGGCCTTTCTAGAAACTTTGCTCCAGACCATACATCTGGAGGAAGCCGTATGGAGTCTGCAAGGGAGCTTGCACGTCAGGCACATGCACTGCTATGGGACTATCTGTATACCAGGTTCATAGGTCAGGTTTGCATTAAGGATAAAATAAGGGAAGGGGGAAGTGTGTATTTATACATCCCTACTGCTCCATGTACCTCATTTTTTATCTGCAAAAACATCCTTTCTCCTGTGATGGCACCCAAAGCCCTCAGCACTGCCGGGAGCCTCACACAAGGGAAGGATCCTGTTCTAACAGAGATTTCTCATTTAAAGCAGCGCAAGCAGTGGTTCGTGCAGCCGTGACTCCTCCCGGTGCTGCGGGCCGGCTCGTGGCAGAGCTATTCCAGCTATTCAGAGCTCAGCCTGACCAAGTGACCCATGACCAGCGAGTGCATCGGCAGACAGAAAGTCCTACAAATCTCTCCTAATCTGTCCTCAGCACCGAGTAGGGGGAACTCAAACCAGCAACATTATTAAGTGCTAATTCTGAAACTTTATACTCAGGCCAAACTGTATTAACCAAACAGCATTTATACACTGGTGCCTTAGCAGGTCTACATTGCAGAGCTGCGTGGAGGAGCTTTGCTGACTTTGTGTCAGTGTTTACACACACACATGCAAGAGCTATTTCCTAAGGTGCTGTTTGACTTCTGCAAAGTGCCCCCATTTCACTGGGGGGACAGGAAACCTCCCATCCCCTGAGAACGGCCGGGAGCTGCTGCTGCCTCCTCAGCTCCAGCCTCCTCCTGTCCCTCTTGCCTGGCAGCCTTAAGACAACCCCTACTCTGCCACACCTGTCCTCAGTCATGTATATATACATATACATATATAGATGAAATGAAAGGCCTATATCAGAACGTGAACTCTGAATAATAGGAAACACAGAGCAATTATGAGGAAGAAGAACTTTCCTGTGAGCGTGACAGCACTGGAACAGACTGCCCAGAGAGGTTGTGGAGTCTCCTTCTCTGGATGCCACCCCATGCCACGTGCTCTAGGTGTCCCTGCTGGAGCAGGGGGTTGGATTGGATGATCTCTAGAGGTCCCTTCCAACCTCAACCCTCCTGTGATTCTGTGTGTCATAAGCAAGTGAGCCACTGCAAACCAAGAACATCAGCATCTGCCCTGCAGGGTTTAGTGAAAACCCTTTAAAGCTATCTGAGTAGCTTTGAGCATTCCCAAACAAACCATCTCCTTTTCGTGCTAAGTCCAGCATATGACCAACTCGGAGGCTTACAGCTGTGATACAAAGACCAAATCCAGCACCCCAAATTAAAGCCTTGGTACAGGGCCGAGAAGCCCAAGACAGCAGATGGCTCAGTACCAAGTCCCTGTGCTTTTATCCAAGTTACTCAGGCCTTGAATGCAGCACCTCCCCTGAGAGATGGCTGCTAGGCCCTACCAAAAGCCACCAGCAGACAAAACCCAGGTTTTACAGCCTTTGTAACCAGAAGGAAGACACACGAGGAGCCAGAATCTTCCAAAGCTTGGCAGCCCCTGAACTGAAAAAATCTTTCTTTTCGGGTGGTATGATTCTGAAATGGGGGATGCATGACTGGAAAGTGGTAATAAATCCAGAAACTCAGTTTGAAGGAACACCTCAGCTTGGAGACCTTAGCACTGGAACAGGCTGCCCAAAGAGGCTGTGGAGTCTCCTTCTCTGAAGATCTTCCAAACCCACTTGGATGCCACCCTGTGCCACGTGCTCTAGGTGTCCCTGCGTGTGCAGGGGGGTTGGACTAGATGATCTCTAGGGTCCCTTCCAACCTTAAGCATTCTGTGATCCTATGAAATGACACCAAAATGAAGCATTTTTCTATCACTTATTCATCACTTGAGTGCACTGGAACCACGGGAACGGGGAGAGGCGCCCTGCGTTTCATCCCACCTCCACAGCCCACAGGTTCCCCCGGCCAGACCAGCTCCTCCCTGCTCCACCTCTGCCCTCCTGCTGTGCAAAGGCCAAGTGCTGTGTTAAAATGGGCTCTAAATTCTCATAAATTACCAGCAATCCCTTGGAGCCAGTTTTGTTTATTTTGCACAAAAATGAGAAGTTTTGAGGTCTTAGTATTTTACCCCTGCAAGCAGAGGCACCTGGTGCGAGAGCAGCCATCCATCCCTGTTCTCCTTGTCCAGATTTTTATTCTTTTTCTAAAGGAAAAGTTTCTTGTGCTCTCAGGACAAACTAATCAATCTGCCTGGAGCAGCAGTTCAGAGAAGGTTTCATGATGAGCTGATTCCTCTTCATTAGCAGCAAGTGACTCTTAACTTGTTAACCTGCCCGGGGCTGGAGCTACCTCTCTGCAGGAGCAGCACTTCTCAGCCGCCACAGACTGAGGGGCGCTCATACTTAGTTACGTAAAAAAGAGGATTTTTAGAAACTCTCAGAGCTTGGGAATGATTTCTTATCCGAGCTGGCTACGAGGGACTTGTTATCCAGATTCACCAGATTCAGCGAGATCAGCGACGAGGTTTGTTGTCCAGGAATAGAGCCTCAGAGCACAGAAAGGGACTGCAGAAGAGGGAGAGGTTTTTGTGCCGCTCTCCCCCAGAAAGCCACGTGCTGCTGCTGCAGATTTGAGATGCATTAGCTTAACACTCTTGTTTATCACAGTTCTGCAAAGCTCTACAAGTTGAATTTTGCAGCTATTCTTGTAAAAAGTGCCTCGATCAGATTTATCGAGTGCTGTTGTCTTAATGTATGCCAAGTTTTCTTTCTATTTCATAAGATTTTAACATGGAAAGATACTTCTTGTGGTTTTATAGAGCTTTATTCAGTATTAAAACACTAAAACTTTTAAGGGTAGTTTTAAAACCTCTTTTCCAGAAAAAAAAGAAAGCTCTTATTTTTGAAGACAGCTAATAAGTGCAAGTCACCAACTCATTTTGGCGTTTGAATACAAGTTTTCAAACAAAGTTAATAAACATATTCAAGGGTATTCCTGACAGGGCTATTAGAAGCTTAGCAGCATTCTGTTCCCCTTAATTTTTCCTTTGGGAATACTTTATTAGAGCTATAAAACCTCCAGGATACCTGCTTGGAATCCATTAAAACGGAATCATTTTCTCCTTGGAGGATTTATACCACAATAGGACCCTAACCGACATAAAACAAGGATGCATGCACGTTCAGAAAGAAAAACAAGAATGAAAAAAAAAAAAAAGAACAGGAAATACACTGCAAGACAAACGTGGGCTACTCCTCTGCGAGCCTTGTGTCTCACGTGACTCGAGAAACATCTGGGTTTTATCTTGAGAATCCTAAGATTTTTCAGTACACACACGTGCACACACAACAAAACACTGGTGTGCTAGGCAAGGCAGCTCGACATTTCTTACTCCAAGAGCTGGAAAATGTATACTAGTTTTTTATATGCAATATTATAGCTTAAGCCACATTGATATTTGGGGATTTCATTTACTAATTATAATTCTTTCTCTTTTTGCATTATTCTTCAGAAATAATGAGCGTCATTCGAATTTTAATCCTTTAGAAGTACCTTTGTAATACTAGGGATCTCATCGGACATTCTCCTGCAGTCTCATCACCTCTATCAAACACTCACATGTAACTACAGGTACAAAAGTAAGAATTCCTAATCACCACAGATGACTACGTAAGGGTTTTTAGGAGACAAAAATGCCCCTTTGTACCAACTGTTCTGTATGACTGCAAGTTAGTGCAGCTTTCTACAATCACAAGACAAAACTCCCAACTCCAGCAGCGCTAGAGGGAAAAAAAAGAGAAAGAAAGAAAAAAAAGAAAAAAATCACCCAGCTGGATAAAATATCTTAAGGTCAGGCTTTTTACATGTAAAGCAGCCGCAGCAAAATTATTCACATTCTTAGCACATAGCTGACCGGGACAGATTCCACGGAGAGGCAAACAGTCCCCCCGGAGAGCAGCTGCATCTCCCTGGGCTCCGCGGCCACCGCCGGGAAAAGCCCCTCGCCGCCCCGGGGCTGCCGGCGCCTCGCGCCACTGCTCCTTGTCTCTGGCCATTTAGAAAAGTGGAAATAATAATAATAATGAAAGCCTGTTGGTAACAAACGATTTAACTGATGTCCTAGTGCAACCCTGTGGGCAGACACCCAAGTCCAGTTAAACACAGAGGGCATGGTGAAAATGTTAGACAATATTGAACACAGCAACTGAAAGGGACACAACCATCCGGCTCAGCTCTTATTGCTAATTCTTTTCAGAAATATCTTTTACAAGTTTCCACAATATCCTCTCATGTAGCCCTCTTTCACCTTGTATTTTCTTAGCAGCATCTTTCTTCAGTAACCTCAAAGCTGTGTCTACTCACTACAGATAAAGGGACCCACTTTGCATTCCAGGCACACAGGACACCTCTCTTGCTCCACTCCCCATGCTGGAGCTGTGATGTGTGTTTTAGGTTGCTGCAAGAACAGAAATCCTCTTCCAGGTTCCTCCTGGATGCCATCCCCTTAACACCAGCATCTAACACAGCTGCCATTTAGCCATCAGCAAAACCAGCCACTGAAAAGCAGTATGAAGGTCGTCCCGTCTTCAGCTTCACACCCCCACAACACCCCTGATTCTGCTGGGTTTTACCGTGCTCTCTCCCTCCCACCAACCCCCGAACACATTTTTGATCCGGCTCAGGGCTCCGCTCGTACCATTCCGCCAGGAACGGCCCGGAATGACGGAGCAGGGAGACACGTGACTCCAGCACTACCACCCGGCAGCCTCCGGTCCCACCTTCATCCCAACACAGACTTCTCATCAGAACGGTCTGTGTTTAGGATATCTTAGCCCAAAAGATTATTCTTTTTTTTTCCCCTACGTTGCCTCAAGAAAATTTTTAATTGCACTGTTTCATGTATGGGTGTCGTATTAGGTTTAACAAACTAATTCTTCTCTTATTTGTGTAGTTATCACCTAGTCTTTCAAGGCAACAACAGGACATTTTTCAAAAATACATCTGATCATCTTAAAAAGATATAGCCAAGGGGAAATAGTCTTACATGACAGGCTATAAATCAGCAAGTTAGACAAGTAATTGCAAACCACAGGCGGAAGAAAAAAAAAAGTCTCACTGCATCAAGCCAATAAAAACCCTCCAACACTGACTCTGGAAGATATTGGACTCATTCCATAACAACTGTATTCCATAGAAAAATACAGTATTTTAATTCTAACAATGTCTGAACTTGATTATGTTAAACTGAAACAAAGGAGAAGGGGGAAAGCTGAGCAGAGGAGATGATCCCCTCCATGGCTGAAGGTTGGGAAAGAAGCTTTAGGAGGCTCAGGAAGATGAAGAACCAGCTTCTTTGAACAAGTGATTCAGTGTTAACATCTTTGCTTAGCAGTTCCCAATAATCCTGGCAGGGGCTCAAGGGAATGATGTTCTTCACCCTCTGCTTGAAGCCTTCACTCAAATGCTTGGGACGTGGTTATTTTTCAGGGTTCTCAACCCATGCCACTTGATAAGAAAACTAACTCTGCTTGTTTTTCATGCTCCGTTATTATTTTATTGCAAATGAGCATTTGCTATGAATACTATCCAGGAACATCTTATTTATTTTTATTTTTTTAAAAGAGAGATCCTTAAGGGTGCAAAATGTTAACAAGCCCCTAAGAGGTAAGCAATCACTTTTCTTCCTTGAGCAGACATATTCCTAGAAGTGATGTCTATGGCAAGGCTTCCCTGGGCCACGTTCTTCCCCAGTACTCCCACAGCAGAAGGAAACGGGAGCAGCTCGTGGCTGGGATCACGCCGGCCGGAGCAGGCGCCCGGCTGCGCACAGCGGGGGAAGGCAGGATTCACCCTTCCACAAACGAAGGGCAGTTGGGCACCGAGCAAAGTCTCAGTTTCTGAATGAAAAAAAAAAAAAAAAAAAAAAAAAACTACCAAGCTGCCAAAAATACATATATGTGTGTGTGTGGTCAGCCAATCAAGTTCTTGTGTGCCCCCAAGGCAGCCAAGCAGACACAGGGCTCCAAGCGGCTCCTACCCTGCTGCACGTGCCAGGCTCTGCAGAAGAGGGGTCCCCCTTGGGAGGGCACTGCTGGTTCCAGAGAAGCTCCAGGCTGGCTCTCTCCAAGCACAGCGAGCCCCAAACCAAGGCCAGCACCCGCGGCACCCGGAGCTGCTCCAGGTGTTTCCACAGTGAGAGTTCACGCTCCGCCAGCGAACCCCGAGGGGAGCTCTCAGGAGAGTCCTCCAGCTCGGAGCACCGCGCTCGTGTCGGCTTTGAGTGTGCAGGAATTTGGGCTCCCACCTCCTGACAGCAGCGCGAGCACGTCTGAACCGCAGACTTTCAACAGGCCGCTCGAGACGCTCCGCTTCCAAGGCCAACTCTCGCTTCTCGCACAAGCACCGAAGTCATCTGTTCCTTTTCTCCAAGGCATCCATCAGATCCTAAAACTGCCTACGTTACAACTCACGCTTTTTAAGCATCTGCCACCACCTTCAGATGGGAAGTACGTCTATCTGTAAGCATAGAAGTATGCATGAAAACCTACGTTTAGGCACTTTTTTTCCTACGTCTGCAACAGAAACAAGTAGGATTTTACTCCAGAACATGCGGTAGGCGTTGGACCCACCGGAGTGCCATGCAGACAAAACCAAGTGATCTCATCGCAGTTGTTCCGTATGCAGCCCAGCACTTGAATGATTGCAATGACTTTCAAGTACTTTAATGGCCACTTCTCAGCTTTTTGTTCTTCTCTGCACAGGGACAGAGCTAAGAACCTACGGTTAAATTATCCTAACTTGCAATAATGCAATAGTCCACATCTTAAATAGCGTCTTTATCTTAATGGTCAGATGAGCTTTCAGACCCCCTCTCGGTGATCTACCTTCAAGTTCAGCGTCTGCGTCCTTCCCAACCTGAAGCACACAAGCTGAGCAGTCCTCTCACTCCTGCTCTGAACACTGACCCAGGTTTTACTTTTAACCTCAAGGTCTCCTCTCCAAGAGCATTAGTTAAGCAGGGAGTGAGCAGAGAGAACGGGAGAAGGAGCCCAGCTCTATGGAGAGCAGTGAGGACATGATGAACATTGCTGTCCTTTGGCATCCTGTGTTGCAGCCTCCCTCCACCTCGTGCCTAGATACCTCAGTCGGGTTGGCCATGGCTCCTGAGACCTTGTTTTTTGCAGTGCTGCTGCCCTGCGCATCTTCACTGCACGAGGGGTGCAAGGGCCACGCTGCATCGGAGGGGCCTGTAACGGAGCAGGGCCAGTGTGACACCCTGGGCCAACAGTGAGGCTGCCACGTGCAGGCCGTGCTTCCAGCACGAGTTACCAGCATCAGCCTTTTCCCAGTTCCTAAGACGCAGGTCACAAAACCACCCACAGATGCTGTTCTGCCAGGAAAGGTACCATCATGTCATCTCATAACGTCACCACAAGTGCTTGGAGAACTCTGGGGACACCAACTTGGTAATTCAGAGAGGAAAGGGGGCAAATATCAGGTACGCTTCAGAACACAGGACTAGCCTAAGTGGTTATTTATAGCTGTGTTTAAATGCCCATGTAATCTGAAAAACAACCCATGAGTATTAAATGGATCTGAACAGACTTCCATTTAATGCTAAACTCTGCTCCAAAACTTGAGCACGTGTGTGCACCGCTGCAAGGGGTCCCTTTCACTGCTTCGAATGAGAGGTGCAACACTGCCCGGACTGACACCAAGAGGAATTTTACTAGGGATTCCAGGGAAGAACTTGAGGCTAAGGACCTCCCCAGGCACCAGGCCAGGCTGGACACACACAGGGGATCCTCCATGGCCAACGCACGAGGCTCCGCGCAGAGGCGCTCGGAGAGGGGAGCCCGTTTCCAGCAGGAACCCGCATCGGGGGCTCCTCCGAGCAGCCCAGCGCACCCCGGGGAGCTGCCGCGGCTGCAGGTGGCTCTGGGGAGGAGCACACGGACACTCAGTGGGTACCGAGATGAAAAGGCCTCCCCGCCCCGGGCACTTCCCGAGGGCTCCATGCGCTCCGGTCCGTACCCTGCACGCCGGCCCGGAGCGCAGCGCATTCCTCTGCGCTTTGTCACGCTTCCCCCACCGCTGCTACGCCAAAAACGACGAGCTTTAACAGTTCTCTGGTGAATACAAGAGCTTTTGCAACTCTGAAATGGAGCTGAGTTTTTAATTCATGTAAAATCTGCTTTTTTATGTTCTGGAAGAACTTTTAATGCTGCCTGTAATCCCCCATTCTGTGCTTCTTTCCTACTTTTGCATTAGCTTTGTAGAGATAAAGGGAAAATTCAAGCTGACTAGTTTTTAAAAGCTTTAAAGAACCCTCAAAATATGACTAAATGCAGTAAAAATACAAACTAGCAAAATAAGAAGATGAAAAAGCCCCACATCATGTTCACATAAATCAAGGAATACGTGGCAGCGAGCCAGAAGGGATTCACAAGACAGCTACCACAAAGCACAAAATCCAAAGTACAGCTGGACTATCCAAACAAGCAGAGAGCAACATGACCCAAGATTTGCACATTTACTGCTTATTTACTCAGTACTCAGCGGAGCACAATCTTGCGGAATGGGACGGACTGCTCCTGCAAACCCCTCTCGCACTCGGATGCTCCCAGCGCTCGCAGTAACAGGCACTGTGCTCGGCAGCACCTGCAGCTTCCCCAAGAAGCTTTAACTTGTAAATTCTTATTCATACAACTACCAAAGATAAAAAACCAAACTCACTTGATTATGAAGACTAACATAAGCATTTAACAAAGCCCTCATTATGTCAACCCTTGGCCAACCTCCCTAGCAGATGAGCACCAGCCTGTTGCATGCGCACCCAAAAAAGGGATCCTGCCTCTCTGCAGGCCCCTTCGGCTCGTGCAGCCCATACAGAGCTGTTCGTGCTCCCAGCCCATTTTTGGAGCAGAAGGTTTTACCATCTCCAGCCTGACCTGGAAACATGCCTGCCGCAATTGCTGCTGGCAGATGGGAATAACGGAGCTATCTTTACGGGAAAAAAAGTTAACTGTTTTCCCTGGAGCAGGAGCAGCCACTGCAAACGAGCGCCGGGAGGAGCCGGAGCAGCCGCGCTGCCCGGCCCTCGCTGCTGCGCAACGCGGGCCCTCGCCCTCAAAACTGCTTTGGTTTTCCAGGCAGATCAGCACTGACGATCCCTCCGTTAAAACAACTGCTTGGCTGGAACGGCTGGACTCGGCTCTGCCAGCTCTGTGGCCTGACACCAAGTGTCGTATTCTCTGCTCGCACATCAGATTTGCACATTTCAGCAGCGCCTCCATCCTTGTTGCACTCCCCACGTGCCCTTATCCTTGTCCGTCATCACCCTCCTCAGACCTCAAGCATCAGCTGCTGCTTCTCGGCAGTACCAGCTCCTCTCCTTTGGCTGCCACACTCTCAGAGTTAAGAGGAAAGAAAGATCCCTTCTACTAAGCCTCTTCCCAGGCTGGGAATCCACCAAGTACCTATGGGATAGTAGCAAACACACTAGAACTGTGCCCTGGCAGCCAGGTTTTTCCCAAACACGTGGCTTGAGAGCTTGTGTGCAAGGAAAGCTGATGGTGCTGCGGGAGTCTGACTCGGGGTTTTACCTGGTGCCGGGCACAGGCCCTGCCCCAAGGGGTGCATGAGAGAGAAGGGGCTTTCTGCACAGCCAGGACTCACCCAAGGGGCCTCCCAAGCGCCCGTCCTGGCTGCGCTGCAGTCTGCCCCTTGCGACCAGGGCACAGCAGCAGCTCAGCAGCCCGGGCAAGCCCAGGGAAGCAGGGCCCTAACGAGCACCAGGATGTTCTGACCTTGCCAGGAACACGGCAGCCAGCACCACGGCTCTGCCTTGGAGCCTGCGGTATCCTGGGACTCCCTTTTGCCTCCCAAACAGGCACATTCCAGGTGCCGCAGGTGACAGCGGCTTCACAGCAGGTCCCTCACTGGGGACACTGCAGAGTGGGGTCTGCAACAGCAGCTTCTCTATCTCCAGGGCTTCCTATGCTTACGGATCCTGTGGATGTTCCTGGAAAACTGGAACTGATTTGTTACAGAGGGTTTTACAGCACCAAGGAAGTACTCAGAAACACTTTTTCCAGGCTACTTTTATGTGGCTAAGACCTTGAAGGTTTGCTTCTCAACAGAGAGGAAAAAGAAAAAGAAAAACACACAAAGCAAATGAAAATTCTTGTGGCTCGCTTTTGAATTCACTGACACTCCCCCATGAGGTCCTGCTTTTGTAGTAGGGGAGCTGGCTCACCATGGAGAACTAGGACCTCTGCCTACTTGTAAGGCTGATTTCAAGCTCCAGAACTTTGATTTTCACTTTTTGAGCACTGCCCCATCTTCCCTCCACCAACTGCATGACTGCAACACCGTGCACATCTGTGTCTCACAGTTTCTTCATTTGACATCTCTGAGAAAACACTCAATTCACTTGGTGCTTGCATTTGAGAAAATAATAGGAAGATCTTTTATATGGGAAAGACTGCCAAACTTCAGAAACACTTGCAGAAAAGCAAAGCTTTCAGCATGGCAATTCCTGGAGCATCTGCAGCAAAAGGGAATGCCGCCTGCTCCAGCACATCGTCACCTGCAGCAGTCACTGCACAGGCAACCAGCAGAGCACAGCGAGGAAGCAGAGCTGGACACTCAGAAAAACAGGTTAGCTACACCAAGGTGGGCCTCACATCCCCGGAAAAAATTATCTAGCCCTACTTCAGAGCCAGGATAAAAATATCCTCATATAGAGCAGATTTGCCTTGATTCAAGGAGCTGTCACATGGGCACAACTCTTTTTTTTTAATTGGGACAGCCAGTTATATTTCATTTGGAAACTAAGATACGCTGTATAGATTTCCAAGTTTGGTTAACTGAATGGGATTATGTATTTTTGCTAGGCTGGCACTTGGCAGGACAGGGTGTAACGGCAAAGCTGGAAGCAGAGCTCGAGCAGGCCGGGTGGCTGGTTTAAGTGCAGACCGTGGAGTCACGAATCCAATGGAAGACACGGGGCCTGCTGGAAACGCCCTGCTATGCTGTTACACACACAATTCTCTGGGATGTCACATCACTACTAAAGAAATAGTTCAAAGTCTACAGAATTATAATTTTTTCCCAATACTTTGCAATTAAAAAAAAAAAAAAGTATGTATTTGACTTGAGGTATTCAAAGCCACTGAGAGAAGCAGTTTGTGGTGAGAGCAGAGAATTAGTCATTCGGGGCGGCAGAAGAGAAAACAGAGCAAGGGGACAATGGGCAGAGGAAGGTCCAGAACTGGAGAGCCTTAAGATATTTAAGCTCTGATACAGCAGAAGGGAACCAGCAGCGACAGGAAAGCTGCAGAGCACCAGCGAGGATGATTCCTGGGCTTGTGCTGACATTTTTGTATTCTTCAGCCAAAATGACTAATGTCCAAATCACATATTAGAGGAATGAGGGATAGAGAAAACAGTTATAAATTGCTTGAATGACCAAGCATTTTATGTTTAAAACTCAACATTTTCCCATTTATGCTGTGTTTATTCTTCTTTAAATGTGTAGGCGGGAGACATTAGATGTCAGTTTTACATATGCACACACATGCCAAGAGCAATTAAAGGCAAAGCAATACAGAATATCACTATTTCACAGGCTATCAGTCCTGCCACAGCCTAAGCAATGTCCCTATTTGGCCCAGTAAAGTTACAGGTACACAGTGTCCCTGGCTTCAGCCAAGTAACTGACCTAGAAATAGTTCCATAAAACTATTCTCATATCATCTTCTGTTCTCTTCACCCCTCCCCTCCCCAGGGACATATTTTTAATTGCTCGAATTCAGCTAAAGAGAAGCACACAGATTGCCAATGGGGGAAAGTTTCTCTCACACCGCAGGGAAGAGGGGCACAACCGCAAACATGAGCATCGTGGTTGCTTAGCCTGAAGAAACGCACAGTGCACCACCAAACCCTGTGCATTTCAGCTCGGAGCCACACAAACGCTGCAGTTACCCCGGGGCAATTCTGCACACACGCATCCATAGGGCAAACCTCACTGCCACGTGCCACAGTGTGGAGAGACAGCTTTGCTCCGCCGTGGCCACCGCTGGGTGACCCACCAGGGTCTGAGATGGCAGAACCACCTCCGCGGAAGCCACACAGAGCAGGGAAGACGGGGCAGCTGTCAGAAACCCTCCCACAGCTGCAGCCCCGAGACCAGCAGACGCGCAGAGCAGGCACACGGCAGCAGTTGGCTGCACTGGTTGGCTTTTCCCAGGCGTTTTTTTGGTAAGGCACCTTCTGAAGATGAGAACCTGGGCTCCCTCTCAAACCTGGACAACATGAGCCTGCTGCTCTTGTGGCAGGATAAGCCCGAAGACCACGATGTCAGAGAAACTTCAGCCTTTGTTTGGGCACAGAGAGGCAAAGTTCTCTAAAAACTAATGAATAAGGACCATTTTTTCCCACCCTAAGCCTCAGCTGCAAGTAATATAAAAACACCAGATCCAAACTACATTCACAATTAGGTTACAAACACAAGCAGAAAGTGGAATATATTTTCACATCCCATACATATGACCTAAGACCTAAAATATGCCTCAAGTCAATACCAACATCTGCAGCTTTGAACAAACAGCTGAGGGGATCCCTCCTGGACTGTACAAACATGAACTGCCTTATTCCAATGGGGCTTGACCTCCAAACATCTACTCCAAAGGAGCTCTGTCCATGCAAATAAGTAATCAGCAGAGGCACCGGAGCAGCCACAGCTCTTTCAAGCTAAACACAAGAAAACCTGGGCTTGCCTATCAGATTTGGGATTCGAAAAGAGGTGGTTCTGGGGAACCAATGGACATACCCAACACAAGAGAAAAACAGCAGCTACCACCACTAGAAAAATTCAATTTGAAGGTCTGCTTCATCTCTCTCCTCACCTCTCTCATACAGCATGCATGCGTGTATTTGCAAGTACCTAAAGAATAACAAATATAGGGGCTGGAGCGTAAGTTGCAGTAGGTTGCTGGGAAGGCGAGAGGAATAAACAAACACAAAAACCACAATCTATAGGAGACCTCCCACCAGCAGCAGCTGAGCAGGACTTGAACGCCGTGCCCAGGAGACACCATCAGGCCGCAGCTTGCTGGAGAGCAGTGGGGTCAGCTTGATGACAGGCAGCATTTCAAGGTGCTCTTTGTAGCACAGAGCCCCTCACCCTCAGAGCAAGGAGAGCTCCGTCCCTACCCCCTGGCACGACTCTGCTGGCCACCTTTGGGTTATATTTCGGATTATATTTTGGGTTATATGTTCTTATATTATAATTGAATGCCTAGTTACACTCCTGTAGTTGAAACTAATGTAAGATTATGCACGTTCTCACTGCAACAGTGTGGGCTTCAACTAAAATTCCCCAATTCATTTTTTTTTCTTTTTCTTTTTCTCCAATCAACTAACTTCAAAACTTTTACAAAATAAGTTTTCTGTGGGAATGGTGCAGGAAAAATTAGGATTCCCATTGTAAGATGTTCTCTGTACATTCGATTGGTTTTATAAAAGCCACACCTGCTAAATATGTGCCTGTGTGACACACGAGAAAGTCAGAGACTTATTTCATTTGTTTGCATTTTAGCAACATCACCTCCAACATCAGCATTTATTTAGTGTAGTGCCTATCAGAAAACACTTCCAGGTTCGATTCAATGAATTTCAAATACGCATCTCAAATTACTTTTAACCTAAGGACAGCAGCAAACAAAAACCTTTGCATTCAGTCCTTCTACTAAAAAATCTCTCTCGATGCTTAAATGCTTCCTTCTTAAAAAAAAAAAAAAAAAAAAAAAAATGCTGTTTTTTCATCTCAGCATAAAATCACATTGGCTCCTGTCTGATACAAGCTGAAAAGGACAGTGGAGATTTAGGCTGAGAACGACAAAAAGAAATGCAAAAGGAACAGTCACACCCTAATGCTATTGTGATACCAACTTCCTGCTATATTCATGGCAATCTCTGCTCTGGGTCACAGGGGCTTTTTTATTCACAGCAGCTCGTGCTTATGCAGAACTTCTAGCAACTGAGGGAGGAAGCCATTTCCTTTTTTATTAAGAAATGATCCATAGTTCAACCTTCTTTGGGCTGCTTAATTTTTATAAATACAAGTATCTAATGCAAGTTAATCCTGTATTTTGTTATAGGAAAATATAATTTAAGATTTTAGTATTAGCTCCAAGTTTCTGAACAATTATCTGATATGAAGAGTGGAGAATAATTAAGGAGAACTGAGGATTCACATGTATCTGCAGTTTAAGTATGGTATTTGATTCCTTTCCTGTTATTTCAAACGCATTCCTACAAGGAAACCCCCATTTATTCTACAGAGTTTCCCAAAGAGAAGCAAGCACCAAGAGCAAAGGACAGAGCATAAAATACACTGCAGTGTTCAACAGTGCCAAACTTCTGCCCAGCTGTCAGGGAGCCACATCTGGGCACGGACAGGAGCGCAGGCAACACTGCGTACTGCCGGAAACATGGGGAAAAGGCAAAGGAAAAGGCAAAACTCCCTTTCTCGCTTCTGCTGGGCAGGAGCAGCCTCTCGGGACCCTCACAGCAACCACGTGCACAGAGCACCTCCACACAGGTTTGGCAGGAAACGCACCGTGGCACCAGGAGGAATCAAGTGTTTGCTCTAAGAGGGCACCAAGGGCAACCAGCATGGGGAGGCTGCAGGCAGGGGAATGGGAGAGAGGAGACGGAACGGGCTGTCAGCAGGCACCACGCGAGAGCGACCCCGGCATCCTGCGGGCAGCCCCGGCAAGCTGCAACCCGCTGCGTTCGAGCGGCTACGGGTGACATGGCGTACAGACCCCACTGCAGGCGTATGGGGGGAAACACATTCCCCTGTGCTGCAAGAATCACAGAATGGTTGAGGGTGGAAGGGACCTCTAG
>NW_010585076.1:15065-56902 GCF_000705375.1 Tinamus guttatus | reverse complement strand
GCCGACAGCCCCCTTCGAGCACCGAAGGCCACGGCAAGAGCCGCTTCTAAGCAGACGGCCAAGCCCATCGCCGTAAATCTTCCAGACCAAAGCTGAGTTTGAACTGGACAGCCCAAATCGCAACGAAATGAGTAATAAATTCTCATTAGCATGCACAATAGGGTGCATTTTTGGAAGTGACTTAAGGATATGCCCCATTGTGTTGGGGTATTAAAGGATATTAGGGAGGTTTCGACCTTAACTTTAGCTTTCCTACTGTTTTTATTGCCCATTCCTACACACTGATTCTCAATATGGTTTTCATGGTGAGGAAACATTTAATTTCCTTTATGTTAAAACAGTGCCACTAACACAAACAAACAAAAAACAACCAACAAACAAAAAAACACAACAAGAAGTCTCCTGGAAACACATGTAACAGCCTGTTCTATGACCGTTTATGCTCCTTGAAGTTACATGTGCCCTCTCTCGTAGAGAGTTACAGTTTCTCCTACAAACTAGATATTTACAAAGTTTCAGACAGGTCTTTAGCTACACCCTACCAGAATCATTTTGGGAGTAAATTAACACAAACTTCGGGTAAAAATGTTACTTAGAAGAATTTATCAGTGTCATTTTAAAAATAGCTCAAGCTGCCAGATAGCCCTCTCTGTATGACTCAATTTGTGTCTCACTGCATTCTCAAAGATGCCACTACACTAGCAGCCAACTTTTTCCTATTACTTAATTAAAACATCGCTACTTACGTTAGTAAAGTATCTACAGCTACATAGTAAGCATAGTATGCTCCATGCACAACTTCTGAAGTCTTCCCACACACGTCATTGGATTCTTTACAAGCCTTCTTGTCTACTCCTACCTGTCATCTCACCCAGCCCATAGTGGATCTGCCACTGTAGTCAAACAGCAACTCTCACTGGGGCCAGTTCCACATGAGTATAGCTGCAGGGTTCCTCAGCATTAACTCAGATATACAAGACACAAATCAGGCTCTGTTGGAGATATGGATTTTACCTGTTATTCTCAAGCCAGTCAAATACATAATGCTAATATTGTTAACCATTCAATTGCCAAAAAAAGTGCTCTGGTAATGTAATTTCCATACCAGGACTCTTCCTCAGAAAGCATTCCTTCAATGTTACTACACACTAGGGAAGCTTAGAAAGTCACTGCTTCTCAAATGCATACTCTCCCTAGCAGCAGCAAAGAGATAGACACAAAAATTAGACATTATGTATCAATATATTAGCTATTATGTAATCCCAGATGATCAGGGTAATAAATTGCTCTTCAGCTGAGCTTCCCTAACTGTTCCTGTGCACCCTCTTCGCCTGTTACAATGGCAAGTACAACATGCTGGACTAAAATACCTTTGTTTCACTTCAATTCTGCCAGAGATGAGAAGCACACGCAGGCAGCTCCCTCATTATGCCACTGTAACTCAATAGCTTGCAACACTGGCAATAATCCTCAGCCAGTGGCTTTTAAAGTTCTGAATTGAAGGACACACACTAAAAATAAAGGAGTCACTCTGAAGAAGGTGCAGCTCACCCTGGATTCAAGTGCTAACAATTTCCCAGTTGTCACTACTAACCTTTCTTAGTTCAAAGATTTTTATTATCTTTCTGACGACCATTTACTCAACATCCAGAAAACTGATACTTTTACCACTGAAAATGAAGAGCAATTTCCTCAGATTTGCACTTTCTACTTGCTCATTTGATTTTAACATTGTTGGTCATAGCAATATTGTTGCTGATGCAGACATGTTTGAGAGGAAGGGAAAGCAAACAAAAAATCCTATCAAACTGCACAAATTCACACAAAATGCACAAATAAAGATCAGCTTTAAAAGGGTCTTTTTGCAATCTCACCTCTAGGGGAGAATCCAGAACTATTTGGCTCCTGGGGGCCCTAAGCAGCTCATGACTTCAGGTGCTTCAAAACAGGAACCATGATGGACACACACACCTAGGAGCTGTTTAGGGCTATCAGAAAATTGATTTTGCTCTTACAAGTCCTTTATGATTTTTTTCTCAATAAATGTTCCCATCTTACATAGCCAATTGTCAGACATGGCCACACTTTATAAACAAAGTGGAGTTCTGGGTCAGAACTAGTTCTGTCAAGAAAGAAATTGAACCTAGATTGTCCACATCCTGTCACCCTTTCCCCAGCAGCCAGCTGCTACATGCAGGAAAAGCATTATCAACTCCTCTTCTTTTACCTTCCTCCTCCTTCCTTCCCTCCCGTCATCTGGAATAAAACTGTCGTAACCAGTGCATTTTTTGAACAGCCCAATCCTGTTGGCATGTCCCTATGAGCTTGGAGAATGTCTGTTGTTGCTTTTTGAACAACTGTTGAACAGCAACCCCTGAGTACGGCTTGGGTAAACAGAAGTGTGCAGCAATTTATCATAGTTTTTGGGGTTTTTTTCCTCCCCTCTACTTTTAATAATTCATATAAATTTCTTCCATAGGAAAAAAAAAATAGTAATAACATTTCCCAGGTATTTGAAGGAAACATCCCATAATGATTCCAGAGCTCAATATGGTAAGGAGCTCAAATACCAAGACTTTGCTCTTTTCTGCTACCTTCCTGTCAGTTTCTTTCAAGCTACAGCTTCACTGCAAGGCTGGCCTGTTCTTCCAGGCACCAGGCTAAGCTCCATGGCACACTCTGTCCTCACGCATCCAAGTTTCCCTCTGAAAGAAATCAGATGTGTGCACCAGATGTAATTCTGATATAAGGTCAGGTGGCAATAAGGGTGTTCACCCAGTGACCAAGATTTACAGGTACAGCTAGTCAAAGTATTATTTTCCCACTTTTATTTTTTTTTTTGGTGGAAAACCTGAGTTTAGGGAAAAGGATGAATCAAAACCTGATGTTCAAAGCGCTACTAGGTATGTTCCCGTTCTGTGTTAGGAAGTGGGCACTTGACCAGTGCCTACAAAACCTGATTCTGGTTTGGGGTTTTCAGCTCATCAGCTCAATCAACACCGCTGCAGGAAACTGATTTCTGATAAATCAACACCCTTCCTCATGCTTTGTCTAGACAGCTTTTTTTTTTTTTTTTAAAAACTGAAAAACAGTTTTCCAGATTTTTAATAGGCATGACAAAGTTTTCCCTCCCCCCTCAATTTATCTGATAGAGCCACCAATGTTGTCAATTAATTTTCTAGACTCTTACATCTTTTACTGGCTATCACAGGTCCTTGGAATTCAGCTGGCCTTGAAGCAGAAGCCCAAGAGCTGAGAATGTCTGCATTACCACTAATATAGCACTAGCATTTTAGAGAAAGCCCCATTTTCTTGCAAGTCCCTCTTCTTCTTATCAGGCTCTTCTATTTGAGAGGAAATCCACAAATGTTTTATGCAGTTATTCAATGTACTTTGGTGAGCAAGCAGCAACCGAGCAGGTGAGGAAAAAAGCAATGCAGGACTCACTATTCATTTGCTTGATTACTCCGGCCATACATCAATCCTCGTCAGCCAAATCCTACTTTCCAAGCACAGGGACTTACAAGCCTTTCTCTCCACACCTGAAAAATTGAGGGAGGGAGGGAATCAACTTTTCTGCTTCTGGGCAGAAAACCCAGAAGCAAACAATTCAGCTAAAGAGCAGCACAACTGTTGCATATTTTCCATAATTAGTAATTATGGTGAAATTCTGGTCCCAATTCAACCACTGATGAAGTCCTCACTGATGAGCTCATGCTCAGTTTTGCTTGTAGAGGCTAATGATTCCAAGTCTCACGCATGAAGGCAAAATATTCCAAAAATTAAGACATTTTACTGTTCCCAACTATTTTTTCCATCCCTTTGCCAGAAATCAACTGAGTCAGCAGAATGAAATATATACCTTCACCATAGCCACTGTAGTTTGCAGTCCTGGTATTAGGACACACTATCAAACTCAGCTCGTGCTCCTCATCCAGATCAAGTGGTTGCTGCCCCGTTTTTACTGCCTTACCACCTCCTCCTTTCACTTCTGCTGTTTTCCCTGTCTGCCTTATGATTTTCCAGTTCAGGTCTGCAATGCTGTTATGTACCAGAGGCTTTTTTCTGCCTTAAGAACACAAAACACAGGTTGATATACTAAGCTTTTGCTGGTAACTCTGGTGTGTAGGTGGCAACTTATATCACAGGAACATAGGTTCTAGCAGAGGTTTTGTGTCACCTGACAGGTGTCCTTCCTAAAACCAATTCCAGCTAACCTAGTTTTGTCTGGTAGAATTTCAGACAGGCACTACCATCTGACTTTGTATCAAAGTTTTTTGAAATTAATAGAAGATACCAGTCCTGATGAGTAGATAGCAAACACACACTCGTATTCGCTAGTGTTCACTGTGATAAAAAAGACAGCCATTTTACATAAACTAGGTTTCTAGGTTACCTGTTTTCAGTACAGTGTGTTGAGCACTACCAGTGTGCAGCTCTTCCCATCCTATGGAAGGCAGGATCAATTGACCTGAAGAAACTTTGGTACCTCCATGGACTAAAGAAGGAACTGAAAAACTAGTTCAGCCTAAATCGCCAGATCTGTAGGTGGCCAAACCTAGCTTAAAGGCATACTTCAGCTCCCTTAGAAATCAATTATCATTCCACCACTCATTTAACACTAAGGAGTGCTGTGGCCTAAGCTATCACAAACACACTGACACAACCTAGTAACATAGCAGTGCAGGATATTCAGTGACAATACAGTTTGAGCAAATACAAGCAACTGCCACATACCCTGTTATGCATTCCTTTTTCTGCACCATGCTAGCAAAAGCATTCACATTGGACAAGATTGGACAACAGGTGTTGATAAAATTCACTCAGGAAAAAAAAAAAAAGAAAAAAAAACCACTCACCATTCAGATGGAGTCCTTAGACTCAACAAACGGTGTCAATCAAAGCACAAAGTAAAGGGACAGGAATTGCCTAAGCTTGGATGGCCATTAAAGCCATATCAGTATGACCACACATTCTGCCTGCAATTGCTTTGTCTATCATACACTGTAAGCTGTTAAACTCTGGACATACCACTTTACTCTTGCAAGTCCCCATTTGTACATCCCCTACCTTGCTGGGCTGTTATGACCTTAAATATACTAGATATTACAAGTTCTTAATGTAACATGTTTTGGCATAAGATCTGTAAGTATGTAAACATGAAGAGCAACAGTATCAAAAGCCCACCTATTAGTCACTATTCCCATACCAAATCTGTCCCTTCCGATTTCCCAGCACTTAAGGCAAGTTACACAAAGGACTATTTGCTTATCTGCAATTTATGAGAATTCAATGTGTTTGCTAATAAAGTTTTGGACAACTTCTGTGGTAGATGACACTTCTGTAGTCCTATACTACAGAAACTTCAGCTGCTAGATCCTGTAGATTTTCAGTACTGGTGAGAACTAGTGAATATTTAGTGAAATAACCTGTTTTCTCAAACAAGAAAATCAGGAAACGCTGCAAATATTCTAGGTACTGTGAGTTAAGCGATTATACTACCAGGTAAGATATTGATTTCCAGACTGACCTTGGTGGTCACTTCCATTTAGGATTAGGGTTTCTCTGTCTGGATAAAGAAATTGACCTTTTTTTCCCACAAAGGGCAGGTAGGTAACTTGCAAATTCTTTTGTTAGAATAAATCTGCCACTAGGTCTTGCTGAAGAACCTTCTTCTCACTGTGGATATACTTCCTGCATTGCTTTACTAGCCATCGTCTGCAACTCTGACTACGTTCCTTGAAGTCATTTAAACAACCCTCTGCACAAATTAAAATGATGTCTGTCACTAGCAGTGAAGCTAGTGAAGAAAGAGTAAAGAGGATTTTTTTTTCCAGCAGCTGTACACTATAAATAGTTTGCCTTTCCTTTTCTCCCTTATTTGTGTCTGTATATAAGTTACAAATAGTTTTGTGCTGGATTATTTGGCAAAAACTCTACAGATACCTACAAACCTTTTCCTTTTGTGAACTAATAAAAAATGTATTATTTAATGTTCTACTAAACAATGCTTTTCACATTTTGGTGTAGTGTATTTAGAGGAAAAATAAATAAGAGAATCAGTATTTTACATGTCAGAAGTCAAAATGTGGTTCTGATCCTCTGTCACAGAAATTTCTCTAGCTTGGAAACAAATAATGAGAAAAATAAGGCTGACAATAAAAAGCTTTTGAGTTTTTATATCATCTTTCTCCTTTATAGTGAAAACTGTAAAAACAAATAAATATATAAAAGTGAGAGTTGTTTTCTGTAACAATCTCGGGATGGTATTTTGAAATATTTAATTAACATACTACATAAAACAATGTAAACTAGTCTGACTTCATCAGTTTTTCAGTGGCTAGAGTAACAAAAAAATTGTAATGATGAAGAAAATGAAGGTTAAGATTAAAGAGACCTACAGTTAATGACAGGCTGAAGTTCAACTATCATGTAACAGAAAACGTTTGAGAATGGACAATAATTAAAGTGAGGCAAAGGATGAAGCCCAGATTATTATAATGGGATATGATATGTTCTTCAGACTGTCTGGAGGTTAATGATACTTGGTTTCATATGGTTTCGGGTAAGTAAGTACTGTACTGCTATATAGTAGAAATAATGTAACTGGATGCAGTCTGCTTCACAGTGACCCTAGGTTAATGGTAGTTGCTTCTGGTATATTTAAAAGGTTTAAAAGAATTTAAAAGAGATGTAACAACCACAGCTTTCCTAATCTGGTACTATGGCACTCGAATACGGTACCAAAGAGGCTAACGTAATACTGGTGTTCTTGGTTCCCAGAAAGCAGCTTCCAGTGTAATGCATATTGGCTTTTACCTCTATAATTATAGTGATATGCTCATGAATTCTTTCATTTCATGAATGGCATCACCTTTTGAGTAATAGATCACTGGTATGCATCACTCTGATAAGGCATGCCACGAATATATCATTAAAGCAACAGACATATTAATGTAATACATTACTGGGGCAAAGCACTCTCATGATGATGTATTTCTCAGAAGATGGCACCATCAAGAGAAGATGAGGCCCAGGAGAAGACTTTTGCTCATTTTAATAGAATAAAAGGTATGCCTTCCTGCCACAAAAATGTGGTGCTCCCTGTAAAGATATGGCATCACTATTAATTGTATTCCCATTTGTATTGGTAATTTGAGGATCATATAGCTTGGAAAAGAATTTACTGCAGTTGAGATATCATTTTAAAATGTAACCTATCAGAGAACTTCACAGTCTCTGCCCAGAATATCTAATCTCCTCAGCCCTCTGAACTCCATATCAAAATCCTCCTTGTGTCAAGAGCTCAAGATGCCTGTCCTATGCTTGAGCAAGGGGGCTATGGGAGCAGTTCAGAGGCTGGCGGTGATAGGGCATTGCAGGGCTTGCCTGAGGAACGGGACTCAGCCAGGTGTCCTCAACACCAAAGTCATTCTTTAATTGCTAGAGAGGCACGTGCAGCTCAGGAGGCCCCAGTATAGCCACGTCTGTTGTAGCCTCTACCTATCAACCTGATTGAAGACTTCCCATTGCCAAGTTGATCTAAAACCAAGGTGCTTTTTAGAATGAGACAAATAAAATACAGTATACTTTGGAAAAGAGTTCAAGGAACTAAGCAAGTCTTTCAGTAGCACTTCCAGAAAACTCTATGGTTTCCAGAAGTCCCAATTATGTCTCTGTGTGGATTATCTGGACAAGCAGGAGGAATATCCTGCCTGCTACACATTGCTTCAAAGGAATTTCACATATTTAACTACAGAAAGCGCATGCTGACATATGAATCAAAGGTAAGGACTGTGATAATTAGTTCTATGAAACAAAGGTAGATATCTTCGTATTTTACCCAATTTAATCTACTAACTTTCTCACACTGAAGGAAAGTAAAATGGGAAATTAATTGATCTGAAAATATTTTTAAATATTTGTTCAAACAGAAAGGTTGAGATGACAGTATGATTGCAGAACTGTGTACTGGACATTTACAATGTCCAATATTTAAAAGTTTTATTGTATCGGTTATATGCACGCACACACACTTTTCAAAAAACAGCAGCAAACAGGTCCTCTGCATCTGATCTATACTGTATTATTTTGGTGACATCACTAATGTTCATACACAGAAGGTATAACTTTGTTTACCAGATTAATGCCAGATGTTTTCAGTGCCAAAAATGACTACGGCAAGGGTGAGACAAATTGGAATTAAGATCATCAAATTTTGCAGAGCTTCATTCTAGCAATGTGTGGTATCATTTCTCTTTAAAAGTTTTAATTTCAAAGTTATGAAGTGATAAGGCAGTTAGTTGAATTAAGATAAAAAATAGTTTAACTGGATTTCTCTTTGATTATTTCTTAACAAAACTGATATGTGAAGGACTATACATTAGTACTATCACAGTCAGGCCAATATGCTCTCATCAGGGAAAGTTAAATTACATGATTTAAAATTATTAATGTATGTCATGTCTTTATATAAATTAGCTTTGTAGTCAATATTACCTAATTTTTCTCTTCTTCAAATGCTCTCCCAACATTTTTTTTTTTTTCAGGAATACCTTCATTAATTGTCAGATAGCAAAAGATACAGTTCTTTTTATCAATTTTATTTATTTCCTACATGGAAAATACAGTATCATATTCTCTGTCCCTATAGATCAAATTGTCCTTAATAGACCTACATTGATTTATTCTACCTCAAGATCTGTTTCACAAGGTGGTATTTGACTGGTATTAGAGAAAGGAAACAGAGATGCTTTTATTATTTCTAGTACAGTAGCACCTAACAAACACAAAAATAAGGGCACTGTATTCTAGAGAAACACACTGGAGAAACAAACTGGAGTAACAAAAATGACAAAACAAACAACAACAAAAAACAATCCAGGGTTTTGTTTTGTCCTCGGTTTCACAAATGATGATAACCCAGTGCTTTGACAAGTCTGATCAGAACAGAGGCACGTGGGGGGAGCCTTCTGGGAGACTTCCTCCTCCTTTTCTAAACAGATGTGCATCTGCCTAAAAACTTAAGCTCCAAAGTCAGCTGTGCATTATTCATTTCACTAGTTTTTTCAGCTTAACAAAAGAAACATTACTACAGAGTGATCTTTGGTGTATCATCTGACCAATTTCCTTGCAGATCTGTTCTTACTTTGCAGAAAAAAATCTCTAGAAATAGGTAACTTCCTAGATGGTATCTTTTCTGTACTAATTTTCAATCTGCAGTCTGCAGGACTCAGAGAAATAAGTGGACTGCAAAAGGAAACTAAAAGAAACAAACTGACTTTGAGTAGGTTAAATTTGCCATACTCTTACATTGGAATTCAAGGAGGTTAAAACCCACTGAAACGCAAAGTTTTCATTTAGCAGCATTTCCCATGTTCACCTTGTCCTGTATCAAGTATCCTACTCTTTCCTTTCAGTTGGAAACTATTTTTTTTTCTGGATGTTTTCTTTAAAATAGACAATAATTACACAGCAAGATCCTGAAGAATCTGACACAATTCTTTCTCTTGAATTCCAGGATGGCCATGAATGCCTCCAATAAGGACCATTAAAATATAATGAACACTCTCCGAATTCAGACCAATGCCCCACTGAGCCCAGGGCTTTATCTCTGACAGCAAGAAAAGATGGGGTGGGGTGTCCTGGCAACTCTTCCCACTCCCTTATCCTATCATCCAGGAAGTGCTCCACTAGGCAGCATCTACCAGCTTCCTGAAGATCCCTGAGGCTCCTTAGGAAGCCATGAGTATAATTACACGTTTGTTTGCTTGCTTGCTTTTCAATGTCTCCCTCAAGTTCTTTATCTACTTATTTTTGATCCTGTTACTGTCACATCCTTTTTTAAAATCTGTTGTTCTCCTGAGTTGTTTTTCAACCCTCAATCAGCTGGGGTTTTCTTACTTCTCTGTTTTCTTTTCCCTTTGCTCTCCTTTCCCATAGAAAGTTTTGTGTCTGACCCTAACTAGGAGTGAATCAGGATAATAACAAAAGGAAAAGCAAGCAAGCCCATGAATTTGCAGCTAACAATAATCCATTTACCCTTATACTCCTCCAGCATCTATAGTTGTTGTTCTAGCGATCTGGAAAGTTAAATCCCTGCCTAGTCATTCTGTCATCCATACATGCACCTCTTGTTCCTAAAGTTGTCTAATTCCTTTCTGAACTTATTGATATTGGTAATATTTAACTAATCCATCACATTTTTGATTCTGTGAACCTTGATCATATCTCCCCTTCTTCTCTTCAAACTGAAGAGTTCCTTTTTTTTTTAGTCTCTCCTCACAAAACTGCTGCTCTGTTGCCTCTTCTCTACCCTGAGAAGCGGCCATGAATCCTTACTCACAGCTTCCTATCCCTTTCTCCCAGTCTCACGACAACTCAATTTCCTCTGAAAGCCTTGGCCAAAGCAATTTGAAAACCCCACTATATTATGCCCAGTGTATCCTCTTTATTCATATACTTATTGTCACCATCAAAAAAAAAAAATCAAACAAGGTAGGATTTCCCACTACAGAAGCCATGTTGACTCCTCCTCAACAGATGGTTGTTTATCTGTGTGCTCAGTGATCTTGCTCCTTATTTCTACCTTCATACTAGGAATAACAGTTAAGTTAGAAATTTTTCCTTAAGTGCCTGGGGAACTTTTGGTGCTTCAGTTTGTGGCCATTACCTCTTGAACCAATCCAGAGACTTTCTGGTATACAGGATTTGTCAGTTTTGCAGATGGCTATCCCACCTGCTCTCTGGCACAGTGGTTTGTATTACACATTGCAACCAGCAGTTTTGCAATTTCATATTTGAGTTCTCTCACATCTCTTCAGTGGATGTTACACAGTAACAGACTTATAAGTAGAAGTATAGTAGAAGTATAAGTATACAGACTTACTGACATCTGACTTGCCTACTTGGACCAATATGTCCTTTATACTTACTGCCAATTGATTTATTTTCTGTGATTTATCTGCTATAAGATGCATGAAGGTTGGGAATTTGACAGCTTCTGCTATAAAGACCGTCTCAGAATTCACTGAGTTTCACTCATCTGCTATGGCACCTTTTAGACCACTGTGTGGTCCCTCTGATGCTTGGCTGGCTTCCTGCCCCAGGAATACAGGTATATTTAATTTTTTTTTTAACCGACATGAATATTCATAAGTCTCTCTTCAGATTCTTTTTGGCTGTCTTAATTTCCTGTTTGAATTTGACCTGCCATGTTTTATGGGCTTGCCTATTCTCATTTGATCAAGCTTTCCATTTCTTACAAGCCAACATTTCCCTTTGATGTACTCCATCATTTTCACCCTGAGCCATGCAGACATGTTTTCCTTTTGAGTTGTGGCACATTTTCTGCCTGGGCTTCTAATACTTTAAATACTACTAATAATAGACCTTAGGGTAGGTGTCTTGCTTTTCAGACAGATTATTGTTTTTGTTTTGTTTTGTTTTGTTTTTTAGAATTTGCCACATTTTTATATAGTTTCCTGTCTTTGAATTGAAAAATCTGTATATTCAATGCATTTAGCTTGCTTTCTCTCACCATAATTTAAAACTTTTCAGTTAATTGCACTGTGGCTGCTACTACAGAAGCAGCTCTCCCACTACGATTTCCTGAATGAGGTCCTGTGCACCATTCAAGCCTAAACGCAGAATGGCATCTTTTCATCATTTTCTGCTCTAATATTTTATATCCAGCTCCGTATAACTTTATCAAATGCTAAGTAATTGAGCTGAAATTTTTCATGTCAGATGCGTACTTTTTTTCAACTCTGAGAATGAGACTAGCAGAAAATATGTTACAAAATGTATTTGAGACTTTTGTTTTGAAGTATTCTATATTCACAGGCTCTGGAAGGGAAACCTGAAATTTTGCGGGCGGATCAAGGGTGTGCTTTTCTGCCATTTCTTTGGAAATTCACTCAAATTTAACCCTTATACGTTATAAGCCTTTGAAAAAAATCATTATTTGCAGGAAAGAGTTGTTATAACTTAAAACACCTAAAACCTCAGAAAATTCCAACCTCACTGCATGCTTGAATTTAAAGGGCTGACCACACAACTCACACTATCGAGCATATATCATCACAGTACTGCTCCAACCTATTGAAGCCGTAGAGGACATCCTTTATAATGGTCATTCTTAACTTGTGGGACACCAGGAGGGAAAACAGGGTTCTTGTCATGTCAGTGACTGGCAACAATCCACGTAGTACAGGATAGAAAGCTGTCTAATCCTAATTCACAACAAAAACTACATCTACTGGGAGACTGGGAATGGACTGGGACAAATACATCTGACTGTGCAAAGTGAGTGAATGTTGAGAGAAACTCTGAAATGGGACCCAGAAGAGCTACTAAGTCTGGCTTAACAGTAATTAGGATTGGGATGAGAAGCCTCAAGAGCGATTGCTAAGGTTAAGCAAAAAGTACAGGAAAGGAGGCCATGAATGTTAAAGTGACAAGACTAGGACAGGGTCATTTTAAGAAGAGACAAGCTTGACTTGTAAAAGATAGGCAAGAGTATCAGCATGCATTTTGGTATGTTCCTGACCAGAATCCAGAGCAAAAACAGTTTTCACTGAAAAATCGATGTCCCTTTTCTGCATCCCATTATACGAAATAACAATAATTGATTAAAAATTATCATAAGGCATACATGCTCAAGTAGCTGAATTGGTTCTAGCACTTCCTAAATCTTGAGGTCTCAACCCCAGAGTCTATTTGAATGTCCTTTTGTCCTTTTAAATACCCAGCTTTCTGGTTATGGCAGGAGCGGAGGCTGAAGAAGCGGGCAGTTGTACTGCTCCAGCAGCTAAAAGCAGCTGGTGAGGAAAGAGCAGATAGGGAAGATGGCTACTGTGCAGAGCAGCAATTCAAACAACTGGGCTGTTCCTCCCTCAAAGTATCACTCTTCCACTTTGGAAGCAAAAGAAGCTTAAAGAACAAATGAGCATCTTGCCCAAAGCAGAGAGTAACGCATGTACTTCAAGGACATGAGACATACCTGTAATTACACCAATGCCTGCACAGAATTTGGTATTTCTTTTCTCCATTTGTCCAGCTGAGGCAACTGATTTCTTCATTTACTTATCTTAATTCTTAGTTTAATAAGTTTGTATTAAACTAGGTTTTATATACAAAAGGTCACTTTTTTTTTTTCCCCTTGGCACGGTAAGTGAATATCAATGTGGAAATGACATGTTTACACAGACCTAAAGTAATCTGCCAGAGGGTTTTCTTTCCTTTTTTTTAAAAAATGTTTGTATCAGAAATGAAGTGAATTAGCGTGAGGAGCCTCCAGGAGTTAGTTACAACATTGTGAGGACTGACTGATGTTTTTCACTGTGCATGCATGTACTATATTTTACAAAACTCTGCTAAAAATAGAGCATCAAGTTCTAAAATATGTAATAATTCAGTGATTTATATTTTACTAATATGCATACATTTAACGCAATTCAAATAAAAACAGAGTGCCTCCATGGTGAAGATTTAGCAGCAATAGTTCCTTGACCTTTTTTTCTTATTTAAAGATTAAATAGAAACTACATTGCTTCTTTTGGAAGAGCCTCTCTATTTTCCCAGTGGCAGAAGAGGTCAGTACAATAACCAGAACCCTGTCCTTCTCTCCTCTGTAATGAAAACCCTTAGTAATATGTATGGTTAATAAAATCTAATTGCATAATTCAACTGTAATTTCAGTCGTGGTACTTGCCAATGTGTCAAACACATCTTTCATAATATATGCTGCTATGACATGAGCCCCACCCCCCAAACTCAATTCAACTTCCTTATGAACAAGAGTATACACTTTTAAATACATATTAATTGTAGGTTCTTGTTTAAATCCAGCAAAATTTGGCATACTACAATAAAGTGAAAGGTCATTTCTCAGTTGCTGCTTCTCTGAAGGTGACATTCCTTTGGTTGAGCTTCCTAACACTATGTAATTCCTTCTTCTGTTTATTTTACCCCCTACTACCTCATTAGCCCTTGCAGAAATGGCATTTCTTTGATTGTGGTTTGCATAGACAGCAGAACATACTGATACACACTTACAGAGTATTAAAATGCAGACTATGTAAACAGAAATATTTAGGGACAATCTGCAATTGTATCTCAATGAAGCAGCAGACCATAATAGCCTCAAAGCACTGAAAATATAAGAACAGAATCAATATTGTGGCACAGGACTGTTAGTAGGTTATCTTCATTGTTCTGCAAGGAACATTTGACTTCATTACGTGTAAACTCATCTTGCTAGACAGATGCCAACTCTTATCTTAACCATGCTCAAGACAGCCATTTCAGCACTCCCTTGACAAGAATTTCTACACCTACATAAATAAAATGGGCTAGAATCACACTGTACCTGCCTGTGCTTGTGACACTGCCTCACCCTCACACAGATTCAAAAGAAGCAAGAGCAGGTAGTCAGGTTTTGATGTCTAGGGACAATACTGGGCTACCATCCCGAAAGCCCCATCGCATATGCTTAGCCTTAGACAAATGAGCTGCCCTCCTGCCCTCCCCACAAGCTGAACTCCTGCTCCCCTCCTTGGCCAGTGTTGCCAACGTGGGTTGAAAGATAGAAGGTTGCTTTGTGCCATGACAAAGTCCGTTCCCCTCTCGCCCAACAATCCAGCCTTCGACCTGGCACAAGCCTCACATGGAGCTGGCCATCCAGTACATTTTGGTATTCTTGCTAGTGTCAGTTAAACTCTTTCCAATAGACTGAGGTCATTTTCATGTCTATTGCTCACAACTAAATCAAGAATCATAAATGAGCCTGTATCAAATGGAACCTTGCTTGTTTTACATATTAACAAAATTTTTACAATACTAGGCTTTTTAATGACAGTGCTGTGTTTTTAACTCACAATTAGAGTGAGTTAAAAAGGAGTCCTTCTCTGCTGCCCCTCTTTAAAGTTCCCATGTGTCTAACACCACCTCTACATTAATTTCACCTCTTCATTATGTGAAATGGCACATACAGAAACTTCTGTGAAAAACACTGAAAAGGGAAGGAAAGCACAGCAGACAAAGAAAAAAAAAGCACCATGCTTTTTTGTAAACTTCCTGTAAAATAAAGTTTACTGTAATATAAGCTTTCTTTTATAGTTCAGAATTGGGCAGGAGGGATAACTGAAGGAAATTTTTTTTTCTTATATTTAAGTTTATTCAGAAAAACAGTAATTTCACACTTCTCTAGTGAGAAATATGGGAAAAAAGTTAAAAAAAATCCAATAATCCAAAACACAGAGCAATGAGGAAAAAAAATCTCATGCTTTTCTCACAGAGAAACTGAAATAAAAAAAGCTTAAAGACAGAACCTAATAACCTGTTGCTTTTTCAACTTTCGAGTAATGATTTTTTAAAAAAGTATTCCTCCTACACAAATTTTCCTTTCCATAAGACCAAGACAAAAGAAGAAGCTTAACAGCAACTGTCAAATTAAAAAAAAAAAAAGGATAAAAAAAATCAGTATTTCTTAAAGGAAGTTTACTTTGACTCTCATGGGAGGAAGGGCAATAGATAATTTTAAAAAAAAAGATGGTAAAAGGGAACATCTACCTGTGATCTTTGGTTATTTCATAAAATATTTCCCAGTGTAACGGAAATTCAAAGAAGTGAGTGGTCAATTATCTTAGACTGGCTTCTTATATTCCAGCTCAAAGCTGAAGACTACAGTGTATCACTGCCTTTAAAAGAAAAGAGGATCTATAGAAATACATTGTATCTGGGAGGCTCAGCTCAACCCATCTTATCTTCCACAAAATATCTATCGCTGCAGACATCAGTGGGGAAAGCCCAAATGAGGCATGTCACCTTAGAGACTCTTCTGTTGCTTTTTGTGGTTTATAATACGTAAAGGTTAATTGTCACCCTTTGTATTTCCCCACAGACACCAAAGAAATATAGAGGAGCTCAAGTGTCTGTAAATATAGAAGTGTTCGGAAACCTGTGGCAAAGGTGGTTATTTTGCCACCCTTACCCTTTCTGTAAGGGTATGTATGTCATATGTATGTAAGGGTATGTATGTAAGTATGTAAGTCATACTTACCCTGCACCCGGGTATTTCCAGAACCACGGACCCAGAAGGACCCCATGGCGGTGTTACAGTATTGGAGGCAGTTTGGGGAGACTGACCGTCCTAAGGACTCGATCCGACTGGAACATGCTGGTCGGATGGGAGGTGCTCTGCTGTGTGCACGTAAGATTCTAGTGGGGCAGCTAAAGGAGGAACAGGAGAAGAATCAGCTCCTCCAAGAGCAGTTACAGGCAGTTTGGGCCACCCAGGTGGTGCAGAGGCAGGCTCTGCTGGAGACGAACAATCAGAGGGAGCTCCTGGAGGAGAAATGTGCTAAATTGGCAACAGAGTACACATTACGAGTGGTACAGAACAGCCGAGGGAGAAAACCAGGGCAGAAGGGGGAGCCAGGCGTGGACCATTGTCATCAACTCTGATAGGGACCCCAAAACTTGGGATGGGGATATTGGGGAATCAGACGAGGAAGTCCCCATACCAGAGGAGAAGGGTCCATCGGAGGATGAACCAAAAAGGTGAGCCATGCCGGTTATACGAAGGAAGGCTGTGCTGACAGGGCAGGGACAGATGGAGCGACAGGATGAACTAACCGATTTTATCCCCAAAGATATTAAGAATCTGCTAGTGAAATATAAACAACAACCGGGGGAAAAACCATGGTTCTGGATGATAAGATTAATGGAGGAAGGGGCTGACTCGGTGATAATTGACAATGTCGATGCCTCGAGGTTTTGGGGGTTAACTAATGACATGTATGTACAGTCCACCCTGCAAAGAGTGGATGGAAGCAGCACGAGTCTTATTGCTGTGGTAGCCGAGGGTCTCGCTTATCACTGCTGAAGTCATACTACTCTATGCTGTAGTTCTCAGCACTGTCCTTCTGACAACATCCCCCAAAGTATTCAAAAAAATATTTCACAGGATGATCGAGTGTCACAAAGGCTAATTGGTTTATGCTGCTGCAATGATCCACGGCTGTGAACGTGGAGTCAGCATTGTTTCCAGCCAAAAGTATACATGCATCTGCAAGTGCCGACTGGGATTCAAGTCCTAACCTTTAGCTCCCAAAATTCAGCTCTTCAACCAGAGAGTTAAAAGAGCAGCTGTACACATAGAAAAATGCTGCTATTCATACGCATGTTTACCCTGTTGAAGTAAGGAGTAGCAGTGCATTTTCACTTTGGCCAGAGTGATGTATTTCTCAAGCAAATCTACTTCTGGAAAAACACCACAGTTCATTTACAATTTTCAGAGGAACTCTGCCTCCCTACTACAGAACAGCAAATACTGGAGTCAGACTGAGCTGCCTCCCAACTCCGTGCCAGCTCTTTTCCCAAGTCCGTGCCTCAGATCCCTCTCTTCTCCTTGTACATCCTTCTCTCTCCCTTTTTTTTTTTTTTTAAACTCACATTTTGTTTGGCTTTCCGATTACCTGGAAATGCAGTTCACCAGTATATTAAAAACAAGCATGAGGTGCACTGCTCCCAATACCATTACATGCATTTGATTAGTAGTATGAACATGTTCACAATTGTGGTAATGTGTCATATCCTAGTAATGTTTCTAAGATTTCTGTCTAGTCTAATACTCTGGTCAAAGGAAATCCTTTAGGATTTAAACAAGCATTGAGAGCATTTTTAGTGCTTATACTTGTTAATTTTATAATTAGGGATGTGGAAGGACGTGTTTGCAAAAAAATTCTGAAAGATGACATTATTCAAACTGCCTGCTGAGTCAAGATGGCCTCACCTGCCACCGTCTGAGTGAGAAAACCTATAGATACAGAAGTGTCCCTGATTATCTTCGGTATCTTTTTCAGAAACCAGGAGAGCTATTTCTACTACGTAAGAAGTGCTTCAAGTATTCTTCAGAAACTATTCACAGCATTTACTCTGATTTCAGCACACTATACTATGCTTTTGGGGAAAACAGGTTTATCATAACAACACTTCACAGGGCTAAATGAGTGATATCCAGGGAACTAGATCTCTATCCCAGGAGCAAACAAGAGGTGTTGCATTTATCTATTCACTCATTTCAACCCATTTTCACCTCTCTGCACAGCGCAAGACTCACACTTGAATAAAAAGATGTCCCCATTTTTCAGCGTGGAGGCACAGAGATGCCTGCTTTAAGTGCCCTTAGTTACCTCCACTGTGGTGACATGACCCAAGCTAAAGCGAGTTCAAAAGAGGTAGTATCATTTCTTTCATTCTTTCCTCAATGTGGTAGTCAGAGGAAAGAAAATTTAATCTATCTTTCTGGCATGGATACTGTATAACCAAACCAGAACCCAGGTTATTCTGCTGTAACATGACACAAAAGCATAAGAAATGAAACGTGAATCCACATCTTACTACAACTGCTGGTATAACTACAAATTTGCAAGATTGCAATGCTGAAAAAGAAAAGATGGAGAAAATTAGAAAGGTAAAAATCAGCATAAATCGAGACCCCTCCAAAATAATCAAATCCCTTCAGAATTAAAAGTGGATTGCATACTATTTTTTCTGTTTTTGCAAATACAGGACAGGTACAGCTCTTTTAAAAGCACTCACGGAAATGAGTCCAATTTCTTCAGAATGTTCGTGTTTTTAATTTTAATAAAAACATAACTGTGTGAAATATACATATCTGTGTTTGCTTTCTCATAGTGTAAGTACAGAATAACAATGATGAAATTAAGTTGCACTGACTAGCTTTTATTGTCTTTCATTTCTAAATAACCCAAAGCATTTTATATATCAGAAGGGTCAGTAAGACCAGGAACTCAGGAACTGTCAGTGTGAAGCTGCAAGTAGTGACACTAAGTTCCTAAGGCCAAGAAGCGCAAATGCCACATCCAAGCAATACCGAAATTTATGAAAATATAATTTAATCACCTAAAGAGGCTGGCTTGGGAAGTAGCTAGGACTGTTATTCTTACCAACAACCTTCACCTGCCCCAAACGTCACCTCCAACAGTGCAACACACTTGACAACTAAGAGTACTGTATACTTGCTGACTCCTATCACTTCCTTTTGTGTCATTTTTGTGAATATCTGCCACTGAAATACCACCTTTTTCCAGCTTAATAAAATCCAAGATCACCACAGAATCAAGGTGGTACTAGCTCACAATTTTCTTCCCCCACAAAAGAAGAGCAAAGGGCTCTATTTATGCCTAACATCACTTACTATGTTCACCACAGGATCAAATATTTTGTTGAGGTATTTTCTGAATGCACAAAACCACTGTGCAGTGATTTTGGCTTTTGGTTGCCTGTTGTCAACAAGTAATAGTACTGCTGCATTGTAGAGTTCATCTATAATCACTGGGAAGCATAGCTAAATACAAACCTAAAAGATATGACAAAAGAAGTTAAAAACAGGGAGGGCATGGAAGGAAGAGGCAGGGGAGAAACTGCAAAAGGGGAAAAAATCAATTTTAGTAATAGCTTGACAATTACAATTAAAGAATCCAAAACTCAAGCTGAGCATTTTTGTTATACACTGCATGAATGATGTTTGTACTTTGGAACCTTTAAAATATTTAAGCACAGAAGAAATGAAATGAACTGCAACCAGTTAAGGTCATCCATTTAGGAAAAAATTGATAAAATATTAAAATGAAAGAAATAAATTTTCAAACAGAGATACTAAGGCTTCACAGAGATGCATTATTCAAAGCAGGGGAACATGTGTGACCTCTAGTCTATCACATAATGGAAAAATGATACAAAAGTTCAAATGAGCCCGAACTATAGGCAGCAAATGACAAAAAGGGGAATGTGCATTAACTATTCTATAAGTCAGGGCTTCAGTTCCAGAGTACTGAGGCTGAACCCCAGTATTAAAATATTCCTCTCCCAGAGTCAGCTATCAGACCCAACTATTATGTTCAGTTTAAAGACTTTGGTACAATCATGGATTTTTAATTACAGATTGATTTTATGTCTAGCTGAGTTTGCTTCTCCTCAGGCCTGTATTTAAAGCGGAAGTGGACCCAGGCCACAGAGTTCCAGTATCTGGGCTTCCTTCAATCTGGAGTCGTGACTGTGTCCTTACACGTCCTTAATTAAAAAGGCCCGCAGTCAGGACAGGGTGGACTGCCTGAGGTATAATGCATCACGCATCTCTCTCCCCACAAACTTTTTCCATGGTTCTCTCTGTCTGTTTGCTGGCTTATGGCCCACATCCTCCCCCTCATCTCTGCTCCATTAGGGTTTATTTACACTTTGGGCATCTTCAAGGGAAGTGGTCTAAAACTCTGGCAATAAATTCTACTTTTTAAAATTTCTTCAGGCCAGAGGTTGTATTTCTAACGGAGCTTATTAGAAAATAGGGTTCTGCAAGGACTGCAATTCTTTTGTACCTGAGGTAGTTGGGATGCTAAATGAAGAAGTAGTCGTCTAAAACAAGAAGTATCTTTAAATCCCAGTGAAACCAGTGGAAGAGTCAGAGACTTCACTCTTCTGAAAAATTGTTTTCTACCTTAGAGGCCCCTTGCCTCCAAGAGCCAGCACTGCTGTGATGAACATAAGGTTCTAACTGTTCTTCAGGGGCCAGACATCAAAAAGCTAAGTAACATGATGCCAAAGCTCTTCCATGGACATAGCATAGCCTCCCTAGAGAAAATACACAAAAGCATCTAAGATATTAGGCAAACAAGTGTCACTGACAGTTATTTGTGATCCTAAGTCATCTAAATGTTTTTGATCATCTTCCCATTCCTGCTTAGTTATAATTACTCCATTTGAAAAAATATATCTTTGCATTTCTAAAACAACTATTTGTTTCTAAATCTCAAAGCTTCTTCTAAAACTAAGCAAAAATATTAGACGGTTTTACAATGGTTCTAAGAGAAGAATTAGAGACAGTTTACAAATGAAGGACGCCAGTCTAATATCAAGGATGTAGGTGTAACCTATAATACTCATTTTCTGTTCCTGGCACTGCAACAGTGCTTCCTTAATGACTTTTGGCAAGAGGTTTAGTTACCTCACTGGAAAACGGGGATAATGGCATGGGCCTGACCTTTTGGGAAATGGTATAAACAAAGTCCTGGTAAGGCTTACAGAGCACAGCGAATTGCAGTGGAAGAGCTGAGATCTGAGCTGTGGCTTCTGCACTATATACTTCAGGATCATTTTGGAAGAGAGGGGCCATTAATTAGATCCTAGAGGTCTCTTTCAAATTTCAAAACTATTTTTAAAACAATTTGGAGAGGAGGGAGTTTAAAATACACAGTCTAACTCTTATTCTGTCTCAATATCTTTTTCACTAATTAGCATGCACAACTGAAGGTACTCCTACATTACAAAAATAAAAAGTTTCTTAACAAGTTGCTACCCTTGCCTTTTATTGCTGTCTTTCATTTCAAATTTTAGTAGTATAATTTTCAAGAATAAAAAAAAATAGGAAGTGCTTGGGGGGGAAAAAAAAGGTCTTCGGACTCTTAATCAAAACCTCAAAAAGTTTTCTCTCAAATTATGCAAGAGTTTCAGAGTATATTTTAGTTGTCAACATATTTTACCATAGAAGCTGAAAATAGAACTGTTTTCTCGTTAATCCAAGGGGGATTATATAATATGAAAAGTGTAACTGAGTATTTGTGTAACAAACTAAAAAGAATAGTGAATTCCTAATGTGACTGACTAGAAAGCTGTTGCTATAGTTCTAAAAGACTGTTTTTTTTTTTCTCATGAGTCAAAATGAGTTTTTTTTGAGATAACTAAGCCCAGCCATATTGATCAAAACAAAGGCCCATATCATCAGGTATCTCTCCTCCAACAGAAGGCAATCATACATGCCTAAGGAAGTGAATAGGATGGGGGCAAACATAGAATGATTCGGCCTCAGTATAGTCCTGTAGTTTCCACTGATCTGTGATTCACGGACTTCCTTGAAGCAGAGTTAGTTATCTTCATATCTGAAAGTCTCTGATAGGTTTTTCTTTCTTGATAATGTCTTACTACATGTTTAACACATAAACTAGCGAGATTCACAAAACATTTAGCAGTTTAATTACAAGTCATGATCTTCCTAAATTTCTGGTAAATAATGCATGCTGGGATTTATGTTTCTGCTGAATCCAACAGAAAAAAAAAAGTGTTTATATTAGTGAAAGGGAGATCAGTGTCAGAACTGTGCAGAATAAAAACAATCAATTTATTTTAATTAAAACTAATCTATTTTCCTCAATATCTGGTACAGGGAATTCATTTGGAAAGGCTGAAGAAGAAGTAAGTACATTTTCAAATAATAGAGAAAAAGACTAGAATCAAGTAACTTGAAAAACTCACACCAAATGTATTGAAAATGTTCAGAAAAAACAGTGCTATGCCTCTAGTGCAGACAGAGAGATTTTGTAGACAACATAATTTTAAAAACTGAGCTAAATATGTGTGCTGGGGGAGAGGATAATAGAGCTTTCTATTAATGGAAAGCAGTCGGGCTGCAGCCTGAGCTGTGGTGTCTTCCCTCCCCATAATCATGGCATTAATTACTGCATAGGTCAAATTAGATTTCTATTGGAAAGTCTGGTAATTTATGTGAATCAGAGTATGCATATTTAGATGTATGTATTTCCTTGGATGGGCTTCTATCCTGGTTTGATGCATGGCGGGCTAGTAAGTTAGTTTTTCAGTGAAGACTGCTCTCTTTTTACTCTCCTGCACAATGGCAGTCTGCTTCTATAATATATAGAACAAGCACACATTAATTGAATGTGAGGGCAAATACACTTCCTCCTTCAACCATATGGACAGGATTTTTCTTTAAAATAAAAAGGCCAAAAAGTGACTGGAACAATGCCCAAAGGGGAGAATAAAGACAGACATTTAAAGGTGAGCTCACTAGATTTATAATAGCAGGGGACACTATCATCCTTTCCAACCAGCTGCACAGTTAGCAGTAATGCTTATATCACAGCAAAGACCCTGGAGATTCTTCTTTAGAAAATAATGGATACAGCTATTAATAAACTGAGCAAGCTGCAGCAATCCATTTCAGATATTGATAATAAATTTCATTTTTCAGATATGACATTACATAATCCAGACAGGCAATCAGAAAAGCATCTTTTGAGTATGAGTGTTCTTCTGAACAGCTGCTCTAAAAAGTTTTAAGAAATGATTCTCCAGAAAGAATAGTCCAGCACTTTAACAAAAATAATACTAATTATTTAAGCATATGAGAAGCCTGCATGAGGTAGTAGTCAAAGGCAGAACGTGTTGCACCTAATAATAATCTAATTCCACCACTTGCAGAAAGTTTGTGAAATGACTTCAAGTGTATCAGAAGACATCAAATTAGGAAGAAGTACAGAACACACCAATATATTGCCAGACATAGTACACAATACTTGGTATAACACAGAACATCACTGTTCTAGTTTTCATCTGTTGAAACTACAGGTTCAGTGTAAATTAATGAAGTGTTAGACATTAATATATGTCACTAACTAATGCACTAAGTCACAGAGCTTGTAGCTTCCATAACGTGGTAGGAAAGATCACCCAAATCTGTATGGGCCAGAAATGCCCTAGCCACTGGAAGCAAACTCAGCCAAGACATGAAATGACTTCAAGTGTATCAGAAGACATCAAATTAGGAAGAAGTACAGAACACACCAATATATTGCCAGACATAGTACACAATACTTGGTATAACACAGAACATCACTGTTCTAGTTTTCATCTGTTGAAACTACAGGTTCAGTGTAAATTAATGAAGTGTTAGACATTAATATATGTCACTAACTAATGCACTAAGTCACAGAGCTTGTAGAGCATAACGTGGTAGGGAAGATCACCCAAATCTGTATCACAGGGCCAGAAATGCCCCACCCACTGGAAGCAAACTCAGCCAAGACGAGCTGTCCTGGTCATTTTTTAAAGCCTCTGTGTAAAGGATTACATGCTCCCCTGTGCAAATCAATACAGGAATTCTCTTGCCCAAAAATTAAAATGGAACCGTAATGGGGGAACAGAAAATAATCCTGAAAATCTCAAAATTGCTAATCCTAAATGCATTAAAAAATATCATGAGCTTGTCCTCAGATGTACTATCCTTCAGCACTCTGTGATACTTAAGGGCTCTGGTTTATCTTCTGGTACTATGACAAATGGATTCAATGTTCTAAAATTCTTGTCAGTCAGGAAGGCTAGACATACATATATATATACACATATATATGTTTGTAGAACAATAGCCAATATATTTGCATTACCACAGCTATGGGAGCCGAGAGTTGTAAAAACCCCTAAAGCTCATCCCCTTGTGATACGGTTTGAGGGTTGGTATCAGTGAACTTCAAAAACATTTCTGAACCTTCTCTAAGCTCCCTCATTTCTTCCTCTATTTTTGACTATGCTTGCGGTACAATTCCCACTGAAGCCAAAAGAGCCCATGACTTGAAGTGGTCAGTGCTTTGTAAGATCAGGGCTAACAAATCAGTACAATCTGAGTGGTTCTTTGTTATGTACATTTTTTACTAAGTATCTTTAACACCACATTTTTAAGAGTGTCTGACTCTAAGAGAATAATATAGCAAATTCGCAAAATTTCCTGACTCTCTGGCACCACAGATTCAAGTCTCAAGATCAGTGAACCTTTCACCTTTCTCAGATAGATGACTACTGCAATATTTAATACAAGATAGACCACACAAACATTTGACTGGATTTGACCTCTAAAACAGCTTACAAACACCTAGAGATTGTGTAACCTGAACCTTGTCAAGGAAATATATTTTTCTGCCTTATTCCCTAACTCCAACAGCTGGATATTTCACAACCATCAAATATCATAAAACATGTGCTAAAATAATAATCAACAGTGCTACTAAAGGCATTTCTATAGATATATCTCTAGTATCAATGACCATTGCAGAATGGTCATTGTACTGAGATACTTGTACATAAGTACTGAGCAGGGCTTGAGTTCTAGCCATACAGCTTGCTAAGTTCATATCCAGAAGCGCCTATACATCAGAGGTATAGAAAGCAGTAGGTAAGTAAGAGTATAGACACTGTAGTACCTAGCCAGACAAAAGGTCCTTCTGGCCCAGTTTCCTTTATCTCAGTCTAGCATGATGACTGAGTCCCTGAGACAGCAGGAGACAAGGTATCACTAACTTCATTTTTACTGCACTCCCTTTTGGATAGAGACGAACTAATGTTGGAGATGATGTTAGATGATGGAGATGGGTTAGGCTCCAGCCCTTCTCCTTAAAACATCTTTTAAATGTTAGGAATGAACATTTCCAGCCTTTTGTTGCTATGGGCTTCTTAGTCCAAGGTTTCATTTTGAAATCTTTTGTATGACATCAGTGACTTGCATACTAGACTTTTTTACTGTGTGGTGCTGGGACTTGATAGTGCTTTACTTTATTATTTTAAGCCCTTTCCACTTATGAGTTATGGCATTCCTTGATTATGGCATTGTTAATAAAGTGATGATACCACAGAACTGTGCTTCATTTTCACTGTGTTACTTATTTTTCATGCAAGAATCTATACACACTAAAAATTAAGAAAAAAAATCCACTTCTAAAAATTGCATTAAGGTGTTCAGTTAAAACTGTTTCTTTTAAGGAATGGGATTATTATAATTTTAATAGGATGGCAAGATCTGAGGAAATTAATGACCATTTGATTTTACAGTGCCTAATATCAGAGCTAAATATTTTAACGTAGACATGCTACATTTTAACGCAGACATTAGATGGACATGTTTCCTATCCTACAGTCTTAAAATGGAGAAAAGAAAGATGACTGAAAGATCTTCAGCAGTTCAGAGTAGCATTTAAATGAGTCTCTATTGTGAATGCTGAACATTTTCTCCCTCTGGAAATCACTCATTTCATAAAACTACTGTGATATTTTTCAAATATTTACAAATCTTAATATTTGTATTTTACTTGGTTTTTGTTTATTGACAAATCAACATACTTGCTGCTGATACGTTTAAGAATATGTTTTGAGGAGAAAACAGAAGGAGGCAAGGGGGCAAACAGGTATGGGCAAGCAGAGTCAGGCAGCATGAAAGTAACCCTGGAGTCTGGTGTGGCACCAGCTGAAGCAGTCAGGAGCACAGCAGAGACAACCTGGCGTAACTGGGTTTTCACACCCACGTTTTCACTTTCAGCGAGGAGTGTTTAATTATAATGTGAATCAGTGAACAGAGGCCTCAAAATATTTACATGTGTTCAGTCAGAGAAAAAAAAGTTCACATCCGTAACTGATGGACATTAAAAGAGAAAATATCAACCCCAAATCCGAAGCCAGTTCTTCAGCACAAGCCAAATTCAAACTAGGGCTAACCTCATTTGAAGGCTGAGTTCAAAATTCTGCTCAGTTCTAATTAAAGTGTAATCGGAGTAATCTGACAGATACCCTCTTTTCATCACAACTCTGGACTGAATCATTGAGATTGGGGGAAAAAAAGGCATAATTGTGGCATTCAGTTTAAATGACAAAAATTATGAGATTCCTTTTGAAATGTAAAAGAACAGTATCAGGCTTATTTAGTAATCTCTGTAGCTTGCCCAGGATATCATTTGTCCAGAAAAGATAGATATTGCAATGCTTAACATCCTGTGTTTTCCGAGTCTTACAGTAGTAGCAATCTTATAGCTGTCTTCTCAAAAACTCCCTGGAGTATGTTTAGTCTTGTTAACCTTCTTGTCCGCATTTTACAGGTAGAAAACTGAAGTTGCAAAGGGTTCCAGCTTCCTAGCAGCATGAATGAATGGTTCTCAAACTATGATCTACATATGAACAGCTGTATATGAACTACTTCTGAATAGTAAATGATGTAAAGATGCCACTGACAGTGACTGGACCCTCTAAGAATTAGTTCCTAAATGGCCAAAGCAGGACTCCCTCAATTTGACTGCTCTGCTCTAAGAAACCTGGCAAATCTCTCTTTCGCTTCATGCAAAGAACACTTAAGTATGTGGTATCCTTTCCCAAAATGCCAAGTAGGCTTGAATCACATTCATAAGAATTTAGTCAGCGGAGCTAAGAGTAGGCAATATGTATTCCTGAATCCTGTTCATATAGCCCTGCTCATCTTTTACTCTGTAAAGAAGTACTGGATAGATGAAGAAGAAGCAAAACAAAACAAACAAACAAACAAACAAAAACAAACAAACAAAAAAGAAAAAACAAAGGCATTATATGTAATTCCACATAATGAGATTTATGGTGAACACAAAGATAAATATATAATTAAAGTAGCATGGGGAAGATAAACACTTCTCAAAAGTAAAAGGCACAGTTATGAAAACCTAAATTAAGCTCCCAACTATGTCCTTCTTCCAGTGTTACACAACACAACTATAAGAGACAAAACACTTAGCAGCATTGCTGCTGTTAAATAACCAAATACACAGCACATGAGCTTTAACAAACAACTGCATTCCATCATCCTGAAAATGGATGTCGTTTCATTCCTCAGCCTCTGAGTCCTCTGCTGAGGATCACGGCGCTGCTGCTAAGAGGCACGCTGTGGTGTGAGCCAACAGCCCCTTTCTGTCACGGCTTTCTCCTGTTATTGATGGCTCTGTTTGGGTGGCATTGATCACAGCTGGTTTCTCACTGACCACAGTGCCAGAGCCTTAACAGGAGACACGCTTGTACTCAATGCCAATCACACTGCCCCTCAAGCAGCTCAGAGGCATGTTCTTTCCTTGGATCTGAATGATTAAAAGGGCATCTGAAATATAGTCATCACTGCCACTGCGCTCTCCTAGAGTTGCAATGTAATGATACACTCTCAGGCACTAGAAACACTTCTATCTCTATAAAAAAGGTAACCACTTTCCCATGTCCAAAATCAATCACCAGGTACCAGGAATAGATCGTGACTGAAAAGCTATTGCTTGTCCTTCTCAGCTTCAGAACAACAGCTCTACTGTAGGCCTGTTCCTAACTGGCATCACTGAATGGGAGGGTCAAAACTAGAAAGTTTAGAGCATCAACATATTTTTCTTGGTGTTAGGCCTCCCTCTACTAATTAAAACTTCTTACAAGATCTCTTCAACTGGCTTTTGAGCTCCATGCAGAACTACTGCAGCCCTTCCCAAAGGAAATTTTAGAATGCACCAGATGCAAAAATACGACTGATGTTCCCAGAACATCTTTAATTGAATAAAACACATGGTTGTTAATAATATTTAATTACAGAGGATATCATTGAAATAACATTATCTCTAGAAGACTGTGCAAATCCATAACCAGGGTCACATTTTAGCACTGACACACTCCTACCCCACTTGACTTCATATGATCAATAGGACATTGACTGATAGGTCTGCACTGGACTGTTTCCTAGGTACTGGCAAGCTTGTGCTATGGCTGCTACTTAAATTTCAATCTATACACAAGGGAAGGACTCAAATGATTTCAGAGGGTGTAGAAGGGCTCATTCATTAGTCTGGCTTCATAAAACCTTATTCTACTGTAAACATGTAACTGGCTACACCTATTCTAATGTAATTAAAAGACTACATAAATCAGTGTCACAACAACTATCTCCCTTCACATACCCACTAGCAATCTTAGCCCTTAGTAATAACAATCTTAGCCTTTCGGAAAGGGCTTTTCCTTACTGTAAAGTCACAACATGTGGTTAGCACCAGTTCAGCTGGCAGCTGTACGAGCCAGTAGCTGGGCAGCTCGGGGGCTTCTAGTGCTCTCTGGCTTTTGTAACACCAGAATTTCCAGGTTCTTCTGCCAGTATTAGCTGCCGCTCCTGGCAGAACAGGCAGTGCTGGTACCTGCACCTCTCTGCTGTGCTGCTTCAGAGGCCTCTGCTATTGCTAGGGCAGCAAGGGGCCCTGCCACCGCCTCCAAGCACTTTACATGGACAATATATTTTCATTGGTAAGTCCCATTATGCTCTTTTTAGAAAAAGGGGAAGCTGGGTCATGAATGTTTAGGTGGCTTATCCAAGGTTACACAGCACCATCAAAGTGGTAATTCTGGGACTAGAAGCAAGGCCTTATGTAACTCTTGCGGAGAGCAGCATATTTCACTGAATCATACTGCCTCCCAACCATAAATAATGATACTTGGATTCAGCACATTCAGATCTATGAGCTATTTCGTCCCTGACTGATGGGTAATGAAATCAACGGCTTTTGTCCTCTAAAACCTGAAGAGAAACAGTGTATATTTCAAGCTTACTTTATGAGTGAGCGCACTGTGGAACAGATAACAAGGTGGTGGTTCCCAGGAAACTTTTCATTATAAGCTTAAATGTATAATTTTCTAGAGGCATGCGTATAACATTTAAAAATAGACACAGCAAGGAAGCACAGACAGGCAATCGCACACCACGCAAAGCAAGGCTAGGTCGAACTCATACATCTCAATCTGGCAACCAGCAGCCCTCCAAAAATGTTTCTGGACTTGCACATTGGTTGGGGCAATTGCAGATATTTTAAGATACTCTATCAGACACTTGCAGATGTTTCCCAAAGCACAACACACCCAGGTTCATCTATTACTTTCTTCACCAACAGCACCCCATTCTATGGTTCACCCAGGTGAGTGAGGGGAACTCTGCTATACACCTTCCTAGGCTTTCTGTGTTCTTAACATGTTGGGTTTTTGGTTTTGTTTTGTTTTTCTTTTTCCTCTTTTTTACTATTGTTTTATAGCCTGAAGCATCTCGGCAGAAGATAAAGAGGAACGATGGCTGAGGAATTAAATTATCTATAGTGCTGAGCAAGCCTAATTCAGTCCATTGTGGTTTAAATTTGCCACCTGACATAATAAGGTAGAAAAGGTTATGTTAGTTTTCAGCTTAAAATGCAGCTGTCTAGGAAGCCCTAACATCCCTCATTAAAAGGGATAGTGCATGACCTAGCACGGAGGTTAATACTAATATGTTCCCCTGGAGCCATGACTGTGGTCCCTCATTACCATTATCCTCTGGATGTTGTTCTAAACACCAGCTGCCTAATTGATAAACAGATTCAGCCAGTTTCAGACCGCGAAGACAAGTGGCTAGAAATGGAGGTAGCCTTCCTTCAAAGCAGGCAAGGAGAGCACCTTTTTTTTTTTTTTTTTTTTTTCCCATCAGATGTCTACAGAACTTGAATCCATCTTCATGTGATGCCAACAGTTCACAGATAGAGCTACAGTGCTTGAAGGCAATAGGCTGCCTTTTCCCACTGTGCACTGCTATTTCTGAAAGTATTTGATACGAGTCTGAAGTAACCATGCAATCTGAATTTGAAAGGACCATTAACCAAGAAAAATTAACAAAATACATAGAAATGACTGAGTTCGGATGACCAGTTTTCCAGCTATGACCTTTAATTCTCCATAAAGAGAAGATGCTTTAAAAAGTCAAATGTCATTCTCACCAATCCAGTTACTTAACAGAATGGTGAATGATGCTGCACGTGTGGAAGGAATCCAAAAACAGCTTGGTTAGAAGCAAAATGGATGCAGTTAGAATCCAGACTTATTTAAGGAAGAAAAAAATCAGTATTTAAGTACATGGTATATTATTTCGTGTTTATTCAACTGTGAGAGTGATGTAAACATGTAATTGTACATTGCACTAAACACACTTAAAAACAAATTGATGAAATCTGTTTTTCTCAAAAAAAATCTTAATACTCAACATACATATAAGGAGAGAATGTGTGAGCACATTAACGTGTTCTTAAACAACTTGTAAACCCTATCAAATTCCTTATATGAGATGCAAACATTAGAGCTAAATTGCAAATATGCCTCTTAAAAAATCTCCTGTGACAACTGACAAGCATTTAATTTGTGACTGATTTTCAAACAGCTTATGAATGCCTCTCTCCTAAATTTCTTCCTCAATTTTTGTTTAAACTATCATGAATTTTACATATGGAGAAAGAATGAGCTTAATTCAGGGGAACTGAAAGCCTTCTGTCAATTCAATTATCCATTTAAGGACTCACTCATTGAACTTAGCCAAAAATGTTTGAGTTGGAGTGCTGCTCCTTTCTACCAGCTTGTGTCCCTGATTTCTTTTAAACCTAAGGATATTTTATCTCTTGAGAAATGTGACAGTCCATTTTTTGAGACTGGCCTTGGCAGAGCGCCATAACCAATATATTGACAGATATAAGATAGCATGGAAAGTGAAGCAGTTCACAACTTACGTATGTCAATGAATCTGCTTTCATCTCCCAAACAAAATCTTTTAAAACCATTATGGGACCTTTGAAGCTATTAAGTTACACTAATGGCATCTAACTTTTTCGCCACCTCATTCCCCAACATTTTTTCTTTTTGGAAAATATAAAAGTCATATCTACAAGTATACACAACGATAATCCTTAGAATGTTTCAGCACTGTCAGAAGAACAGGCTCAAAATGGGGAGAAGAATTAACCCATAGTACCTGTATTTCTGATATTTTCTACTAAACTGCAAATTTTATTTCTATATGTAAACTTGAATTTGCAGTTTTTCTTCCTTACATTTTGAAGAAAACAGATGTTTCAGAGCAAATTTAAAAAGTCACCTCTGAGAATACACTTGTAAAAAATTGAATTCCAAATGAAACTAATTGTAGAACCTGACAGGGATCCTTATGAGGTCGAAGATCTAGTTTTGCAGACACCTGCATACAAATCTATATTGACATTAATGCTCCGTCTTCAGACAATACTGTACCACCTAGTCAATACTGTGGCTTCCTCCTTGTTTTTCCTTACCCTAGTGTTACTGTTTCAGTGCCCTGGCATGCCAGTTAGGAAGAGATGATTGTTCAGATCCTGCTGAGAAGCATTTTCTGTTAAAATTAAACTTTCTGCAAAGATAATAGAAAAGCAGAAGAGTTACTTCTAATGTTGACAACACTCTTTTCATCCCTTAGTATGTTCTTCAACATCAGACTCAAAATACCAAGTAACATGATATTCCAAGTTAATCTTCTCAGATCTTCGTTTAAAGGCACTGTATCTCCAAAAGGTGTATTTACCTGCATACTTTGATTTCCTGGCTTTATCCAAAGTCACCAGTCAAATATTTACAAAAGATATTCATTGGGCCTTGAGATTTCTTGCTAACTTAGTGACTTTTAAGCATGTGCTCCAAGATTTAAGGATGGTGCAGCTTCAGAATTACATGATAAAATCTTAAAAACATTTAAAATTAGCCTTTAAAATCACTGGCAAATATTTCAGAAAGTATCCAATCTGCAGTTCTAATCTAGAATAAAAGACCTAGATTTTGGTTTGGGGTTGCTGTCCTTTCTCCCAGTGAAATAACCATGCGACCAGCTAATGACAGACCATATCACTATCAATATCACTTTCCAGTTATTAGGTCCAATCAATGTGGGATAAAAGGGAAAAAAAAAAAAGGTGGTCAACAGGCAATGTAGCTTTCTGTTTAACACTCCCTTGAGGATTTTCATTATCCTTTCCTTTTCTGTTCTCAAGGTTAGCTCTAGCTAGACTATTTCTAGCTCCAACATCCTGGAGCTAATGCTCATCCACCACAACGTTGCTCCTCTAACGTCAGTGTGCCCTTCCACCTGAGCACGTAGCGTCCCTTCTTTTTTCTATTATTTGTGACCTTTTCTTGGGTTAAAAGGTCGCTCCCCAGGCAGACAGGTCTCACTTCTTATGGTGATTGCAGTGCAAAAAGCAGCCTTCTACCTTGTTAGAAGTGACATCACTGTACATTAAAGACATCATATCTCCGTTCATATTAAAATGCCTGTCAGTTCTCTGGCTCAAAGGTTGTAAATCTGCCACAGTATCCTGTGCTTGGGGAGCTTTCATTATGAAAATATGAAGATAAGCACTCTGCTTTACTGTCAAAAGAAAAAAGTAGTCTGGTAGTAATGAGGTTATTTAAAAAAATAAATATACCATTTCTTAAGTATGGATTACTTAATGTAGGGCAATTTTAAAAAGTAATCCTTTTTATTTCAAATCCTTAAAAATGGAGGCTTATAAAACAATGCAAGCAAAGCGTGAACACACAGTCGTGTAGAATTTATTAATGCATACATTTCACGCATGCTCATGCAGTAAATCATTGGATTTTCCCTTTAACTTAGGCCCTCCAGCCTCAAGAGAAATGACATACAGGAATTTAACCTGTTTTTCATTTTATATCATACAGATACCAAAGGCTTTGTATATTCCACATGAAAGTGCGACAATGTTCGGTTATTATCTATACTATTTCAGAAATCATTTGATAGCAAAATACCTCCTAAACATAAATAATATATATAAATATTGATCATAGTGTCTCATGGCATCATTAGGATATTAATAATTTTTTGCTATTATGTAACGCTTTTCAGCCATTGATCTGAAAGCACTTTAGACAGATCATTTTTGTTTTACATAAGGGAAACTGAGTCACAGAGCATTTAGAAAGACCTGCTGTGACATTTGTTGCTGCTGCACAACACAAGCGAGAGCTGATTCTGCATCTTTGGAGCAGCCTGTCGAATACTTGATTTCTTTATTTCAAATTGGAATTTGTATCCCTTGCTGGTGTAGCTAGCTCTCAATTGTTTATGGCATTACCCATTTGTAAGGGGCCAAAATTGCCACAGATATTTCTTCATTATAACAAAACCTCTCCTCCATTTTGGGAGAGCATACCAATTGCACTACTATTCCTCATTTTCTTGTGCATGAAATGGTTGGAATTCTCTCCAGCTGAGGAAACTTCAGCATGTAAGCATAGTGTATTTTCAAATTTAATCTTTCAAAAGACATATTCCATTGCTGACATTCTACACAGGGAGGTGAAATGAATGACTCAAGGTTTATTTATGAATGACGAAACTTTTCACCTCCAAGGCATTGATTTTAATGTCCAAATCCTACATCCAGAGAGAGAAATATATATTCAGTCTGTGCTGTGCGTATTATGTGAAATCAACTGGTAGTGTCAGATCTAAGTAGACAAGCGCCCAGGTGAAAAACATATGGCAAAAAAGGCATAGGATGATTTGAGTTAGGGAGTTCAGCATATAAAAATTTTAGAAGTTGAGGAGATGACATAGTTGGGACATAGTCTGGTGAGGCCAAGCCAAAGAACTCTGTGTGTGTCACAGAGTACACACACAGAGCACGAGCCACAGCATGAGCCTCTCAGCAGAGCTGGAAGTGAGACAGGAGCAGGAAACTAAGAAAAGGAGTGAGTGGCACACAGTGCAGCTGGGAGAGGATGGTGTCCGCTAACTCTGTGGGCTTCTAAGGGATGTTTCTACTCCACAGCTTTTAGCTTTACTTCATTCCCAATCCTGTAACTTCTCGTGGCTTCACTCCACTTCTATCTTTCCCCATAGCTCCCTACTTCACTTCCAATTTCTCTGAAATGCAGATAGGATTTTCTTCCCCTTCCATGAATTTTGGAGACCCAGTCCTCTCACAGCAGAGCATAGCAATGACAGCTGTAGTTCCTTAACGATCCAATTCATAAGGATTTATAACCCACTTTGAAATAGCATTGCCAACACCTTCTTGGCCACAGAAGCCTGAAAGGACTCCTGGATTGTACAGGATTTTGTACCATCTCTCCTCTCCTCAAAGGACCATTGGAGCCTTCTCAGTTTCATCATCAGAGGTCTTGTCTTTGTTGAGTGGTTTCTCAGCATTCGCCATTGTTTTGAACATATGTGTCCACTCGCAGGGCAAGGGTGCAATTTTTAATCAGAGGTGGCCTGGACAGCTTTAGCCTACTACCATCTAAACCTTCTAGGGAGGATTAGGTGATGGGAAAACACAAGTGTTGCTTTTACGCTATGGGTCCTACAATTCCTAGGACTACTGGAGCTGCACTGATAGCACAGGTGGCAGTTTCCCCTGAAAGATGGAAAATGAAGCACTGACTAGTGCACCGGCAGTTTCCCTGTGTCATTTTCCTCTCTTGGAAGACAATGTTTGTACCTGTTAGCATAGATCTGGAAGAGTTAGTACGTAACAATATCATTTAATACATATTTTCCAGTAATATGTTTTTCTTGTAAAAGCAGTCAAGACCATAGGAACATTTCCTTGCATGTGTCAACAAGGGGGAATTGGCGATTAACACAATATTGGAGGTTTTTACTGCTGAAACTGCTGGTTCCAGTGATTGGGTGACAGGGAAACAGTCAGATCACATTGACAAATCTGTATCTTGTACTGTCCTTATTTTTACTAGTATATCAATTGAGAGATAATGAAGTTAAGAAGACAAGAGAGCTACATAATGTACTCAGATAAAAATTAATTTGCGACTTAGTATGAAACTTGATACCTTTTTTTTCCTAACAAGACTGTTCATCATGCATATACACAGTTTCTAGTCCTCTTCTTTGATTTTATCTTTTTTTGCTGTTATCTTATAAAATAATCATATTCAATTTTGATCTCTTAACCTCAGAAACAGTGATTTTATGGTCAATGGCTAGGAATTGAGGCCACTGAAAAAATACCAGCTCACAAATAACCCAAGAGTGACCTAACATTGACTTTAAATCACACTTTTTTTTCCTAAAGAAATTGAACTCTCTAGCACTCCAGCTATGAAAGACACAGAAAGAACGGAACCATTATACCGTAATCTCCAATATCTAAATATTTAATAGATTATTATTCTTTTCCTGCATTATCAGTAGATTAAATCTTTGTGTTTAAAATCACTGAAATCAGGAATATTTTATATATGTTATATACAGTATTTATTTCCATACATATATATTTTTTAAAAATGTGTATACATATATATCCTAATTTTATTCCTATTTTTTCCACAGTTCCCAAATATTTTATATTAATAAAAATAGCTTCTTCCATCTAACCAAATTTCTGTTAGTTAAGTGGGTGTGGATACACCCACTTAACACTGAGGATACAGGTGACCCTGGAAGCCTTGGAATGCTGAGAGATGCCGGGCATTCTGAGCTACAGCAAACACCATCACTGCTGCCTCTTCCCAGGACCACCCCCAACAGTCATGTATGTCAGCAGAGCACACACTGACATGATCACCCACACTCGTGACTTCCAGGCTGGCTAAGAGCCAAAAAGGCACTTTCCTCACTCAGACTGAATCATCTTTGTATACTTATTTTCTCTCTAGCATCATTTCATTTGCATTTCAGTAATGCCTATGGAGGTTCTGCGTATTGCACAAATATACGAGCACAGCAGCAAATAAAAGGGTTTTCACCTCCAGAGCTTGAAATCTTGATCTCTCTTTTCATGTCTCCATTTTGTCAATATTTTGTTATGGCATATTCCAAGGCAAACTCCTCAAATTTCACAGACTTATTCACACTTTTCTTCCTGTTGTCTGTGTCAACAAAACTTAATTTACTACTAATAAACTTATTACTTATTTTAACTGTGCTAGCTGCTTTATCCAGTACTACTACCAGGTTCATACCAGTACATATTCCAATTCCTGGGAGACTAAAACATGTGGAAGGAAAAAAAAAGTCAGAACTTATTTCAGGCTTGATCCATAATCCATTGCTTGCTAAAATCTATGGAAAGACTCTGAGACTCTTCTGAGGATCAGCCAAAACATTTTTTTCCCATATACGAAGCACCTGTGAAGGTTCAGATAAATGGAAAAATTAGGTTGAAAGGCCAGAGGGAAAAATAATAATAATAATAATCAGGTGCTGGCAGATCCAGTTAGATCCTGTGAGGAGACTCAGCCTTCATGCAGGTCAGCTGATGCTCCATCCTGTGCCATGCGCTGCATCCTGAAGCAGGAAGGGTAAGAGCAGGACAGAGAGGGGGGCTGACCACTTTATTCCCTTTCTCCTTCACTGAATTTTGGAAGAAGGTATGGATTGACTTATATTTACATCCACTTTGTCCCAGGTTTGTGTCAGGAGAATTTCTGGGGAGCTGGGAACTAACTGGGTGAAAAGCTTTACACTAGCAGTCCTGTGTCTGTGCTTAAATGTGACACTTGATTTTTCAACCTGAAGTCCTGCATTCAGATCATCAATCTAGCTATGGAAACATTTACATTGCAGTGTCATCTGGAATTGACATTCTACACTGGAAAAAAAATAGAGAACATGTGTTTCTTTAATGCAAATATTTTTAAAAGTCTAAACATAAATGACAGCCCAGTTTGATCATCTTTGGGATAAAATCTAACTAAATATTGCAGGAAAAAAAAATCAAGTGGGGTTTCCCACTTTTATTGAACGTAACAGAAAGCACAATTTTCATGTCATCTGTTATAATCTGTTAAAATAAAAATCAAATGAACAGAAAACAGGTAAGAGAAATTTGTGACAATAACTAATCATGTCACTTAATCCATATCGGAAAGCATGAATATTTTAGGGTGATGAGCGCAACATAAGAACCTGAAGAGGACAGGATTTTATTAGGTTCTTCTATTTAAAGTCTATTGCACAGAACCCTTATTTTTTTACAAAAGTCAAATTCAAAAACGCATTAAATTTTTAATTGAGATCATGGCAGCAACTGAGAATCAGCAGCTCTGATGATCTTAGCATAGTACAGCATGGCAAATAATACTGGATAAGTAAGTCTTTATTTAAGGAAGAAAGTCTCATCTTTTTCTCGATGGGCACAGCATCACTTGAATGCTGGGGGTGACCGAGTTCTTCCATGCAAAGTGCACGTCAAACCTCCTATGGCTCATGGGAGGAAAATAAAGGTTATCTATTGAGGGAAGCCAAGGAGAAGGCCCCCAGGAACTTTGTGGGAATTAAGTGAACTCTGAGAACTTCTGGGGATCTTCTGCAAGTCTGGGAGAAGGACAAGTGTTGCGCTGCGTTCCCGCATCATTCTCTCTGAGCTCCCTGAAGATGTGGTAAAACGTTGTGATCATCTCTGAGGTTCACTCACTCACTCCCAGGACATGAGCAGAAGACCTCTGATAAGCAAACGTTAAGTGGACAGAGCTGGCGGAGAGGCTAATCCCCACCTTCCGGAACAGGAGCAATTTCGGGATTGAAAAGCACCCAGTCCACTTGCTGTAAGGTGACTTTCTTATTGTTAGGTGGGCAGCACAAGATATCAGTGTGCTCAGTTCTCCCTTAGGAGAAAGCAGATATGGAGCTTTCCTGATGCAAAGCATATGGAAAGAAACCAAATCCAAGAGTCTTATCCTGATTTTGCTTTTCTCACAGATTTGGCTTGATGTTATTGAAATTTTCAGATGAGACTTCACTACGGTGAGGTGACTGGCAAAATTCCACTGACTTCAGTTAATCTAGAATTGCAAACTTTCTCCACCTTGACACTATTTCATGGAAGTAGACTTCCTTGCATTCTCTCACAGGCTCTGTACAAACCCAGATTCCCTGGATTTGGAACTGACTCCCGGCCCCTTATTCTAGGAGCTTTCTTTTTTCTTCTTTCTGATTTAATTAGGTACCAAAGTTGACGGTTAAAATATTGATATGTGCCGTGATATGGCCAGGATATGTTTGTCCTCCTTTGATACCCATTTTCAGATGAGGCTATTTGCTTCAATCTTCTTCTTTCATCCACTGGATTACAGCCTGGGATTATTTAGTTTGAATTCAAAGTCAGCCACAGACATTCTTTTGACATCTGGATTGTTGTTCTGCATTTAACTTATGTAAAGTTCTCTTCACAAGGAGTAGAAGAACTGGACAACTCTTTTAATGCATTGTGTTATGCCATCTTGCTCTATGGAAACCCTTTTATTTCCAGCTGCTGGGAAAGGAAAACCTTCCTAACTTTGAAGCAGTTTTTACTGCATTAAAAAGAAAAAGCAAGTCTGTCAACTACCATTTCATCTTTAAAGTTAACTGTAAGGTTTTAATTAGGTCCTTTGAACAACAATTTTGCAATGCTTTGCATTGAAGAGTTAGCAATAGGATACTTTCCACAGACTTCTATCATTAAGTCCTGTTGACAGAGGCCAACACAACTCTTCTTTGTAACTTTGTAACCATTTATGTTTGAGGTGAAGATGTTAAATATGGAAATTTTGCGAGCTGGGAATGACTGTGAACTCAATCATTGTAATTTATGACCTTTCATTTAAGGCCAAATGTAAAGGCAACTGCAATTGTTCTATATCTCAAGGCCAGCACATAGCAGATGTATGAAATTTGGAGTGTTAGACATAAACTTTTATTACTAAATTATAAATAATTTCTACCACTTACAATGTTCACCTTTCAAGTTCATCATGATTAAAACACAAGGGCATAATCTCTGAATTCAGTGAGTTACTGAGCTGAAAAAACTCTATTGTAGTACATTATGGAAGGATAAAGAGATATGGTACTTAAAGGTATTACTGATAGCAAGCTATGCAAAATTTTAAGATCTAAATCCTTTTCCATCTATAAACAAACAAACAAAAAATGGTAGAAACATTAGCCACTGGGGCCTCAATTTTATTTTTGCTCTTGAAGCCTTGAGATCTTTAATGATTCCACCGAATGTGGATTACTTAAGGTCTTTGGAGGCCACCTTCCTGAGGTCATTTCAATGTGGTCATTCAGGAAATAGAACATTATCTGAGCTATGCATTAACAGATGTTATTACATAATGTTTCTGAACATACAAGAAAGGAATTTTCCAGGTGCAAATCACGCTATACCGACCGCTCAGCAATATTTATCTTATTCCATGAAGGTCAATTCACCACTGAGAATAGCATGTGAGATTGTTTTAAGACTTAAAGCAAACCACAGAAAACTAAGATTTGGGTTCCTGACTTGATGGCAAGCCATGAATGAGAGGAACTAAGGGTACAAAATTCTTACCAATCTCAATTCCCATGACCCAAAACAGACGTGTTTGTAAGTTTAATGAAGTATTAGGTAGGAAATCATAAGGATTTTGCTGATTGGCATTGAACAGCAAAAGCATATATACACAAGCCATAGCTACATATATATGCTTAATCTAACTTGGAAGCAGCCTGTTGAGCAGTAGGCAAAATAGCTCAGCAGTGACTAGAAAAAAGGAAACAGAACCTGCAAAGAAAAAAATAAAAAAAAATAAAAAAGGAAGGCCCCCAAATTTCAAAATATCCCCAGCCAGACTTGAGAAATTGTTAAGAAAATCTACTAGCCCAGTAGTGCGGGCATGAGATCTACTTGCACAGGTTTTATCATGAAGATCAATAATAATGAAAAACAGAGTAATTCCCCTTCAAAATATTATGTGTGGAAGCCTGGCGGCCATATTAAACTTTGTGAGCCTGCCCTCTGCAGCAGGGCATTATTTCAGGTTCCTTTTCTGCTTCGAGTGCTAGATATAATCAAGCACAGTTGGATCCTCCTGATTAATATGATGGTTGCCTGGCAACGTGGTCACAATGCGGCCCTGCTTTCCTGCCCAAGCCTCCTCCTGAACTCCAGGACGGCAAGGTGAACTTGGCTGGGGTCACGGACCTTGCTGTTTAGAGCCCTCCAGCCTAAGCTTTGGGGGGAAAAAATGTTACCAAACGTGTTAAAAAGAGAAGATAAGCAACTCTAAAAGGCAGAGAGGGAAACATTTAGTAATTCGTATTCTGAAAAACTACAGTACGTTTTCTTTGTATCGCAAGAATGAATAGTTTTACTAAGATATTAAATCAATAATGGAAGAATAAAAAATCCAGTTCAGAAGCTTTCACAGATGATTAACTCCTGTCATGGTACTAAATCCCTAATAAAGAAAAGGCTTCCCAGACATTATGGTGATAGCTGGAGGAAAGGGGAAAAGGTGGCTGAGAGAAGGAGAAGGCACAAGTTAAACTTCTTGTTTTGTCGTGTTCTTTTCAGGCGACATTGGAAAAAAAAAAAAAAACACTTAGCTTCTGAGTTCATTAACTCACCTGATAAATGAACTGAACAACACTTTCCAATCTAGAGTTGTACTAAGGATACCTACAATGAAATGTGAGAAGGCCTATGTAAAACAAGATCATCTGGGAATAAATAGAATCTCATTATAGTAGAATAGAATTAAACACCGGATCTTTTTTTTTTTTTTTTCCATAAGAAATCAATGAGACATTATTTTCTGGTATAAATGCGAGCAAGACGTATTTAAAAAAGTTCATCCACATTAACAAATCAGAATTTCAGTTATAAAAGTATCAGTAGATCCTAAAGGTGAATCATTTGCAGAGCACCTAGCCAGGTTTTGGAGAAGTTCTATGAGAAATGAATAGTGCTTCTGTGTTGTCATAATTCTAAAATAGATGTGACTTATGGTCTTTAATAAGACAGAATTTCTCATAGTATGAAACAGAAATGGAGTGACATATTTAAATAATCTCAGATTTAAGAAATTTCTTCCTGTAGCCCTGGTTACTTTCAGCATAGCCAGAAAACCATGCATGCTGGAGTGCTGCTAACTGGCCGCCTGCCCCTATTTTGTCCCTTATTCTGCCTGTTAACAAAAACAGCAAAAATCACAGTTCCAGTAAAGGGGAAAGAGAAGTGACAAGTGTTACTGGTGATTTTCTGGTAAGCTCTTCCATGTGCAAGCCAAAGGTATGGACACATCTGATGATGAAGCTTTGGGGGTCTCTTCTTAAAACAGCTCAAAGCAGAAAGCAGTAAACTTTGAGTGTCGTGCAAGAACTACGCGAAACGTGCTCAACATCCCACTTTTCACCGTGGGCAGGATGCAAGGCAGCCCCTACCGCTCCGGCTTTGCAGGGTGCAGCACGGGCAGGCGCCGTGGCTTCGCTGCACAGAAACCAAGCTCGGTCCGTCAGGACACAGAGGAGAGGCGCGACGCTCGCTCCTCGCACCGCGGCGACAGCCGCTTGTCTCGGCAGCCGTGCGACCGTTCATCTCGGCCGTTTCCCA
>NW_010585076.1:0-14891 GCF_000705375.1 Tinamus guttatus | reverse complement strand
CTGGCGGGGGGGGGGGTCAGGGAGGCAGGGCCGTACTGAACTAGGGCCTCACTCCAAACCATGAGCTAGGTACTCTGAACTTTTAAACCACGGCGCCTTTTCCGGCTTTCGCAGAGGTTAATTACAGAGCCTAATTCTAAATTTAGTGCACGTTAAATGACTTGTTTGAAGTCATCCTTTCCAACTCGTTGTTTGCACATATTTGTGTTACTGAGATCAAAATCCCTTCTCTTGTTTCACTGTATAGAACATGTACTGGATTCCGCTACCCAAAGATGCAAACCAATTATTAAACAGGAATTTTAGTAAATCCATTTCAGCAAAGAAAAGCAGTCAAGGCCTTTGGCTACACTGGAAGTTCACAAGATGCACAGCATGGCAAATGGTTTGAAGTCAAGGATTCCTGTCAAGAACTTTGGAAGTTACAAAAATGACATGGAAAATGTAGTCCTATGGCCCTAGGAACTGGCTTTCCACTTCTCCCTTGAAGTTTTCCTTTTATCTCCTTGGGTATTTTCTCCTACTGAGAGTCTTGAGAATCAGGGAACTGCCCGTCAGTACTGGGATCTTAAAGTCTATGTTTGAGTTTTACTTGCCCTAAATGTTTTTTCCCCCTTCTTCTCCTCACAGCCTACTGGGGAGGATCAAGATGAGCCTACGGAAACAAACCCCTAGTGACTTCCTAAAGCAAATAATTGGGCGACCAGTTGTTGTAAAATTAAATTCTGGAGTTGATTATCGAGGTAAGTCCTCCTTCTGAGTAAAGTCTATGATTACTTTGTCTGGAGAGGTTGGAACAGATACAGTGCTCTGTATAAGCAAAGCAGATTGACTCAAAAACTTAAGAGTATGTGAATATAGATTTCAGAATGATAAGAAAAAAAAAGAATAAGCTCTGGAGAAACTAATGAAAAAAAGGTGGATTTAGAGGTTAAAATCAACCTACCTAAATCGTTAGTTTTCTTAGAGATGAAGAGACTAGAGTTTGAAAATGATTCCAAGTTTCTAAACTGAAATTGATTTCAATTACAGTTAGGCATTTTATTATGGAATGACTAAAGTGTTATGGACTTGTTACAGATCACTGCCCCAGAAGTGTAATTTGGTCAGATTCAGCTTGAGAGGAGACTTGTTTGTGCTGTGGTGAGGAGGACACATAGTACACAGCTATACATGCTGTGCAGCTGTAAAATATCTTGATTCTCTGCTAAGGGTATGCACAAATCTAACAGAAAAAGTCTTGGAAAAGCACACAAGTAATCACTAGTAAATTAATATGTATGATTTCTATGTGTAGAGATGGGTGTGTATGTAGAACAGAAAAGTGGAAGTACTAACCTGGGTGGTCTATGACAGTATTAGATGGAATTACTGACCTAAGAATAGCGAAAATACAAAGAAAAGGGAGAAGACTAGAACAAGCATGAATGCACTCTAGGAACAAGAGAGTCTGAAAATACTGCTATTTTATGGCCCAGTGAATGATAGCTTAAAAAACCCACCACACAGTCCAATTACAGTTTTGAACAGACAGTTTTTTGCTTACTATTATTACTTAGAGCACTTGGGATTATTGGAGTGAAAGAGTTGTGACATTAGTTTTGTTTGGGTCTTTTTGTGTGTGTGCATTAAATAGCACTTTGTGAGCAGTCATTTTTCCTTGTGTGGCAACAGAGGAACACATGCAGGGAAATAACATTCCCCCAACCATTACAAGTTTGGCAGGAGAATTAAAATTCTTAATTATTTAATGGAAGATACTACAGTAACACTTCTGAAATAGTGTTATGTCCTAGAAGAGGATTCTGACTGGAGTTCGCCTCCACTCCAGCCAATACACAGCATTTCTCAAATTCTAATGCAAGGTAAATAAATTAGGTAATTTCCAAGAAAAAAAGTATTTTTAGAAGTATTGTCTGTGTGTTCAAAGCTGAAATGGAAAAAAAAACTCACAGGCAACCCTGATTTAACAAATCAGATTGCATCCTCAGAGTAATTCTTTAATTTTTTACATATATTTACCTCCACATTGAGTTCCTTACATAAATAACTAATCTGATGAATAAACAGATCAAGTTTGTATTTGGGTGTCATTCTGATCCACTGCAGTGCTCTTACTGGCGAGTGTAAAAAAGTGTAAAAAACTGAAGAGGAGTTTTGAATATGGAATATACCACCCTACTGCCAGCACAAAGGGAGCACTGTTTAAACAAATGCAGCCTGAACAGGGACATAAACACTTCTCTTAAGAACAGAGCTTTCCAAATGTTCATTTTCTGGACCAAAAGAAAAACAGATATTACAAAGGCAGAGAATATTTCTGATGTGCTTAAACTGAATCTTCTCAAACTTCCAAGTGCAAGTCCTAGACCTTTTGAAAGCCATGCCTCAATGATCCCTCCCTCCATATCAAGTGAGAAAACTTCTGTTAGAGCCTGGGGTTCCTCACTCCTAGCTTAATTCTGAGAACACGACCAATTGTCTGATCTGGATAAGCTTGGATTTTTATTTGGTTATGAAAGTTTTTCATGCATTGTTCAAATACCATGCATTTTTAGTTATTTTAAGATATATTTAAGTTGACTCACTTTTAACCTGTCACTCTTCAGGTGTCCTAGCTTGCCTGGATGGGTATATGAACATAGCTCTGGAACAGACAGAAGAATATGTAAATGGACAATTAAAGAACAAGTATGGAGATGCATTTATCCGAGGAAATAATGGTAACTCTTTCTCCCTGTATTATTGCTCATAAGAAGGTAGTGTTTGATGTTTATTTCTGAATTTGAGGAGCGGCTGAGGTGTAAGTGGCTGCTTGTAGGCTTTCTTGGAAACCTTAATATATTTATTTTGTGTTGTGCCTCGATCAGTGTCAAGGCTCATCATTCCAGTGTTCCTTTTTCTCTCTGAACCTGAAGTTCTTTTAGGGAAGCATATGCTTTTCTAGCCTGCCTTAGAACTATATTTCTTGCTGGCAGGCTTACCCTTCTGTACTTACTACCTGCTTAGGTGGCCTCTGCTCCAGAAGAATTTATGAGTTTTGCCAAGCAAACTGTTTTTAAAATTTATGATACAGTACAGATGTTGATAGAAGAAAATCATGCTAATACTTAAAGTTCAGAATCGAGACTTTGGATGTCCCAGTGCAGTGGGTGGTTATTAGCAAGGACAATTAACATCCTGCTTCACTATGAGACAGACTTGCTTTTAATTATAGATTGAGAAGTACCTTAGGCTGCTGAAATGGGAGTGTGGTGTCAGACCTTTACTTAGGCTGTAACAGGCATGCCAGGCAGAATATTTAAAATTAAACAGAGGTTCATAAGTCAGATGTGATGGGACTAGTGGAAAAGGTAAATGAGGCAGAGTTGGACCAAACTACTCAAGAAGAAAATGCACGGAGGGTAAGAGGAAGTAAAAGAACTAAGAACTCAATTCCATGGTACATAAAGAATCAAAGAGAATGTGGTACCAGTGGGAAAAGCAATATTTTGTCATGGAAGGAAGAACACCCCAAGTTTTTTTTACATGGAATTTGGATTATTAAAATAAGGAGTACAGTGACAGAGAGCTCCAGAGAACTGAAGAATCAATTAGGGAAATAGCATATTACTTAGAAAAAAGGAAGAGAGAAGACTGAAAAACAGGCAGAGCAGATAAATGAGACATCATATAGGTATAGCAGCATTGTTTGTATAATTTCCCATTGCGAGTATTCAAAATGCATTTTTTCATGGTTCTGACTCAAAGGAAAAACACTCCTAAAAAGCGCACAGGAAATGATGTTCTGGTATCGCCAGTAAAGTCAGTGGAATATGTCAGTTCTTGTTATGATTAGCTTTGCCATAAGCACCTGGGATTTCCACCTCTAGTTGAAATCTCAGAACTTTTGTGTCTGACACCCTTAACTTTTGCTGCTTAGAAACTGTCATGCCCTTCTCAGTTATGCTGCAAGGTAGCCTGCTGCAGTTTCCCTCTGTTCAGCCTGAAGCTGCTGGGTGTAGTTTTGCTATGAGTAAACACAGAAACAAAATAGTATGTGTATGTCTCGTAGCATTCCTTGAAAAGAGATTTTACAAATTTCCTGATTTTATTCATGCTTATTGGGATTCATTTTCATTATGCTTTTATTTTACCAAGTAATGGAAATGTATTTTTTTTAAATGAGCAGGCTTCTGTACCTTTTTTTACTGAAGCACTCTTACATGTTACTTTCTCCTTTTCACAGTACTGTACATAAGCACACAGAAGAGGAGGATGTGAAGATGCCAGAAGGAAGCTATTTTGTACTGCTGAATCTCTCTCAGTTGATGAGCCCTATTTGATTTGTAGTTAACAATTCATAGGCGAAATACACAAGTTTTTTTTTTTAAATAAATGTAAACCAGTGTAAAATTCTGGATTTTTTTGTTTCAGTTTCAAAACACTGCTTTGTTACACTGTACAGATAAAATAAAGTATGTAGTAGTGCTGCAAGATTAATTCAAAGCAACAGATCATTTGATTGAAAAGCGAGTGCAACATAATTGCAAATCAGAGCCTTGCATTGATGGCAAAACAATAGTTTAACTGAAGTTACAAAGGGATAAACTATTATTTTGGCAAAAATAACATGTCCCTTCCAGAAAACAGAGGGTCAGTTTTAAATACCAAACTGTAGTGAAGAGTCATCAGGTAAAAAGTTCAGTTGCCAGCTGTTACATTAGCCAAAACATCTTGAACTGTGAACTTGATTCAAGGGATGTAGCAGTGACAGTTCAACAATAGGGGTGGAGAAATAATTGAATAAAATGGAGGAAAAGCCCCAAGGGTTAGTGCTGTGCCAACTATGGGAGTCAGTCACCAGTGCAAAGCAATCAGTTGTGCGCCAGCACAGCTAGCAGCCCCTTCCAAGTCCTACCTCTGCTTCCCACTCCTACCACACCTTAAGTTTTTTCGCTTGTCTCTACAAAGCACAAAGAATTTATTCAATAAAAAGCAATTTTAACATCTAAAGCTATTCCTGAAAACAGATAAGAAATCTTAGAAAAACTTTTGTAAAAATATCCTGTATATCCTGTTTAGATAGTCCATTCTTACTCTACCATCTCCTTCTCCCCAACATAGTACCATACATGCACTGTTTCTTTACGTGCTAGCCAGAAATGTGAATGGATGTATTGAGCTCAGTGAGTAAATCCAGTTGAGTTTTATATAAATGCTCTACCAGTTTATAAAATATCTTTTGTCCTTTTACTTAAAGTCAGCCAAGAAATAAAGTGTGGATGTTCAGATATTTCTCAGTCAAAGTGACACTGCATTTACCACACAGCCTTTCAGAATGTTTTCTAGTTGCTTAGGACCAAGTTAAAACTTTTGAGTAATACTCCTCCTAGTGAGGTTATTTACCCATTCTTTTAATGAGTCTTCTGAAGCTGTGTTATATTATTTGGGCAGTTTGTGTTACCTTTGTGAGCTAAAAAATGTTTCAAAGTGTGGATGAATGAACACAAGACAATTGTGTGAATGTAACACTGGTCCATTCTTTCCAAGTACCAACAGCTCTAATGCAAATAAGATTAGTAACATTTCAGTGAGCTTTTTTATGATCAGGATATAATTCCAAATTATTTTGCAATTAGTAGTTAACCTTTCTATAGAGCACAAAAATAGACACCACTTTACAATATGCTTCAATAATTTATCTTTTTTGATAAGGGCCTTGGAAAGGTTCAGAATCTAAGTACAAATCACCGATTTGCTCTTCTATAAGTGATTTCTTTAAAAAAGAGAAAGATGTGCCTCCAAGAGGTGCATACAATTTTTTGTTTGTTTTGTCATCTATGTTCAGCTGCCAAGTTACTGATTCCTTTCACTCCCTGTTTTAAGAGTAAATGCTGTTTGTTCATTCTCCCTCTTCCACTTTTTTCCCCCCTCTTGTCCACCTGCCCAGCTGAGGCTACATGCTTTGTGTAGCATTTGCTTTATTCTCAGACTTTCATCCTTATTTTTGTAGTTGCAGTTCTGTTTCTACAAGCCTAGCTACAGCCCTACTTTCAATTGTGATTGCTACTTTGAAAGGTAGTTCTAAAATATCATCTAAATGCATGGTCTACTTGCCCATATTAAACACTCAACTTTGTAAATACTCTTGTTAAAATTCTGTTTTTTTTTAATGTAATCTAGATCACAAATTTAGTAGGGAGTATTATTTCAGTGGCTAAAAAAAATATATCAGGCACTACTCACCCTTCGAGGTGGATAAGAAATTTGATGTTAAAGAGCAACCATTATAATCCACATTTAAATTTCAAAAGAAAAAAAACAAAAGGAACTAATATATCTAGTTTGTACAATCACTAACCTTTACATACATATTGCAAACCTTAATTCAATTTTCAACACCTATGTTTAAATGAAATGAACATTTAATCTTCAATTAGGCATTATAATGTTTAGTTCATTTCAAGTTGGTTAGAAAATTCATCTTGCATTTATTGAAGTTGGTTTTTAGATTTTGTTTTAGCTTACAATGTTCTGGATAAGACTATACCAGCTCTAAGTAAATCTGACACTGCGGACAGTCAGTATTTAACATTCAAGGTAAACTATCTCATTACATATGTATTTAAACATGAAAGTAGTATATTTCAGAAATGCTTGATATTTAAAAATGTCTCAATGTATAAAATTCTCTTCCTGTTGAAAGAATGACCAACAGTAACTGCATGCATTTTCTATACTTAAGATGCTTAAAATTTTCTATACTCTTTGTATATTCTTACTCTTCTTAAAAGCCTGTCTTCACACAGAGACAGTATTAAATCCTAATGTTCATGCCCTTCATGTTGTTTAGTTTACCATATTGTAATGCTCTTGCCCCAGTATTTGTGTACTAAGCAGTTTTCCTTGTGGACTGAGCAGACAGTGTATCATAATTAGTTGAAAAAGTATCTAGGTCAGGGCTGAAAATGACATATTCCTAACAACTTAAAAGCACTTGTCTGTAGGATAAATCACTTGTCTTAGAAAAGAGCATCCAAGATTATCAAACAAAAAATTGCATGCAATTCAAAGAATAAAACTGCATCTCTGTACCTAAGTAGTAATTTCATGCAACAGGATCACTTCATAATGTAAGGCCATTGCCCCCTTCCTAACCCCTTTTTAAGATTTCCATTCAGACAGCCTCCGGGAAGAGCTGTAACTCTGGATATGCTAAATCCCTGCATCCAGTGGGAAAGTTTCCCATAATCAAAACTGAAAAGGCAAACTAAGCTGCATCTCCTTACATTAAAGCCTGTTCAGGAGCAACAATGCACCCTATTCTATGGGCACAAAAGAAAGCAAAGTGGGAGGAAGGGACTAATTACTTACTGGGTGGTAGAAGGCTCTGTACTGTCAGAAGTCAGGTTACTACTAAGGGCTGCAGGATCCTTGGCTGCCCCTATATAAAGGGAGCAGAGCATCCTAGGAAAGGTTTGCATTAAAGGCATATGCACTGATGACCAGTCACTTTTACAATTTGTTTGTCACCTGGTTCCTAGTTCAAAGAGAACTGTGAATGAAAACTGCTCTGTACATTATTCATTTGAATTCTTCTTTTTGATGATGCTAAAATGACAAAACAGCTCCCAAGAATCCACTTGGTTATAGCCCATTAAGTCTTAGGGCTCATACCCATTTCTGAAAACAGCTTTTGCAATACCCTTAGCTTGACAACTGTAGATTTAAGCTGCATTGTTCACAATAGTCAAAAATGTGTGCACACATTTGCAAGTTGACAGTGTTACAACATATGAATGATGGTACCAAAGCAGCGTCTGCATCTCCAGCGTGCCAGCCCATCACTGCGGCTGGTTCCAGCTCACTGTCCTTTCTGCAAGCAAATCAACTGCAGAGCCAGTAGTTTTGTAGTCTGAAGTGCCTGTGCCAAACTGGTTCTCTGAGGCAGAGAAAACGGACAGGAGTAAGCCTTCCCTGACCTGTGCAGGTTATGGTACCAAATAAAAGGATTTGGGGGCTGAATTTTTGAGTGAATGAGGCTCATGAGGCCACCTCCAACCTCTGTACTTGTTGATCAATACGCCTGCTTGTCTTGTCTCTAACCCCAAAACATTATTTCAAGGAGTGAAGTGGCTACTGGCTCACCAAGGAAGAACTGCTTACTGGTTATAACCCATGGTGCAGTATCAAAGTATTTCTCAAGCTGTAAGTGAAGCAACCAACTTACTGTTGTTTGACAGCACTGCGTTGCTTACATCTATGCCTGCTTTATACACTCTTCTCTACTGCAGCTGCAGCACACCTGGTGTGTTGAGATGTGGAAGCAGCCTGTAAGGAGGAGAAAGTTTCTGCATCGAGGAGCCTGGAATATTACTGGTTTGCAATCTTCCCAGGCACCAGATTAATGAAATTTCAAGTAACATGCTTTACAAATTATCTCTGTTATCAAGCTACTACAGAGCATGTACTATTTTCACTAATACTTTTTTAAAATCCCAGCTGAGGGTTTGTTCTCTTCAAGAAATCTGCTACACAAACACTGCCAAGAAAACAATTAGCAGAATTTAAGTTGTCTTATATCCCCTTCTCCATGCCAGCTTCCTGTGCACACAGAAATTTATGTCAGAAAAAAAGCCCAAACTCTCTCTCTAGTGACAGCAATGACATGTGATCTTTTCTTGTCTGTGTCTGGGCCCCATTGTCAGAGTGATATGCAGAGCCTGGCTGAGCTCAAATGACTCCAGTAGGTCAAAGCTCTGTCCAGAAAAGGCTGAGGCAATGCTGTCCTGTTGGGTAATGCAACCAAAGGCTATGGAGAGGACTGTATTTCTTACTGGAAACATATGCCTGTCATCTGGCATTAGAACTTGTAGTTCAAGGCTGCTGATAGGTGCTCATGTCATAGTAATGACTGTGACAGGATTTTTCCATCTGTAAGTGGAAGATGATTGTAACATTTGGTTTGGCTGCAGCTTTGAAACCACTAAGATCTTGGCTTAAGAGCAGACATTGAGGATGAACTCTGCATAAGACTGTATTTCAAATCAGCCCAGCAATTAGGGCTGTGTCCATGCAGCACTGTGCAGATCCCAGAGCTAATCTGGAACAAAGTTGGTCTAGCTGCTATAATACCTGCCTGGCAACGTGCTGCCGTTAGCTCCAGTTAGCTCCAGCTGCAGAAGCCAGCAGAGCAATGTTTGTGTTGTGCTACATCCTACACTGTCACAGCTGGGTTGGTTCCGGATCAAATTAGCTGGAAGCTCTTCTGCTTTCTCCCTGTATCTGTGCACTGGAGGCACGGCCTCATGATGCAGAGTGCTGACCTCAAGCAGTAGCTCTATAGGTGAACACTTGACACTGCTGCTTTGGGTTCCCCCTGTGCTCCCCTTGTGCTGATTCTCCCCGCAGGTGGAAGCCACTGGAGAAATTTCCCTTACTGGAAATTGCCCAATGAAAACTTTTGCTCAGTGCACAGCAGCAACTGAAGAAGACGATGCAGTGCTCTACCATCATGCTGTGATTCAGAGACAGACACTCACCTGGAATATTATTTTCAGATCTTGTCGCTCTGTAACAGAATGGCTGCAACAGGTTTGGTGGGTTCACATGTTTCCCCTACAGACTGTCAGGGGGTCTGGCACTGCTTCTGCATTACACTGGAATTAAAAGCAAAGAAAGTTTAACATAGGAATAAGTTAAGGAATAGTCACAGAAGCCTGGTTTCAAGAAAGGATTACTCATTAATATAGCATTATTTGAATGTACTCCTTTTTTATGCATAAAATATCGATAATGGCAGACTAGAATAGAAGCAATAATGTAAACTATTCCTTTTCTTCCCTGCCCCTCCTGCAACTGCTACAACTAAGACTCTCTGTAAGGAAAGAAAGAAAGAAAAATGAAGAGAAAGCAAAAGAAAGAAAAAGTGAAAGAGGGAGGGAGGGCATGCAAGGAAGAGCTTTCTGTCTTGGAATTCAGTGGATGTAAGTCCTCCCTGAGATACAGAGAAGAGAGGTCCATTGACAGCAGATCTCTGCCACCAGCTTCCATACTTTTGAAACAGTTATACAAATGAAACATGGGCTGCCAGGGGTAATATCTTGAAGCCAACCAGCACCTTGTTTTGCTTGTGGACACAGCCTGTGGGTTAGGGAAGATAAGTGAGAACACTGCTAATAGAGGGGGATTCTGCAAGTCTGCCTTCAGTTTCTGGGAGAAGCCCCAGGCAAGTTCCTTGCAGCATCTAGTCTGGCAGTGGCATGAGCAGCAGTGGATGAAGCTATGTCTGTAAAAAGCTCTGAATTTTCCAGCCTAGCAAATATATCCGGCCACTCTTGGTCACGGAGATGCCTGAGAGCGCCCAAAGCAGCCCAGAGACACTGTCCTTAAACATTGTTGTCCCTTGTCCTCTTCTTGAGAAAGCTTTGCTAATCCCCAGCTCCAGTGGTTCCACTCCATCTATTTGCCCAAGACACAGCGACACACCAGGAGTTAGAATTAGATGCCCTCCCTGAATTTGTGACATGCGACACTGGCAGGCAACAAAACAGTTATTTTATTAACACATTGATTTCCTGCTGGCATACAGAACAGATGCTAACACACGTCCGTGCACAGCACACATACAGCTGTGTCTGTTTTCCAGGTTTTTGGCTAAGCAAGTAGCCATTGTTCTTATCAGTGACCTGAGGACAAAAGGGTGAAGTAAGGACAGGGCGGCAGCTTTCTGCAGGGTTTCCTGGCTCCGGTGGGTTTGCAGGATGTTAACGGTTACTCCTGGCTGGGCCGCTGCACGATGCACAGTCCAATGATTTCTAGCAGAATTTTGCTTTTACTGTCAAATAACTCCCAGGTAAACAGGAGCGATAAGACATTCAGATCAGAGGGTGTCACAGACTGTCACAGGGAAGGGGCTTGGCTTTGTTTTGAAAACCTGCTATTACGTAAGGGGATGTAGGGGAGGGAATGAGGGGAGGATGGAGGGCACAAGAAGTCCTCTCCTGCTGCACTGATGTAAAGGAATTTCAGGATACCCCATACAAAACCCATGGCTTGGTGCTGCCTCCAACCTTGCTAGTTGCCTTCATTTTCATTGCGTAAGCTTGGAGATAATAAAAGGGGTGGGTGGGATATAAGACAAAAACTAATACGATTAAGGCTGGAGTGGGGCATTGACAGAGAGTTCCTGCAGTCCGGAGCATTAGCAGTAACAGCTGCTGCACTTCTCATTAGAGGAGGGAGAGGAGAGCTTTGCCGGCAGGACGCGTCCCCGGCAGGCTGCGGGCAGCGGGACGGCGGCAGAGCGTGGGCACGAGGTAAGGCGGCCGCACGGCCCGGCCTGGCCCGGGCTGAGCCCTCACCGCCTGCCCGGCAGCACCGCGGGCCGGGCTGGGGGAGAGCCGGGGGCACTGATGGCACTGAGCAACTTTGGGGGAAAAGAAGGGCTGCTCAGAGGTACTGCTATGAGCTCCTGAGAGAAATCACATCCAGCTAGGGAGACGGAGGTGTAACCAGGGGGGTAGGCTGACTCCACGAGGATGAGGGCATCCCACCTATACTGCTGCGGTGGCTGGAATATTTGGGACGGCTCCTCTGAATCCCACAGGCATCTCTGGCACGCAGCTGATAAGCTGCACAGTAGGTAGTTAAACTACATCCATCTGCTCCCTGCTTAAGGCTGGGAACAGAGTTTTATGTGCAGTGGCAGTTTTTGAGAGTCAGCTGGCAAGTTTTAGCAGTGATATAAATGGACGTGCAAGCTCGACCTCCTCAGTCTAATTTCTTTTGATTTATTTACATCTACTTACTGACTGAGTGTAAGGTAACCTAAGCCAGGAAAACTTGCACACTGAGAAGGTTTTAGAAGGATCTACATTAAAAGCTGCACAACCTGCTCTAGAATTCACATTACCACTCACAATAACTACTCTGCAATCATTCTTTATCTTTGCTTTCAAATGTGTACTGAAAAACAGGAATAATAAAATCCAATCCATCCATCCAATCTGCAAATGTTTTGTGCCAGCCACCAAATCTGAGAGATACTAAAGGCCTGTCATGTAGGAATTATTAAACTTCTGTAATGTCACAAAAATGCTTGCACAGATTAAATATTTGATAATAATAAGAAATTTTAGCATTAGCCAAAATGGCTGTGTGTTTATCTTAGGCTTCTAGTGCTAGTTTCAAAGATAGTATCTCTGATGTCTCATAATCAACACAGAATTTTGACAGAGAAGGACAAACCAAAATGCTGCTGGAATGTCAAATACGGGTGGAATAGTTAGCACAGACATGCTGGCGGCAGCAGGCAGAGCAAGTCTCCAGGACGTGAAACTCTGGCTGCTGGAAGCCGCTCTGCGCTCACGCAGGTCGCAGCCAGGGGCAGAGGGGGGCTCTCCCGCACGCGCGTGAGCGGTGGGACACGGCGCTGCGCTGTCCCTGCCGGCCCGCCAGCACTGAGAGGCTCTGCCGCAGCACAGACCTTGCAGCACGGCTCTGCACATGGAAGGGACAGGTATTTCCCTCTGCTCTCCCCACTGAGCAAGTTGTATACGTGGGCAGGGAATGGTAGAGAGTGCGGGGCCGACCTGTGAGCGCATCAGTACTCCTTCTCCTCCCGCTAAACATGACAAGAATGTTTACAGCAAATGTGTCTCAGCTATTCACTCAACAGATGACTTCACAAGAAATGCATTCTCCTGTGGGGTCTCTCCCCCTCAACCTCAACAATTTAGTTCAAAATGTGAAATTTATGGATTGCCAGAGAGGCTCCATGTGCCACAGAGATCATTTATTGTCCTTCATTCCAAGGCTGTGGGAAAGGCTGTTGTGGAGCTCAGTTAATTCAAAGGTGACAGACACACCTGTGGACTGCAGTTGCCAGAAGTCACTGCTTTGAAGTTAACTCGCCTGTTGCTTTACTGATGTAAGATGGAGGATGGGAGGAAAGTCCACGTAGTTGTCATTGGATGGGCATGCACAACGCTGTGCTTGGTTTCATATGCGGCCGCATTCTCTCACGGAGCGAGTCCCTCTGCCTGTACTGACATGATGCCCCAGCACATGAGAGCTCAGCTGCACAGTCCCAGGAACAACTACGTCACTATCCATACCAATATGTCCTTCTTCCCAGGTGACAAGGTACCAGGTAAGGAACGACAACTAATTTTATGTCCTAGCGCAGTCAGGGAAAAAGTCTTAAATCAGTTAGTTACTAGTTCTACCTTGTTGCAGTTTTGTTGACAGATATTCAAATCACATTCAGCCTTGACTCTAAATCCTGTGTACTGAGCAACGAAGTTTTCTGGTCTGTGCTCGAAGGAGCAGTTATTTAAGATGAAATGCATTTAAAGAACAGATGAATGCATCTAAGAAACACACAATAACTAATCTCTGGTGATGACGTTAATCTCTCTGAGGGATGGGAAGAGGGTAGCTTTCACATGGCACTGCTCTGTGAAAGCTATATCCTATTTCTCACCACATGGAAATGAATGTAATTAGAGAGATTCTTCACCTGTTAGATGAGGATAGGATGGGCATTTTTGTCAGCAACTGGAAAGGCTGAAAGGATCACAATCCGCCTGCAAGTTCTTTGTCTAAGTTTTCCCAGATGATGTCTGACTCCAGGTGTTCACCACATTGCAGGCCAAATGTGTGCGGCTGATGATAGGTTTAGATGCTTTGGGTAGGCTTCACTCACCTCATCACGTCTCAGTCACACAGGAACTCACCACATGCACTGGCGTGTGAGAAGCACCCCCGGAAGGTAAGCAACCTTGTCCCACACCTGTCCAAAGACAGCATGAGTTGCCCCCATCAGTGGCCAGCTCTCTTCACAGTGCGCGGAAGTGTCTAAGTGACGACCTTGACTCCTCAGCAGGGTGGGCAGGATGACTCCTCCCCAGCATGGCTGCACCCGAGGAGGAAGCAGACAGATCTGAGATCTACCTTTCTCTAGTCTGGCCACTTGCCCGCTCTCTCCTACTTAAACTTGTTCCTCTCAAGGACGCCGTACAATCTTTTGCATACAGGCAGCGTGGTGCTCAAGCCTCCTTCTTTAAAATGGCTGCATGCTGTAAAACACAGTCCGCTTAGCAGCTTATAATCAAGGAGGGCAGAAAAAGACTCAAGCAGGTCATCTGTGTACTTGCCTCCTGCGTCTAGCATATCCAAGAAGGACTGTAAGGACAAAGATAGATTTTTTTTTTTTACATGGGGTTTTCTTCTGGTTTTGGTAGTACCAAGGAATTTTTCACTGCAAACAATTAATCTATGACAAAAAATCCCTTCAAATGACATATTTTGTCTTGTAGTGACCGTGAGGAGTAGCCGGGATTTTATGGGCTTTTTGCTTCAAGCTCGCAAGGTGTCTAATGATGAAATTGCTGGCACATTTGTTTTTATTCCTCCTGGTTCCAAATTGCTGACTTGTTTTGAAGATGGTGATACTGTCACCCACTCCGACAAATCCCTGAAAAGAAACTTGTCCTTTGTGTGGAAAGCACCAGACCAACCTATTGGAGACATCAAGTTTTTGTAAGTACATGTTGGTTCCTAACCAGAATTTGTCTTCTTAGTCAAAAAGGTGGCTCTATTTTTCCATTATACCTGTCCAACACAGTGGTTTCATCTTGAATCCCATATCAAATGCTACAAAGGTGTCCCAACTGGTATATAAATTGCCCTTTTTATCTGTGGGTAGTGCTCCTTTCTATGTACATAGTCAGTATTTTTTTCAGAATAAATAAACCAGAAGAAAACAGCCTAAACGCTTAGGAAATAGAAATATTAAGGCTAAGGAGAGAACTGTGATCACTTGCCTGACTTCCTGAATAACATATCCCACAAAACTTCCCTGCCTACACAGTATTGTTACATATCATTTCTGTGTTTTCTTTTGT
>NW_010585074.1:10482-22520 GCF_000705375.1 Tinamus guttatus | reverse complement strand
TGCCCAGAGAGGCTGTGGAGGCTCCTTCTCTGGAGATGTCCAACCCGCCTGGATGCCCCCTGTGCCCCGTGCTCTGGGTGTCCCTGCTGGAGCAGGGGTTGCACTGGGTGATCCCTAGAGGTCCGTGCCAACCTCAGCCATCCTGGGATTCTGTGATCTTGAAGCCCAGTAGAAACTGACGTTTTTGCTTGTCCAGAATTCATGCTTGAGGCCTGTTACTTTCCTCTTTTAAATGATTTCTCTCATGTGTCTTATACGTGATTTCTATCCATCCTGTCACTCCAGTAAAAAGGCAAAAAAAAATCTAAGTTTGAAGCCTGTCAGATCAAAAGGAGTAACTTTCCTTGTATTGTACTTAATCCATCTCTCCTGCTGCCCAGTCCTATATCACTGTTCCCTGAACCTCTTTAGAGACACGACCAAATATTTGTCCAGTGGCTGTCAGAGCCTGAAGACACTTTGACCACCTGATTTCTGGTTGCACCTGCTGGCAGACTGCGCTTTAGAGAGAAATCCTGTCCCCAGAAGAGGCAGCGAGAACCGGGCTGCTGTGAATGTGGCCAATTTTGCCCAAGATGGATGATCTCACGAGTGCAGCTTATGTAGCTGGCACGTGGACCTTCGTAATGCCAATACAGGCTTTTGTACAACGAGTTGCAGCAAGGGGTAACAGTTGATCGAGGCGGGGGGAATTTTAACTAAACCACCGATGTGTTTCAGACGGGCCTCTTGACACAACCATTGAATAATTATTTTCTATCACTGTTGGGTTAGTCTTTCATTCAGAAGCAGTGGTTTCTTATTTTGTTGCCAGTCCCATGAGCCTCCTCCTATTCTTTCTTTGTAGCTGGAAAAAATGGTGGGTTTTTAGTGTTAAATAGTCACCATTTGAAATTGTAAAGTTCCTGTTCCCAGCAGGAAGGGAATCTGGTGGAAAGGCCACGCTGCCCTGCACATCTTTATTATACCAGCAATTCCGAGCTCGCAGAATGAGCTTAGTGCTCCTCTGTGCTTTGTATGAGCACAAGGACAGTCTGTCAGCCTCAACTCTGAATCAGACTTTTAACATAAATCTTAAAGCTGTGAATTACACTGTTTTAATTTCCTGTGTTTTAGCCAAATTTCAGTCGCGTTCTGCCTCGGTGCTGTTTCAGCTCGATACTGTGTTATCCTGCTGCTTTCTGGATGTGTTGGGCAACATTGATGAGTGCTGTTAATCAGCTGCCATCCTCTATTAGAGAGGTAGCTGCTTTTTTGATTGATTCCAGGATATGTGTAGTTAATACAGTCATTGAGAATGCCACGTAAGTATGGGGGAATGATTTCTGCCTGGCTGAAAGCTGGGGTGAAACAATTTGAAGGGGATTAGAAAGTATTAAATGAGAGGAAATGGGCCAAGATGACCCAGTTAGGTGTGAAGTTTTCAGATTAAACCACAGATATCTTTTTAAAAAATGGATAAATGAGCTTCATGGTTGCATAAGAGGAAAGAAGAAAACATCCAGTAGAAAAAAAAATTAAAAAGATCAAGTGTGACAGCCCAGTGGCTAGGGGGTTGTGAAATGATGGCCTGTCTCGTGTGTACCTGCTTATAATGATTATTTAAAGGAAAAAAGGGATAGAGGAAGAGACATAAGTGTACATGGGCTGGGGAGAGCAGGAACACAGCTACTCTATCTACAGTGAAGACCAGAGCTAGGATGCAATTTGCAACTTGTTTTGATTACCTCTCAGGTCAGAAAGAGTTGCTCCAAACTAATAAGCAGGAGGAATACAAGAGTTTTGACTTATATATTGCTAGAGATTAAATTAAGAAATTATATTTGCATAGACAAATACATCCCTATTGGTTTCCCCATAAATATAATGGGAGTCGTTACCCGTTCGTACCTCACAGGATCACTGCAGTATCGATTAATTAGTGTGTGTTAACAATGAGAGATGACCACCACTGGTTGTGTTGCCTGTCTCAAGCTACCTCTCAAAATACGATTTCTGATGGAACATTTCAACATTCCCATTTGAAGTTTACCTGTATTCCCAGGTCAGTGCTTTACCAGCACTAATTAGTGTGGGTGTGGGGTTTTATAATGCTTAAAAAAAACAAGCGAAACTCTCATATGGAAGCAACTGCAGCCAAAAGTCCGTGTTTTTGCCATTATAATTTATACTTTTTAAGGAGCTGCTGTTATCTATCTCCGAGTTGTTTTCCCAGGTATAATCTGTGTCTTCACCGCGAGCGCGTGCCAATAGAACTGCACTTGCAAACTGTTTTCTGGTAGAAAATTCTTTGCTTTGTAGTTAAGCGCAGGATTAGCTGTAGATAAATTTCAGAGATTTTCTGGGTTTGGATTTTGCTTCTCTGAAACGTAGAGAATTTGCTTTTAAGAGAAGAGCTGTAAATGCAGGTGACATTCTGTAGGAGAAGGAGGTGGCCCAAATGCTTCCAAATGTCCTTCTTTTTGCCTGTGGAAGAGGGTGGTAGTCCCCTTGGTGGCACCTTGCCATGTCTGGTGCTGTAGATGGACCCTGTAAGATGACTCTGTGTGAGAAAATACTCAAAGTTTAGCCTGGCACTTAGTCCCTGTGTGACTTTGGATGTGTCATTTAGGCCTGTTGAAAGGCTGCGGCTCGGTGTTTGAGCTCTTGCTCTCAAAAATTCACATCATACCACTCTTCTGCCTCCATGGGCTGCTCTGCAGAAAGATGTTTTTGAGCTATACGGAGTCAAATACTTCAGCTAGCAGACGTAACGCAGAGTATTTTAAGGTGCTGTCTGGATTTTAGTAGAGAAGTGGAGGAGACAGCAGACAGCAACAGAGCTACCCTGGGAATTTTGCCGGCTGTAAATGTGTGTCTTGTCCAGCTGTATCCAGGTTGGATGTGGTTCTTGCTCTGATTCTTCATGTGGGTTAAAGAAAGTACTTCAGTGTGTTACCAATATCTGCTTATTTATGCAACTCAAACACACAAATCTTTTCATCATCGATGCAGAGCTTATATACCCCAAGCTGGTCTATAGGTCCCAAATCAAAGTGCTTCTCCTTCATTTTTGGCACAGGCCTGGGCTTTGGTCCCTAATTTGGCACTCGGCCACCGCTACGGCCGTTCTTGATGTCTCTTAGTCTTTCTGATACATTCGTTCTGCCCTTGAATCCAGCCTCGGAGTTTCAATTCCTTCCTTGTTGCTGTAGAATTGCAACAATAATAAGGAAACCTGGATTTGAGAGGTAGGAAACATTAGGGTTAGACAGATAAAGTGGTGCTGTGAATCAGTCTGTGCCTTGAGCAGAATTCAGAAGTACCTGGCTGCCAGCCCTCTGCTTAGTCAGAGGTCAGTCCCTGGTGTAAGACTTGGATTATGACAATAATTGGCATTTATATTATATTTTTCCCTTGTACAATTGATCTCAAGTTCGCCTCTTCTCCAAGGATGTAAAACGGATACTATAAAGGAGAGCAAGTTACTCGCCCAAGTTGAATCAGCGGCAAAACGGCCAGGGTTTGCTCCCTGCCAATGTGCAGGCAATATTTGTGAGGAATTTCAGAGGGAAATGAAGGGAAAGGAACCCTCTAATAGCAAATGAAGGGACGAAGAGCGCACACAGAGCAAACGAGGCTGGATTTGGGGCTCTTCAGCTCCGCACCTTGAGGCCTCCTGAAGAAATGAGATGTTGATATTCTGCTCTCAGCTTGCCTCCTGTAATTTGTGTAGCGGTGAGTATTTGATTACACTGGATTTATTTTCAGAAGTTTCAGGCTGCCGTTATTAACTGTCACCGTCTGGCGCCGCGCTCGCCAATCAGCGGGAATGGGAGTAGGGCCCTCTCCGAAAATCAGGCCCGCGGGATGCGGCGGCGGGAGGCAATTACGCTAGCGTAGAGATAAGGGCGGCCTTGTGTTGGCTGACGCGATGAGCGCTTGAGGCCTGATTTGTTTTATTTATTTATTTTCTCTCTCTTGAAACCACTACAACTCCACGGAAGATTCCAAGTTGCTCCTGCTCAGCCTGAGTGTGGGCCAGGATGAGTGGGCTCCTCGCTGCCCCATCGAGCAGGGGCTGCTGGTTTGAAGGTGGCTTTGCCTCCTGTGGCACAAAGGCCGTAATTTGCCCAGCTTTCACTTGCGATGCTCTTCCTGCGAGATCCCATTTAACGACACCCAAAAAGTGCTGAATCAGAGGAAAAAAAGTTATAAAATAGAAGGTTATGAATGCTGGGGATCCTGTTAAAGGACGGCATAGCGCTGTTAGATGTCTAACTCTGTAATAGCAAAGTGTGTCATATTTCACCAAAGTGTACAACAATGCTGGGGATCCTGTTAAAGGACGGCGTAGCGCTGTTAGATGTCTAACCCTGTAATATATCACCAAAGTGTACAAATTGGCATTTATCTGCATCCTGCTTGTCCCACCGTTGATGTGTCTTTATCGGAGTTGTGCTTAAACCAATTTCCAGACCTAGGATGCTGGCTCTGGCTCTAGCCACGTCCATATTAGGTCGATTTTATCAAATATGGGTCTCATATCGAAAACCACAAGTTTTTAGGTAAGTGTCTTGAGCTTTGCAGAGCTTGTGGAGCAGCAGGGTTTGGTGGTGAGTTGGAGAAGGATCTCTGCAGTAATGCTAGAGCATGTCCTACTCATGGTGAGTAGGAGAGAGGAAAATGGTGTCTTTGGAGCATGAAAGAGTCCAGAAGTCTTCTCTCAAGTCTTAGAGGTGTTAGGGTTGCTGTTCTGGCCATGTTCCTAATTGAATTGCTTTGGAATTCTGCAAGTTCAGTTGGACGTGGAGTTGTTTCCCGCTCTGCCATGTTGCAGCACCCAGAACGTTCCTGTTGGGTCCATGGTTCTTGTGTCTTTGTGGGCTTCGTGAGAATAGGTGTCACAGGGCAAAGTCTTGGAAGTGAGAGTAATTTTTCCCCTGAACAGCTCCAGAATGCAGCTTTAGCTGGGGAAAAAAGGATGCTGTGGAGATACCTGCATCTGAGTGCTTGAGACCTGCTGGAAGTTTCCTATCTGTGGATTTGGAAGCAAATACAGTTCTTTTATTATTCAGCTCCTTACAGTTCTCCCTTCAATCTGATATCTGGGTACCTCAGGTTCCTTTTGGATGAGCCTGGAAAGATAAGCATGAAGTTTTAATGCTTTATAGATACCAAGAGGCAGTAAGTGGAATTGTGCCATCTTATGTGGGGCATGACTGCCAACTTAATGCAGGAAAGGTAAATAGGCCTGGTATTTTAAGCCACCTTTTTCTATCTGGATCTAAATAAGTTTGATTCCTTTGAAGGATTAGATCCAGTTGCCACAAAATTGCTCAGTTTTAGTTTTGGGCTTAAGTTGTCTTTACAAAGGTTTGGTTTTTAGCATTTCAGGGCATTAAGCTCAAGGCAATTCTCCCTTGGTTGGCACATTTTCTTAAATATAGCCTCAAGCAAATTTTTCAGTCCAACCTCACTGCTTTGGGGTTTGGTAACTGATATGAAGATGCAGCAAATAATTAGATTTTGATACCTGCTATAATTGAGGATATTGTGCTACTTGGGCAGCAAAGTTTGTCCACAGTCATTGATGTCAGGTGTACTTTTTGATATCTTTATTTTCTCCTGTGCCCCCTCAATTATCTTGCCCATCTCTTGTTTTGCTTCTTGTTATTTTGCAGCTGATTTTGTTTTGCAAGGAAAAAGAGGGGAAAAGCAAATTGAATTAAAGCTGGCTGGAGGAGTTCAGGAGAATAAGAGCTCTTAGAGCAGTAGGGTGGGGATACATGAAGTACGAGGGAATCTCCATTAATTAATGAGGTGAATGAAATTATGCTGATCCTAAAATGGCTGATTTACTTAACTGCTTTGTAAACTGATTTTTTTGAACAAGGTGGGTTTAATGAAAATATTTCTAAAGGAGAAAATAACTGAAGTCCTGTTAGAATGGCAATTCTAAATAATGCTGGTGTGGTTATTCGTTAAAAAATGGTAGATAGTTGGCAATGCCGGCACAGGTTCAATATTGCCAAGCTTTGCAATATTCCTTTGGGGTTTTTAAAGGAAAATTCCCAGTTCCTGTAGCCTTTTTTCAGCATATAAAGCTCATTTAGAAGTACTGGTGCAGATCCCACAGTGGTGTAGGAAAGCACATACTGCTTTTAACTGACTGTGGCATCAAACGGCTAAAGGAAACGGTAGCTCCTCTCTTGTGTGACATTTGTCTGGCAAGTCATACTTTAGTTGGACACAAGGTTTTAGGTTCAAAGGACTGGAAGGACCAAGGTTTTAGACTTCTAGATTTGTGACATACTGGAGTTTAAACTAGATAATCCAAAGTATTTTTTGGTATTAAACTCAAGGGGTCAGTAAAGGAAAAATTTTGAGTAGACCTAATTCTGGGTGGAGGTTCTGGTTCACAAAGTTATATTAGAAAAAAAAAAGATGGTAAGAAGTGACAAAATGATTTTATCTCTGAGGAAAAAGCAAGCCAGTCTATCTGCTGAAAAACCAAATGTTTAATGAGAGATTTTACACTATCAGAGCTGACACTGGGGGCTGTCGGAGTGCGCAGGAGCTTGTGACGTGCCACGGTGACATTAAACCAGTGTGACACTTCTGCTGTCCCAAGGCTTAGAGAGAAGGTGAGAGCAGCGTGGCCTCCTCCAGCACAGAGGAAGAACCTGGAACACTCTGGCTGCTCCTCCACAAGTTCTGGACGTCTCCATCGTGGATGTCACTTCCAAATCTTAATTGTTGTCATTCCAGTCATTGCTCGTCTGCCGCTGCGTTGGCCGCGGCGCTCTCGTTTTAGTGGAATCATCTGGGTGCTTCTCTTGGGCAGTTGGAAACGGCTTGTGCATTTTCAGTAATTAATTGTCCGAGGGACAGCACATTCCTGTTGGATGGAAACACTCTCTATCCCGTCTGCCCTCTTCTCAGGAGGTCAGTTCCTTGGATGGCAGCGAGCCCCTTGCATCGTCTTCTCGCTTGCTTTTCCCCTGTACCCATCTCTAATGTGAAAACAGTGAAAGGGCTCAATATTTCCAGTACAAAACCAAAGGGACCTGCTTCTTGGTTTGGTATTTTCCGTTTTGGGAATGGTCACTGTGTGCTGGCTCTGTCGCACTGTGCTGCAGCTACCACCCTACTAAGCCAAACCAGGGCTTGTTCTTCAGCTCTGAGGTTATCTGCTCACATCTGTCCTACCGGGCACTCTTAGCCTTGATGAAATGGATGAGTCAAGCAGACAGCCCGTGTGTGGTTCCTGCTCCATGCAAAGTTGGGAATAATACCCATGAAGTGCCTGAAAGCATGAAAGTTGTGCAGGGCCAGAACTGTGCCACTGAGCACTCGAACGGTGCAGGTGTCCGTGTGCAGATGACTGTTTCAGTGCCTGTTCCTGGGCATTTTTTAATTTCCCATTTTTGACGAGGCTGCGTCCTCTGACTCAAGGACAGACCCTGTTTCCTTGCCAGGCCAGGTCTGCATGAGGAGATGCAGGAATCTCTTCCTTGCTTCACCCCCAAACGCTGCCAGCTTGACTTTCCTGAAGCTACTCTGACCCGTGGAGGTTGCACGGCAGCTCTGTCATCTCCCCCGGCGTTTGAGTGATCTCTTCCCCTGCTCTCCTGCAGGAATTGTAAGAAGCCCTTGACTCATAAGACACTTCACAAGAAGGATGGAAAATGCCACGATCTCTTTGCCAAGTTCTGCCTGCCCTCCATCTGCCATCTCTCCTCATGATCTTGAATTCTGAAGGAAGACATCTCATCATTTTTATGCCATTTAAGTCTGTTCGGGGTGGATTTAGGAAGAAGAAGAGATTAAGGGAGCATAATGTGATTTTTTTCAGTTCCATTTCGGGGGTCTTCAACGATACATAGGAGGTTCCTTGTTCTGATACCTTGGGAAGTTTAGGAGTTAAAAAAGCTTTTGGCTAGCCACCGTGGCCATTGCGTTAGACGAGAAACCTGCCTTTAGAGGGGGAAAGGCTGTAGACTGACTTCTTTAAATGAAAGTGTGGTCTAATTGGATGTGCTGCCCTTTCCTTGTTAGGGCAGGCGATCCGTGACAACATTGCAGGCTCAAAAGTAACTTCAAAAATGCAACTTCAGTCAAACCAACTTTAGGCCTAAAGGGCACCAGCATTTTCGCTAGGGCTGTTTTATCTTCTTTTTTTCAGGGTAGCAAAAAAAACTTAGGGCAACTTGTGCTCTTCCTACTTCTATTCATAAATCTCATGTCAGAACTGGTTAAAACTTGAGCAGAAAGTTCTGCCTCTTGGCTGGACCTAACTGATCACTTTTGGGGTCTGGGATTTTTGCTGGGAAAGAGCAAAATTCGGTCATCTCTGAACTGTAGTTGTGTTATCTATGAATGAGCAACCAGTGTCTCTTTGTAATTCAAGCTTATCGAAAGCACAAGTGAGCCCTTTGGCCAGGTGGTGAGACTGGCATCGATGGGAAAACTCCCCTGAGTTTGGAGGTGGATGACTGAGCTGCCTTCTGTCATATGTGTGACTTATGTTGGACCGAAATTGTTTTTTCCTGTGTATAAAGTCCTTTTTCCACAGAGAACTCTTGAACTGAAGCATTTGCTTTTGTGTTTCGCCTTCTTTTTAGCCTGCTGGAAACCATGTCTCACTACACGGACGAACCAAGATTTACCATAGAGCAAATAGACCTGCTTCAGCGCCTGAGACGTACGGGAATGACCAGACATGAAATCCTCCACGCGCTGGAAACCTTGGATCGTCTCGATCAAGAGCATAGCGACAAATTTGGCAGAAGGTCTAGCTACGGAGGGGGTTCCTACAGCAACAGCACCAACAACGTCCCAGCATCTTCCTCTACAGCCACAGCTTCAACACAGACCCAGCATTCGGGGATGTCCCCGTCCCCAAGCAACAGTTACGACACCTCCCCACAGCCTTGCACTACTAATCAGAACGGGAGGGAGAGTAACGAGAGGTTGTCGGCGTTCAACGGGAAGATGTCCCCTACCCGCTACCCCCTGGCAAACAGCCTGGCTCAAAGGTCCTACAGTTTTGAAGCTTCTGAAGAGGACTTGGACATTGATGACAAAGTGGAGGAACTGATGAGGTTAGTACAAGTCTTTGTAAAAAAATTTGGGAAGTCAGGGGGAGAAATCCCTCGGAAATAGACCTCTTGGAGGATTGCTCAAATGGGTGTTATCAAGAAAGTGGGAATTGCTTTAGACAGTTACTCCTTTACCAGTTCTGCTGATCACTATCTGTCTGCATCTCACCTGCCTCCTGGTCCTGTGTAGATAGCCCCTGTCCTTGTGGAGATATCCTACAGGCTGATTTATTTTGGAAATATTTGGCTTTTTTTTTTCCCTATGCTGTTGCAAAGATTAAATTCGTGTTAGAGCACAAAATTTCCTTACTCAGCAGCCTTCTCACTGAGTCTTAATTTGCACGAATCCTCCTCCACCACCTTACCCCAATCGAATTTCCTTCCATGTGCAGGATGAGTAGGGAGCCTGCCTGGTTAAGACCTTTCCCCTGGGGTCTGCAGTACGTGGGTCTTATTTGTTTATAATTTGGGGAAAGGGATGAGCTCCGGGGTTTGTACAGCCTCACACTGGCAGCAGGAACATACAAACAGTGAGGAAGAGGCAGAAGTCCTCGATAAGAGCTAGTTTTTCTTTTTTTTCTTCTTTCTTATTTACTTTTTTGTCCAAATTGACCTTTCTTTACTTTTAACCACTTCTTATTTAGTCGTGTGGCGAAGATTAAAGGAGGGGACTATTCTGCTGAGGATGAAAGTCAAAATCAGCAGCCTTGAGAGCACAATGAAATAAAGGCCAAATAGCTCCAAAATACTTTTGGCCGTAATTTTGGAGTGCTTTTCTTTCCCCCTTCCCTCCCCAAAGCACAATGTTTATGAAGTACCTGGGAGAGAACTAGAGTAAATGATGCTGAAAAAATGGGATAATGCAGGAGTGTAGTGAGAATTCCGGTGTGCTGAGTTCCCTCTGCTGAAATTCAACTGTTCCTTTGAGTTTTGGGTTCTCATGCAGTAAATCGCAGGTAGGGCTGTTGGTGCTTGTTCACGTTTGATGCTACTTTTATATCCAGGCGTATGGAGGATGAGCACTGGATGCAAAAAGAGAAATGAACCCACAACATAGCGTTTATTTTGATTTTTTTGCAATCTTAAAATTGCCTGCTGGTGGAAGAGAGAAGAAGAAGGGAGATTATTGAATAATAAAGCCTAATAAAGTCTGGTTTTAATTGTCTGCACCTTGCAGGGTGGGAAGGAGGAGGGGAACAGTGTGTGTTCACTGCGGTTGAGATTGGCTGCATATTACAGCCCCTGTGCAACCACCAAATTATTTTTCTTTTGGCCCAGTTTTAGTCCCTTCTGCACTGTCTTTGCACACTATTTAAAAATCATAATTCCAGGTGGATGAAGGCTTTAACAACTTCCACTTGCTCACTCAGTGTAAGCCATGTAGAGAAGCAGAGATGGGGGATAGCAGTTGCAAAAACTTCCACCTTAAGGTATTTTTCCTTGAAAGGCTGAGGGAGGTTTGTGTATGTATATCCATTTGTGTAGCTATCCGTGCAGACCCTGCTACCTTGTATTTTTTTTTTTGCTTTTTTATGCCTCGTTTTTATGACCGAGCTTTTTATGCTAGTTTGCGAGATTTATTCATCCCCGTGTAATGAAACTTTGTCCATTCCATATGGCAACCCTGCACCTCCTATGAATTATATAGGACATGAATCATCCGTTCTGCTGCTAGGGTGCTTGGATCCAACGTGACACTGGTGAAAGGAGGTGTCCCCTGGTGAGATACTGGGGTGATCTTAGCGCCTGCCTTCCCCGCTCCATCCCCCCAAAGCCCAGGAAACAAAACCATCTTGCACCTTCCAAGTGCTCTTGGGTCTGCCTTGTCTTTTTGCCTGTGTTCTTTATTTTTTGTCCTGCTAGGAGGGACAGCAGCGTGATAAAGGAGGAAATCAAAGCCTTTCTAGCCAACCGGCGAATCTCCCAAGCAGTCGTTGCACAGGTAACAGGTAAGAGCTCGGGGCGCCCTTTTCTCCACGCAGGGAAGCCGATCCCGCTGCCGAGGGGTGCGCGGTGCAGATGTTGGAATAGTGCTTGCCTTTCTGCATTGCAGTGCAGATCTGTCAGCTTAGTCATGGTAATGTATGCCTTTGATTTAAGACCCATTGTCCCGCACATCATGGAACTTCCCCAGTGAATCACTTTGCCTTTTTTTTGTGGCTTGTGCTAGCAGATTTTTATTTTGCAGCATTATAATAAGCCCTGGCGTTCTTAGCTTAAAATGCAAGCGCTCTTGCTTAATTCTTAAATTGTTTGTTAAAGGTGGCAAATAGATGCCTAGCTGCATCTCTATGCGTGGAGATATATATGCATAATATGTATTTGTATTATCATGCATATATGAGAAGTCTGGAAGCACAGCTGTAGCCAGCATCACTATCCCCATTCTGCTTGTGAGAGTTTTAAAGTTTTTTTCACTCACTTTGAGTTGCAATTAATGAAAAACAGGTGCCAGGTCGAGGGGAGGACCACATTCACTCGGGTTTTTACCTGAAGGAGAGGAGTTCTCTGTTTGCCCTCTGGCCTGTTCCTTATCTCGTTGGCATTCAGGGCAAGCCATCAGACTGCAGTGATATCACTTATTCCTTTGGTGTATTTCCAAATCCCTACACAAACAGTAATGAAGTCTTATTGCTCCTCCATGGGGTGGAGTGCTATGACTTCTCCTTTACAAGTTCATGCTGTTTGCCCGGAGCAGCACGGAGCCAGTAGCAAATCTAGGCTGAAGCCTCCGTGATAAAAATAGATAGCTCTATCCCACGTTATATCTATAATATTTATTCATTTTTGAAACTAAGCTTGAATAAAGACCTTGAAATAGATGGTTTTTAGGGTTCTGTGGTGACTAGAGATGCCAACCCAGCTCTTTTATGATATTGCCAGTGTTGAAATGCCTTGAGAACCCATCCATGTGGGCAAGCAGGGTTTGCAGGCCCTGAGCATACCAGCGGTTCA
>NW_010585073.1:729072-805511 GCF_000705375.1 Tinamus guttatus | reverse complement strand
AAAAAAAAAAAAAGCTTATCCAGATTTTATGCAAAGATGGATGATTTCACACTGCCTATTCAATGAACACATGCAAATATTAACTATGTAAAGATATTTGGCCAAACACTATCCTAGTCTGCCTTTTGCATAACACCAATGAATTTGTTTCAAATTTGCATATTGTTATTAATGATACACTTTTTTGTCTCTACTTAACATTCATGTCATTCATGTACAAATATTTTTGTGCTGATAGGCAATGCAAATGTATAGGAACCTAGGATGTTCATACTTTTCTCTTTAAAGTAATATTTTAAACTTAAGAGATTTTAATTTTACATCAGACTTAAGGAATACTTGGAGATTATACCTTCAAAAAGGCTATCCCTGAGAACCACTTGCTCCTAACAGAAAGGAAGAAGAAAATAGGCAGATGAAAATAAGTATTGACTTGTGCCCCAGTGCGTTGATGTCAGGACACTAAACTTTCTTAATTTGCAAACTTTTCCCTAGCAGCAGTTATTTATCATTTTTCTAGAGGATGCTTGTGTTGGTTGAGTGAAGTACCTTTTAACATTTTGTGTAAGACATGGTTTCCCCTGCTAAAACCTCTCTCTATATATATATATTCTTAAAATCTATCTGCCCTCAACTCTTAATACAGATTTTAAACATGTCTAAACACCTATTTTTTCACTTATTTTAATTACTGTTCATTTTTTTCACATAGTTTTATCATGAATGTATATTTTCATTGTATCACTGAGTCCTGTGGGAAGAAGCTCAAGGTTAGCAGTCTGGTCTTTAGTAAAATAACAAACCAAAGGACTATCTGAATATATCACCTTCTATTATTTAAAGATCATACAGAACACACAGCATTTGCCATTTTGAGCACTCAAAAGATTAAACTGGCAAGGTGAGAGATTCTTTGAAACAGAAAAAATAAGTCGCACCATCTCTTATTGTTGCCTTATTCAGCCACCCTTGTTCTATTTGTGTAAACAGAACAAAAGCACATCCAGGAAAAAAAAAAAAAGACAAGAGAACTAATTACTTACAATCACTGAACCTGAGTCTCTCAGGAATTGTATTGTGGTCACTTCTATTGGTTAAAAAAAAAAGAAAAAAGAAAAGGAAAAAAAAAAAGGAAGAAAAAACTTGAACTGAAGAATCATGTGGAAAAGTTATTAAAGGATGAAGTCACAGCTAACTAAATACAAGCTGCTTGCAAGCTTCCAGAGCTCACTGTGTTCAACACTACATGTATCACAAGGGAGAATTTTTAGGCTGATCCGTTTCACAGAAGTCCAACCTGTCCTGCATTAAGCAGATTCCAGTTCTGCAGAAACACATACTTGCTTGTGATCACTTTTTGAAAAATATAAAAATACATTTTTTTAGCAAGCTAAGAATAAGGCAACCTTGGATTTGATATCATAAAATGGTGAAAGGGTAGAGATCTAAGTACTAGCACGTCTGCCTAAAATACCTCTTTTTTCGTGAAGTCTTGATGGAAACAGAAATTATTATTCACCTCTTTAGTCTGATTACTCATCTTCTCACCTTTCTTCTCAGTTTTGCTTCCTTGTTCTGTGCTTTGGTCAAATGGTCTTTTTTTATTTTTTTAACCCTAAACATCCTTAGCAAGTTATTATCTTGAAACTGTGTTAATTTTTTTTTCTGGAAGAGGAATGCCTTATGTAAAAAATATACATATAAATGCATGTATATATAATACAATCTCAATAAAATATGATAGAACAGTTTTTGATCTTGAGCAGTTTCTACTTCTGACCTGAAATCAAATTACAGGAAGTATCTGTGCAAATGCATATAAGGGTTAGCACTTCCTAAAAAGTGTGCCCTTCCCGTCAATATACATGGGTGCACAAACACACACCCCTTCGCCACTGAATTAGAAGCTCATTGTATGAGTATGATGCATGCATTTACATTTAGAGACAATATCAAGTGTTGGTTAATAAAGGTCTTGGCTTTGTGAAAGCCTGCAAAAGGTAGTGAGGGTCATGACTGCACTACAGCTAACAGCTGTGGCCATGGTTAGTACTAGCAACCTATAGCTTCCATCACCAGCCAGCGTGATGCTTTCCTTAAGCATCTATCAATGATTTACTCAGATAAGCTCTTCTAAACTATTGTCTGGACCCCAGACTGCTATTTAAAACTCAAAGAACATCTTAACAAACAAATACTGCACATACACAAAGCATCCCTTCTGATTCAGAAAATCACAAACTTACCTTACTCTTCTCTGTAAGCTACCTCTTTTCTAAACAAGGGAATTTGATTTCATGTAATAGACCACTAAGTATAGGATAAACATTATGTATAGGATAGGTAATTCTGTTTTTGTTTGTTTGTTTGTTTTTTCAACTAGACCTGAGTCCCATAAGTAAACAAGAGTATGATCTGATTTCCTTATGCCTGGCTGAGATGTCATTCCTGCAGTTTCCTCGCCAGTTCAATGGAATACAGGGGCTACTCAAAGGAAGTATTTAACTTTATTACTTACATTAGTCTGTGTACATCAATTCTGATGCATGAGGTCCTATTCTAATATCAATATCACATTAATACCACATTTTTCTTTAACGCCCAGCCACCCTTCCTCTCATTTCAGTGCTAAAACAGAGTAACAGTCCATTGCAAAGTAGGGAGAAATAGTCACAGGTAGAACAGTAGAGAGTTAGTCTGCAAAACAGACAGATTGCATAGTGGCAAGCTTATGCAAAATCTATAAGGATGAATGGCATGTCAAAACATACGCAATATGAACTTGCTGCTTTTAGGTGTTTTGCATGCAAGCAAGCTTATGGAAGGCAATGGCACCACGCAGTCAGCTCCACGACAAGAGTCAAGGTGACAGAAACCAAACTAGGAGTCAGGCCCTAAGAAAGAGACAATGAACTGAAGTCACACGTAATCCTAACTACCATAAAGAAATATAGATAGATCTCATGAAGTTCCTGGGACTTAGCATGAGTGACACAGATAAAAAATCAAAAAAAAAAAAAAAAAAGAAAAAAAAGAGAAGAGAAGAGAAGAGAAGAGAAGAGAAGAGAAGAGAAGAGAAGAGAAGAGAAGAGAAGAGAAGAGAAGAGAAGAGAAGAGAAAAGTCAGCAGCTCATTTTAAATCTGACAAAGGCATCAAGCAGAAAGATTTATATGTGGTTTAACTAACCTGGTAGTTAGCCATTAAACAATTTTTGATGCTTATAATCCTATAAGGAATGAAGCATACTAGTATTTTAAACTACTTAGGAACTCTCTTTATATGATAAGTGTTAGAAGGTAGATTGTTTTCTAATTCATAATTCAAACTAGTTTTCCTAACTGACTGTAAACTTCTATCTTGGGCATATCTTCATAGATGCATTTAAGTACTGTGATGACAAGCCAACCTTTCCCACTCATTCTCAGTGGTAACATAATTTAAGATGGATAGTTCAAAATTATTATTCTTCCCTCCCAGGAAAAACTCAATTAGCCTTAGGGCCAGGTGGTTTGAAGCTGGCACTACTCTGTGTCTTTGCCAATAGAGATTCCTCCGAAAAAAACAGCATGTCATGACAGCCTGTGTCCTGGATGCACCCCCTACAGAAATCCCAGACCATATGGAAGCAGCATGCTTTCCCAGAGAGAACTTAGCACCATGGTCCATCATGAAAAAGTAAGCAAGAGAGGAGAACGGCTAAATTAAAGCAGAGCAGAATTAATCAGTGACTCAAGAATCCAGTGACTACCTTGGAGTCAGAAGAACTGATCTGCACAAAATGTCTCAAGTGAAAAACTTTCTTGCTTAGAAACATGATTTCATCAAAAGAGGGGAAATAAAAGATGTTACTTGGTCTATGTTTTCCCCTTTTTTTCTATTTTTCCAACTAAAGTGTCTGTTCTCAATGACAGCATATGAATGGCACTGCGCAAGGCACTGTACAGTGGGGGACTTCCCCTACAACTCACTTTAAGATGCAGGTTACACATTCTGGAGATGAATTCAAATGGGAATAGTATCAGAAAAGTGTGATAAAAGGAACAGAGGCCACAACATAAGGTCCATTTGGAACCTGAGAGGTACCAAAATAGAACCGATTTGTTCAACTTTTAGTAATGTTTTAGCATTTCAGTGTTCAGCATTTGTAACCAGACTGCCTAAGATGGCATCTTATCAGCATGGATTCATCAAGGGAAAGTTGTGTTTGATGAACCTAATAGCCTTCTAGGATGGGGTGACCCGCTGGATGGATGATGAGAAAGTTGTGGATGTTGTCTACCTTGATTTCAGCACGGCTTTTGACACAGTCTCCCATAGCATCCTCACAGAAAGCTCCAGAAGTGCAGACTGGACGAGTGGACAATGAGGTGGATTGAGAACTGGCTGGATGGCAGGGCTCAAAGGGTGGTGATAAATGGGTCCAAGTCTGGGTGGAGGCCTGTGGCCAGTGGTGTCCCACAGGAGTCAGTACTGAGCCTGGTGCTGTTCAACTTGTTAATCAATGACTTGGATGAGGGGACAGAGTGCACCCTGAAAAAGTTCGCAGATGACTCCAAGCTGGGAGGAGTGGCCAAAACTCCCGAGGGCTGTGCTGCCATTCAGAGGGACCTAGACAGGATGGAGAGATGGGCAGAGAGGAACCTCATGAGGTTTAACAAGGACAAGTGCAGGTCCTTGCACCTAGGAAGGAATAACCCCAGGCATCAGGACAGATTGGGGGTTGACCTGCTGGAAAGCAGCTCTGCAGAAAGGGATTTGGGAGTCCTGGTTGACAACAGGTCAACCATGACTCAGCAAAGTGTCCTTGTGGCCAAGAAGGCCAAGGGGATCCTGGCCTGCATCAGGAGGAGCGTTGCCAGGAGGTCGAGGAAGGGGGTCCTTCCCTCCTCCTCAGCTCTGGTGAGGCTTCAGCTGGAGTATCGGGTGCAGTTCTGGGCTCCCCAATACAAGAAGAACACTGAGCTTCTAGAGAGTGTCCTGCGGAGAGCCATGAAGATGATTAAGGAACTGGAGCATCTATCATATGAGGAAAGAAGTGAACTGGGCCTGTTTAGCCTAGAGAAGAGAAGGCTGAGAGGAGATCTGATCAACATATACAAGTACCTGAAGGGTGAGCGTAGGGAGGATGAGGCCAAATTCTTCTCAGGGGTGGCCAGTGACAGGACAAGGGGTGCAAGATGGAACATAGGAAGTTCCATCTCCATGTGAGGAAGAAACTTCTTTGCTGTGAGGGTGACAGAGCACTGGAACAGGCTGCCCAGAGAGGTTGTGGACTCTCCTTCTCTGGAGCTCTTCAAAACCCGACTGGATGCCACCCTGTGCCACATGCTCTAGGTGACCCTGCTGGAGCAGGGGGGTTGGACTAGATGATCTCTGGAGGTCCCTTCCAACCTTAACCATTCTATGATTCGGTGATCTTTCTCTACAGCTACTCTCACAGAATAGTAATTGTGATTATACAACAAATACAATAATAAGTTTGAAAATGGAAACGATCCTCCATCACGTACAGCACTTTCATGATGTTTCCAGTGAAGTAAAGGAGACTGATCCATCCAGAGCATTTTTACTTTCAGGTCATCAGTGCACAGATGTACTGTACTCTCTTCAGTGGCTAAGAGTGTATATCTTTGAGTTTGAGTGTAAAGCTAAAAATGAGGGTAAATTATTGCTGCTTTTTATTTTATGTTTCTATTCAATATAGCTTGATTACTTGAAAGGACTTGTAGCCAACATATTGCAGTATGAAATAATATCATGAAAAATACATGTCTTTTAATGCAAGGGTTGCACTGACAGTTTGTCACAAGCAAAATCTGCAGAATCAACAGAGATACTATATAAACAAGTCAAAACTTGAATTATCTAATGCAGCATTGTATATTTTTAACAATCTCTATTCTAATTTCATGTACATAAACCAGCACTGTAAATTTTTTGGTCCTGACTTAATAACACTTTGTTTCCAAGGCCAGTTGTGGCACTTTGTGATCCATCCTTTCTAACGCCCATGACAAAACACACTATTATGCTATTGCTGCTTTTCCTAGGCTATTAGAGACTGCATTACTTTAAAAAAATAAGGCTGACAAGAATATAATAGAAAAAATGATCCTTTTATCATTACTGATGCACATTTTCTGTTTCCCAACTAGGAAAAACAAAATGATATCACATTACCATTATATATGCCTCTGTCTCCCAGGATGTCCTTCAGGTGTTATGGAACCTTCTAGTGACCAAAATGCTTCCTGTGAAGGGCTGCGAAGCTAGATATTTCTTTTTAAAGCTAGAAGTCTATTCCATAGAATAGATTTTCCTCTTTACAAGCCAGCTGGCAGTTCACTAAAAGAATACTTATTATAGATATATGCTGACAGCAAATTTTAACTAGCAATGGAATGTGATGCCACAGAACTATGCCTTCCAAATTGCGTTAATTTTAGTTACACTTCCCTTATACCTACTTTTATTAGGTGATTTATTTCTTTTCTTCTGTTAAAGGAACTTCAGATACTAATAGGGATGGGTCAAGTTCCAAATCAAACCCATACAGAGCTGAACGTATGATTTATATGAAGTCTAAATTGTTTTATGCTATCATTCTTAATTATATTAGTATAAAAATAAGCACTGCTAGAAAACACTACTTTTAGACTGAAGCAAGATTTGGCAAACTAAATGCCTGTTTTACAATGTGACATTTACATGAATGTTACAGACATTAAGAGTTTGTTTATCTTAAAATAAAGCACTATAAATAAGAAAGAAGCTTAAGAAAGAAGCTCATGCTGGGAAAGAGGGAAATGATGAAGAATGAACTCTTTGACTACTTCAAAACTGAACAACAAGACCTTCAGCTGATCTTAAACTTCAGGATAACTTAATTGATGGCAACTATTTTTTTTTAACTGAAGTAAAAGAGCAGTAGACAACAGAAGTGATATTTCAGGCAGGTAGTTGCCTTTTTAACTCTTAACTCAGTTCAAAGGACTGCCTGCCTGATAAAATCACAAAATACATATTTATTTACACTTTAAGGCTTACTGCCTTATGTCTCCTGAATATATTAACTGAATATTGAACTCTTATTCACAATAAAAGGATTTCAGTTCATACAGTTAGCTTAAGAGTGTAAAAGAGAGGCTGTCACCTATTACACCCAAATGCTGCCATTCAGTAATACACCACTTTTGATCTATCATAGAGAATTAAGGTAAAACAGTCTGTTTTTTTTTTTTTCCTATTTAAATCTAGGCAAGCTGATTTTATACAAAAATATGACTATGAAGTATTTTCTTACTAAATCCCATAAAACATTTCCCCTATTTTTTGTACTAGATGTGAAACTAACTATAATTAGTTGAAAATTGTTGTAAATTGCTGTATTTTGCATCACCTCTCTTTGCCACTTTTTAATCCCTGGGTATCTGATCAATCATCAAAGAAAATATAAAAAGAGAAGTTAATAAAATAGCTGAACTTCTATTGTGCCTTTCATCCAAGATCCAGAATACTTTACAAGCATTAATTAAGGTTCATACACCCTTGTAAGATACCAAAGCATCAGTGCTGCCATCAAGAAATCAGTAGATATACAGTACACAGAGGTTTATTTCTGGAATTGGTTGAAATTGCAATAAAGCATGCAGAACGAGCTATTCCTTTACCATATCATTTAACAACAAAATGTCAGGCCTAAAGCATATAAGCAACCTTAACCAAAGCTATAATCTAAATCTGAAATTGCAATTATCCACTTGCTTCTTTTCTATGACAAAAACTGAAGTGAGCAAAGACAGTGTCTCTTTAGCATTTATTTTTAATGATTGCATCACACGCTACATTTATACTTTCCAGTACCTTGGGATAAAATTCTATCCCCAGAAACAAAGCTAATTTGTGGTACAAAAAGTAAAATACACATATACTCACACACACACACACACACAAAAAAAAAAAGAAAAAAAAAAAAAAAAGAGGAGGTGGAGGGAAATTGCTTTCTTGCTTCCAGAAACAGAGTCCAGGATTTCTGGAATGTGATTAAGTTTACTTCATTTGTTTTTGCCAGAATTACACCAGAACGCCAGAATTACACTACCTATTCTCCTTCAATAAGCAAAGCAGAAATGCATACAATATTTTAAGAAGCAATGATGCATTTTAGATTTTCCTGCTTCTCTCCACTCCCACCAAGGAGGGTTGAAGGTGACAAGCACATCTGTAGATATCTACCGTGTAGAGTTCCACACTTCATGAGATAAATTCCAGTATGTGCCTCTTTTGCAAACAAAATTACACTTTAATGTAGAAACATTTACTACTAATTCACTACAAATTCCCCTACCGCTTTTTGTTCTTATTTCTGAGTGCTTGGCATGCTTCTTTTGATTTCTCTTCCTCTTGCTCTGTGCCGTGTGCCTCATAGAGTAGCATCCCATTGAAATGAACAGTGCAAAGCTTCAGGATCAGTGCAGAATTCAGGCTACCGATTCTACATTTGAACGTCATGCTTTACACAGTGCATTTCAGATCTTTATAACCTGCAGTATGGCAACATTATAGCTTTAGATCAAACAGAAAAGGAATTGCCACACACTAATATTTTTCCAGAATTGATGTAAAGTTACTCATTTCTAACATCAGCAGCAAGAACTGGCAGAAAGGCAGCAGCCTTTGGTCTGTTTATGGTCACAAGTGATGCTGGCAAGCAAAAAGGACACTACACGAGAGATGGGATTCATCACAATAACTTCAGACACCTACAATGTAGATGGCTGCATTTGAGCTAATTTTGTGGACTCCCTTTATAATCAATGAAGAGACCGAGAAGTATGATTCATTTCCTTCAGAGGCAGAGATGTGTCTATTACTCTTCATTGACTTTAATAGGAGTCCAGTCAACTAGCTCAGATAAAGACATCCATACCACAAATGTGTAAAGTTAGATTAAATGTATGCCTACCATTGATATTGTTTGGGTAATTTAGAGATAATTGTATTGCTTCAGCAGTAATTCTATAAGCTTCACACCTTCAAGATATATAGAAATATCTATACCGTCACATGATATCAACAAAGTTATGTTATAGCTTATTATTTGAAAAATATGTAGGATAATATGGCAAAAAATATGCCTTCATACACAGCCTCAATAACTTGAAACTCTGGTTTCTCGATTCCTGACATCTTTCATACAGCAAGTGCTGAATTTTAAAGGACACTTTTCTATTTCTGCAGAACTGTCTTTCCAGAGTAGCACACTTCTAAAATGAATTCAGACACATTAATGTGTTTATAAACTCCTTGTGCAATGATTTAAGCATATGCAGGCATATTGAAAATGAGTATAAGTTTCATCCTGTTGTTTCATTGTGCAAATATAATTTCTTTGTATTCTACATCCCCAATCACTTGCCTATTTCAAGTGTACTTTTATTATTCCAATAATATTGTACTTATCCTTGAAAAAAAAGAAAATGAAATTCCATTTCACAAATATTATGTACAATGTTAAGTTTTTGTATAAAAGCTATCTCATTGTAACCATACTTTGCTATTCTTCCTCCAAAGACACTTTTTTCCAACAATATTAAATAGCTGATACATTACCTAGGGATTCTAGGTGGTCCCCTTCTTAAGTAATAGCCTTCACCTTTGTCCCTGAAAAACTAATCATAGTCCTCTTAGACATATTCTTTTTACAGAAACAGCTTTCCACAAAGTACATTATTTCTTTTCATTTCCTAACACTTCTATATTCAGATTTTGAAAAAAAAAACTTTAACATTGATTTTCTTTTCTCTTTTTTTGCCCTACATACTCCCTTCCTAAAGGCTTTCTATTTTTGATACTGTTTCAAAGTTGCTGATCACCACAACCTGTCATTTAACTAGATTATTTCTTTATAACTATTACTATCATCAGACTTATTGTATGTTCAATCATTAAATATCAACAAGTAACTCACAAAACTGGTTTTCCTCAACTGTTAGTCTTCTGGAGTATCGACTAACCACACATCATGTATAAACTCCCACAGTATTTTTTATGTCCTGCGGTTAGTAATTTTTTCCAAAGATTACTGCTCTATAGAAGCCATTATGTACCACAGGATAGCAACGATAAAAATAGGTAAATGTTGACCTTCTCATCCCTACTTGTAAGAGTCAAAACAAAAGCAGAGACTAATATGAAATTGAACTCATGTAAAAAACCTTGAAAACTTTTGGTAAAGTTAATACAGTTTTTCAAATTTTAAATGTTGCTGTAGTCAAAATAATACAAAATGTGCAATAATGTGTTTGTCTATCAGATACTGTAGGTCTGAAGAAATTTTTTGTATAGTTCAATTATAAAAACATTTAAAACATACAAACTTGTGCAATTTTTATTTTAATGAAGATGAGAAGTTCATTAACGAAGATAAATATTTCATTAGATGTTAAATAAAACAAAGAGATTTTTTGGCTTCTCTCAGCACAAAATTCCTTTGAAAGATTAATTAATACATGCAAATTATGCAAATTAGACCCATGCAAATATTTTATGAAGACAATTAAGGGAACCATTAATTACTGCTTTTTTTGCTTCAGTGAGATTCATTCATTTAATTTTAATTTCACTTTAACTGTTTTGATGTATAATCTTGCAGCTAAGAACTTTATCTTTCCTAGTGGGTCACTTAAACTTATAAATTTCATCAAGTGAGCAGCAACAGAAATCTGTAAAGATATTCTCTCGGCTATGTTTAGTACCAAGAGAAAATTTTGACACAATGCACTCCTAGAAACTGCAAAACTGGAAGGGAGTGTGAGCTCATTCTTGGACAAGGTTCAACTGCTGGAAAAGCAATTAATTTGCTTTGGCTGTGCTAATATAGGGGAATTAGAAAGTGTGACACAAGACAAATAGAAATAATTAGTTCTCCAAAATGATGTTCTCATTAATATGGTTTGAACAGTAGAAATAAAAAACATTATTGTGGCATGTCTGCATTCTGTCCCTAGCCACAGGAGGTAGAAAAATGCAAGATACAGCATTTTTCCACCTTTGTAGTTTACATGGTCATGGCATTTATTTTTATTTTTCATTGAAGGATTTAAGAAAAGCAAATTGTGGGCCTGATCCTTTTATCTAAAACCTGCTGAGCTCACATAAAGCACAAGAGTTTCCCTAGGTGTCTCAACTGTTTCCTTCCAGAGAAAATATGAAGCCGTAAATGTAATTGACTTGGCTTTTCCAAACAATACACTGAAGGTGCAAAATTGAAACTCCGATTTCTATATTGTTCATTTAAATCATTTTTTATGCTAGGCAATGCATACTGTGCCTAATGTTTGTACTGTAGCTTCAGCCACTACAGTGAAAGATTGCTCCATCAAAAGATTTTATGGCTTCTTGTCCAAATTTGGTAATGTAAAGAAGTTTTCTTTCTCTGTGACATGAATGCACATGCATGCATTTGACATGGCAAATGGAAGTACAATTTCTGTTGCTGTCATTTTTAACACTTTTACAAGTTCATGTCAGTTCATGACACTTCAGTCTTTTCAAGATTAAAAGTAAAATTATATTAGGTGGTCCCTCAAAATATTCAATGCATTTTCTTTTTCCCCAGAGGTGATAACACTTACAGATGGAGGACCAAGTCCCTTCTTAAAACATCTCTCTATCAAAGTCTGACATTGGGCATTAATCTGTAAAGATTTATTTCTTATTTAAACTAGGTAGCAAACTATAACATCTGACTGAAATGGAGAATTTTCTTTCTATGCCTGAGTTGAAGCCAACCCTTGGTGGTTTTTGATGTTAACATGATTACTGTCATTAAGAAAATTCTCAGGTGCCATTATGACAGAGGTTAACCAAAAGTAGCCAAGAAAATTTCTGCAACTCACACTGTAATTTTAAGGAAAAATGCAAAGAAGGATTTTAATTTGAGGAAGTTTAAACCTCTGAAATTCTTTGGATGGTGGTTTATTCTCTAGAAAAGGGGATAAGATGTTCCTAATTTGTTAGCAATACACCTAAGATTACGTTAAACACATGAATGACCATAAAAATTGTAAGACACTGAAAATTTTTCCCTTGACCATCAATTCCTTTAGCATTGGGTTTGTTTGCAAGCCTTTTATTAAATGTACGTGTGATAATGACTGCTTTCTAGACGAATCTTAGAATTAGCATTCACCCCTGGCTTCCTAGACTTTTCACTGGTCTTTGATACAAAGCCCAGTTCTCCCATTACATTGCTAATTTATTTTTCAGTTTAATCTTTTTTGCCACCTTCTTCAGCTTTCTGTGCTCATTTCACAGGACTGCGGTGTTTCTTCCATTGCCTTCCCTCCCTCTGCTTCCTATATCTCAGTTGTTTAACCCATAAACAGAAATCCAGCTTCCATATCCACACTGACAACTGACAAAAGTCTTCTCTTCCAGGTCTATTTGCTTTTGCCCTAACTAAAAACTCAGCCTGCTTTGCTGGTTCTCCCTGTGACTGTTTAGTTACTATGACAATCTCAGGCCGGAAAAACAGACCTGTTAATCTTTCACCTTCAGAATCCTCCTCCCCACTGGTTGGCTTAGTCACAGTGGACCAGTCTTGTTATCTGGTCTGTTAGTGAAGTCCAATGTCAAGGTGTCCTACTCAGTTGTTAATTTTCTCTTTTCATTACCATATCATGTCTAAATTTCACAGATCTTTTTTTTAATAGAAAATACCTGGCCTTCATTTTTCCTACCCCCTTTTTTAGCTATAAATTTGTTTTCAAGGATTCCTCACATATTACCTACTAAAACCTACTTCTGCCTGAGTTGTACATGTATATGGCAGAAATATTTTCATATTCGGCTTCTTTGAACTGTCACTCCCTACTAATTCCTTCACTGGCTCTTCCTTTTCAAAAACTATAAAAACTTGAAAATCTAACAACTTGAAAGGCTTTGCCTTACATTCTACCTTTTGCATAATTACTTCTCAAAATTCTTTAGAGTGATGCTTCCAAATAAGCATCCTCACAGTTTTGTTTGGTTTGGTTTTGTTTTTCCCCTATGGCTCTCTATAGGTAAGAAGAACCCCCATGTAATGTTCGCAAAACTAACTCACTACTATGTGGGATATCCAGGTATCCAGGTTTGATACCTGGATTTGTAGGTGAAGCTGGCAGCAAGACCTTCTGAGATCAGCAACTAGACCTGAATCAGGAATATGATCAGGAATATCAGACCACAAATGTATATATGATTTCCCCCATCACTGAAGAATTTATTTACCGGCATGCTGACTATCATTTCAGAGCCATCACCTCATCAGAAAATATCTTTTTGAAGCTTTAAGGGAAATTAGATTACCTAGCTATGTTTCTTTACTAATTTTTGTGTTGCTTTCATTATTGCAAATTTCTGTCATAAGACAGTTTTACTTCACAGAAAATGAGTATTCTTTTGTGACTGAAACATCTTTTGCTTCTTGCTGTTGCCAGAATATACCTGGAGATATATCTGCATTTTATGACTGAAGTTTCATTCTATTTTACACCTGGCTTGTGAACTGAGTAAAAATGAAAGCAAATGCTTGTATCCTTAGTCTTTGCTATCTGAGGTACAGAAAGCAAAGAGAAGAGAATAGAGTAGGTCTTAAGTCTGTGTTCCACGAAGCTGAAGAATGAAGCTAAATGCAGCTTTAGGTTAGGAAGCTGACAGAACCCTGATAAATTAAACACTACATTCCCTGTTAGTTATCTGTGAAAAATTTAAACTTCATTCATTATTACTCTAGCTTCAGATCTTTTAAATATCATTATCTAAGATATTTAACCAAATTGATCATGTTTATGCAGCTAGAAGTAACAGAAGCTAAAGTTTATGTTCTTTTTTTAATAAAAACTAACATATAGGGCCAGTTTGATATCAAATTAAATAATAATCTAACAATGTTGACCAATATAAATTGTATTTTCAAACCTACGCCTACCAAAGAAAAGACTCCAAAAGACTTAACACTAGATGCACTTTGTCATTACCCTGCTATTCACAGAGGTTGGCCACCAGTCTGAGCAAGTGTAGAGCAAGCACAGATGATGTCTTACATGTATTCTTTTAGCATGCAATCTTGTGATATAGATCATAGCACCAATATTTATGTGATCAAATTCTATCTAATTTTGCATATGTCTATATAACGGGAGAGCATGTAGGAACATATAAAAGGGAGGGCAAGGACAAGAAGGGCAGAATGAAAACATTAGCTGTGGGAAGATTTAAGCTTGGTCCCCTATCTACCACAGATTTCCACCATATCCTTGATCAAACTCCTTAGCCCCTCTATAATATAAAGATAATTGCTTTGTTCTGCATCACAGGAGTATTTTCTGATGTGAAGATTAAACCCATTAGAGACTGCAAAGTTGTTCAGATATTATAACGATAACATTTCTTCTAGCATTCCAGTTACTCCTGACATAGCTCAAAATCATTTATCAAAGACAGAACGCAAGGTTGAAAACTGGACTCGTTAAAAAAGATAAGGAATTCTGTTCTCCAAAACAAACATTCTTGCAGAAATAGATTATAATAAATCAAATACCCTCTGAAAATAAATAACAGCAATTTAAGGGCTATTTTAGGACTAGCTAATTTTGGTAACTTTACAAAATTGTGTCTTTCTCATGGATAATCTGTCTCTAAGCAGTTTCTCAGAGTATTATGAACAAAATTCCTTTCATTCAGCTTGTTGCATGAATTTTTCTCTGCCTAAATGTCTACTCTAATAAATAGTTGATTCTCTCTAATAAACATATGATTCTTTAATCATATGTTTTTAAATGATTTCTCTTGAATTTCTGTTAAAGATCAACCTTACTTCTTACTATATTTCTTCATTTTATTGGTCTTGAAAGTTTCACAGGAAAACTGAATTTACATTTAAAAAAAAATATTTTATGGAAAGATTTCAATACTGAAAGCTATGTATCAATAGAAGGCAAAGCCCAAATGCCCAAAGAACAGAGAAAGTACAGGAATATTCTAACATATGGAAACACTGAACAAAAAGTACGTCCTAGTATGCTGAGGCCCACTTCACCACTTGGCCAAAGCTTTACTGTCTGAGCGTAGGTTAATCACATATTCTAGAAATTATCACAAGATCTTACAGTCTTTCTGAATGTCTGTGAGTTTGGACATCTTATAGAGAATAACTTTTTTTAAAAAAAAAAATTTTCTTCCCCTGCCCTTATTGATTCCAATCTCAGAAAACTGTTATGAAATATAGAAGCTTGCCATGTATAGCTAAGAGACTGACCAACACAAATTGTCTTATGAATATATGATATCACTAAAAGTATTAGCATAAGAGTGGCATGGTCCTTCCTCTTGACATTAAAATACCAGTAAGTATACATATATTACTTACAATGTATAATTTAGCCATAAATATCCATCGAATGTAACCCAAGCCAAGAAAATAGTATATTTGGTAGTATGCCCGTAAAGATATGAGCACAAAGAGCTTGATTTAACATGTGGTGTGACTTCAGTCAGCCTCGGGTATCCTGCCCAGTTGCCTCTCCAGAAAGGCCTGGATCTTCCATAAACCTGATAACCCTATACAGATGCTTCAGATAGATATCCTGAAGGTACTTGTGAGAAAGTCAATCACTTTTTAAAAGGCATAAGAATTAATGTTAAGGAAAGGATATAAAATCTATTTTCTTTGTTTTAAACAATAAATGGGAATATTTACCACACTAGACCTTCCTTGTTAGGTTATTTCACATTGCTTGCTATGGAAACATCTTTTCCTTTGATTCAGGTGTTGGCTGAGTCAGTCGGAAAGGTTCATCGAATAGGATAGACGGATACTGTTCACATTTAATGTTTTGAATTAGACTGAATCCCAAAACTGAAACCTGATCCAAATTTCACATTTCTTTTTATTTACTCTAGTTGTAGTGCTTTCCAGAAAGGAGAATTTTCTCTCCCATTCTAACAGATTGCATATGCTAACTGGATAAATTAACTTTCTAAATACTGGTGTGTACTAGTAGTCCTTTAAAGCACAGTGTTTTTAGCAGAACTGAAAATTATTGCTGCGAATTTGGCATAAAAGTTGTCTCATGCTTGCTTCACATGAAATGTCACAATAAGGGATATATAAGCCTTAGAAAAAAAAAAACCCAGAGCATGAACTGTTTTGAGGTCTGTTGACCACATAGTCTTAAGGATTTCACAGATGAACACAACACTGACATTGGTATCCTTCTTGGGAGGATGTTGCACACACAAACATGAGGTGATTTTATTTTTTAATTCTTTGTAGTAGTTTTGAAAATGAACACCAGGAAGCATTATTCACTATTGTATGCCTTACAGCTGAGAGGATGCCACTTTCCAGCAGGGCCTAAGAAGTAAAGTGTGTCTGAGAGGCAAAAAAAGTGGGCACCTTTTACACAGTGTAGAGGCAAACACTGTTAAACAGAGTTACACTCATCAGGAAGGCACAAGATTAGAGTTAAATGTGAATAGATTAGAAATCTAACTTGTTTATATGTGTTCCAGGATAGGCTACCTACACACTATTTCTCTGAAAAGAGATTGTTAGCCTTATTTTTTAAATAATGTGGCCCGGTGTGCCCATCTTTTCCAGGTAGAGTGACAACTGGGGCGTCAGAAGTCTTTGCACTAGGTAAGAATTCAACCACCCCATCCTACCTTCTGAGACTAACATAAACTTTGAGCAGTAAGAAGAAATGAATGAAAATAATATAGGTAAAAAAATAAATTCTAAACAGAGTCTTAATAGTCTCTTTGGTGCACATGTTTTATTTAATGTTCTTATTGTCCTGAGTTTTCCCACTTGACTCTGTTCATGCTTAGTCATTAATTTTACACATAGATGTTTTAAAAGTTTCCAAAAGCACCATGTTGGAAGAAAGCCTCTGATTGATTAATCATTTATCTCAGTAGAAAAGCCATGAACATATTTGATTTCCAGCTACTTCATATTGAGAGCTATAAAATGATGTGCAAATTGCAATAGATAGCAATTTCAAAAGAAATGTGAAAAAGTTTATGTCAATGAGTCTAAATGAGGGAGCTCCCTAAGAATATATTGCAACACATATGTAGCAGTTTATTAACTATGTGCCTCACATTTGTTTTGTTTAGTGATAAACAACAGGAATATGTAGCTCAAAGTTTAAAGGCATAGGTATCAATCACCTATGAAAGCTATGAAACAATAGTCTGTTTATAGTTTACTGCCTGAAATCAATACCACCTTCTGTTTAAGTTAATCAATGTTGTCTTTAATTGATTAGCTTCACTTGACAACCTGCCAAAGTACTGACTCCTGGGCTGGGGCATAGGGAATGTTGTTGTTTAGTTTCTAAGTACTGTAAAATAATCCTGTATTTATTTGTGGTCAAGAAAATATGAGGCAAAATAAATCGCTATTGCATGCTTCCTCATTGGGTATATTCAAGTATTAATTACAAAAGAAAGACAAACTAGCAAGAGATGTTATAAATACCTAATGTACAATTTACGTATAAAATCTGAACTATCAGTGTCAAAAAAATCAGAAACAACAAAGTTCACTTCTTGTGAGTTGGTAAAACCAGTAAGGTTCATTCTTCACTGGGAAAATAGAAGCAATTATTTAAATTAGAGTACAAGAAGAGAGGCCTGCTCTTTCTGTATAAATGTATAAAAAATAGAGCGCCTAGTTGTCGAGATATTCCTTCTGCAACACTAATGAAATTCAAGGTGCTGCACATAGATTAATGTTGTTATTTATTACTATGTATACAATTTCATTGAAGTGCATAGCACTGTACAGATGAATAATAAGTGCATGACCCTGACATTAATACAAGGTGCTACACACTGCAGTCAAAAAGTAGCTGAAGTTTAAGGCTCAAAACATTTTAAGTACGTGTAACTGGACATAGGGACAATATTGAACCAACAAATATTTTAGGAAGACTGAGTAAAAATAAAACAACATAGAGTGGACTAACAAAGGGAGTTAGGGAAGTCACTTCACTAAATCGGTGAGGTTTAGACACTGAACTTCTAACACCTTCTTCCTTTGACACCAGCACTACATTTGAAAATATCATTTCTTGAGAATAGGAAAAACAAAAGGGAGGAGAAGTAGAGAAAGCTATCTTTGAGCTTCTAAAATCAAATGGTGTATGCACGTATGTTTTCACAAATGCACCAACGTGTTTGACAAACTCTGGCATGCGCAAAAGGATCAATAACAAGACAGCAGACATCACTCCCTCGGGATCACTACAACAGCTTTGCTCCATTCTGTTGCCTTTTTCACACTTTCCTGGTAGCTCAGCTCACTACTCTTACCTAGAGGTGCTAGAATAACATTGGAGATGGCAAACACATTACAGAGACAGCCCTATCTTAGGTCTGCAGTCAACCAACGCTGCAGACACTGAAACCGGTTGTCTTATTGAACTTCAGAAATCTTAAAAATGGCAAACTTAAGTAGGAAACCCGGTAATCAGTTGGAAAACAAAACAAAAAAGCACCACCACCACCACCACAGATGTGATGGTCTCATTGCTGAAAGCCACATTCTCACAAGACATGATACTTTATAAATACAGACAGACCTTCTTACTCATTGATGAATTACTGAAAACCCTGCCTCTGGGCTCTTGTCCTTGACAAAATAATTGGAAGTTATTGTTTTAAATAACTTGTTTTAAGTTTTGTTTTAAATCTGGCCTAACAGAAAAGTAGGCTGAATAGCCCCAAACTCAAAGAACTTTAGAGTGAAGTTCAATGCCAGAAAAAAAGAAGCCCACTGTTTTGTCAGTGCTGCTTAAGAACATCTTTTTATACAAGTGTAGGTCTACAATAGTCAGCTGTTTATTTCCATAAGCAGCCTAGCTAAGTAGCAGATGTTTCCTTGGGCAGTTATTCAACATATCTAGAAAAAAAAAATCTCTTTGCCTTCCAGGCTTCTGACAGCTTTGTTTCCAGCTCCTGACTCGTTTCCCTGCTGAAATGTCCAGCCTTTATAGCAGGCCTGCACAACAGGTGGGCCGTGGGTCTCTTGCAGCTTGAAAAACCATTTGTTTGGCCCATCAGCTGCTGAGAAGCATCATGTACTGTTTGATTTGTCCAGCTGCCAAGAAGCAGCAACAAGATGTCCAGCAGAAAATGCTTATCTCCTAGCTTGTCATGGATCCCTTGGAATGCGTGTATCTCCCAGCCAGCCACCTGGCCAGCCAGCAGACACCTCCAGACCATGCATGCACACTGCCTCATGCCCTGTCAGCAGGTTGGGCAAGTCGTGTAATGTAAAGGGTTTGGCATATTCAGAAATAATTTCTAATGGTGGTGGTGGGGAGGGGCATTGATTGAGAGGAAAATGGGAGTGCAACCATATGACAGAAGCTGAAACAGTGCTGGAACGGGTTGGAGGAGAATCAGGAATATAAGATAGGAAAGTGAACATGCATTTTCATTCTCAAAATGACCCAATCAACCATCGTAGGTCCTGGCTTTACAGTAACCCCAAGCCCCTTTCTGCTGGAAGTCTCATGCAATAATAAATTAATAACAACAAACCCATAGTACTTATAAAGTAGCAAAAAGAATGGAATAGCTGATGCATCAATTGAATCAAAATGAGGAATGTACATGTGATTTAGTTGAGACATATATTTAATATTTCTAAGACATCTTAGTAAGAGAAAATAGAAGGAACACACTTGGTAAAACGTATTAAGGGTCAGATGCTTTTCTTTTCCTGAATTTAATTAATTTATACAGAAGCAAATATATGACCATTGGTTTACACTGTACAGATGGATGACCTTGTCGTTGAGAAACTATAGGAGCAAATGAAATTTCTTTTGATTTATAAGAGGAGGAGTAATACTGAGTGGAACAGACAGAAATGCAAAGACAGAAGGAAGAAGACCTGGAAAAAAGATACAATGATTGGAGGGACTAATCATTGCGTCCCAATTGGAGGGACAGTTAGAGGATAAGCAGAAATAGACTGGATTCTGGTCACCACAGGCAGTATCATAGGCTAAATAAACAGAGGGAAGACATTTAAAGTAAAGGCATTTCAGTTAAACATGCTGCAGAGAGAACTATTCTCATCAGAAAAGAAACAGATGCCCTATCATTTGAGGAGATTGAAATCTAGTTTTTAAAAAACATTAGTTAATTTGAGAGTAGTCTTGCACTAGAAAACGTGTCCTTACCTATCACAATATATTTTTTTCTAAGTTTACAAACATAAGCACATGTAAAACTGCAGATTGAAAGAAATTAAAAGAAGCTTGATGCAGCTGAACTTGGAAGTAAAGAGAGAAAATGGGACTTGAGGAAATGACAAGAACTGAATGGACAAACAGATAAAAAAAGATATTGGAAAAAAAGGGTACTGGAAAGCTCATGAGAAGGAGCTTGTAACAAGAAATAGTTGGCTGCCAAAATTGTGACTAAAGCTGAGTGACCAAATGATTTGGACTGACTAGACAAGAAAAGGAGACAGTGCTTGAGAAGAGAGTAAAAAACAGAGGAGAGGACATACATACGGCAATAAAGTCATATAAAGCTCTCTGAATAAAAAATCTCTTGGAAGAGGAAATCATGACAAGTAGCAGGATTTGTGGCAAATGGCTATTGTACTATGGAGACATTTGAAACTTGCTTAACAAGGATATTAGGTGCAAGAAGTTGAGTTGAGAGGTTGGAATTATGAACAGATATGAATAGAAATGTGCATTAAAAAGCCTGATCTGTACAAGACACACACACAAAAAAAAAAAAAAAAAAAAAAAGAGAAGAAAAGAGATCGTAGGACTTGGAAATGAGTATTGAGACTGACACAAAAGCCAGAGGTGAGAAAGGCAAAAGCGTAAGAAAGACAGCTTGATGGTGACATTGTTAAAATTCATACAGTTTGCAAGGAAAAAATGAAAAGAAGTTTATATGTCTAAGAGCACAAAATGTAACCCAAGATTGTCTTTTATATAACAAATATTTTTAAAAGTCAAATGACAGAATGGCCGTACCTTTAATCATGCATCTCATAATAATGCACTGCCATTCATCAGGTACTATGTTTTATCACAGTGAATCTAAGATTCAAGTTGAACTTGATTCATAAGTTGTCTCTTGTCACCTTATGGTGAAATTTTAGATTGTTTAGTTTACTGTTTCAAAGAAATACCCTAGAAAAAGGTCACCTATAACCCCAGGGCAGTTCTAAAATTGTTAAGCTAAACACTCCACTATTAGGAAATGCCAAAATTAAGATTTAACATATGAAAGAAATTGAGATAATGATTCGCGCCTTTTCTGTACACCGTGCTGTCTAATGATGGAAGTATTATACATGAAGCAGGTATTATACAGAACATGAGAACACACACTGAGCACTGAAGATAAAGGAAATATTGGATAGATATCCATTAATTCAACTCTGCCCTCAGCCCTTGAATTGAATGAGGCAGGGTACTGTGAAAAATACTGTATCTAATCATATAATTAAAGATTATATCATGATGTGTACACAAAGAAGGTTGAACAAAGGTAAGGAAGACAACCTTAATTCTACCATTTCCTAACTTTGGAATGCTTGACTTTAAAGCCTTGATAACAGCCTTTTCCAATAAACTTTTTGATCTCATAAAAAATATTGTCACACATTTAGACATGCTTTTGTCCAAGATTTTTACACCAGAAACAAAACTGTATGCAAAGGCCTTTGCAGAACCACTAAAAGCGCCCTTTCAGTGTGTAACTTCCTAAGATAGGTATCTTTCAAACACAAATATAGTCAGAAAGACTCAAAGACTATCATTTGCTGAGGTTATTACACTGACTTTACTTGTTGAAAAATAGATGAAACGAGCTACAAATCAAGGCGGAAAACAATTTAGGTTACGTTTTCAGACAAATGATTGAAGATACGTCTAAGAAATTCTTATTTATGTGGAGGGCAGCTGTGGGGCAGCTTTTGCTTAGTACCTCCAAAGCAAAAAGCACACATAAAGTAAAGGCAAGGTTAAATCATAATTTCTTTCTCACTCTTTCTCCATAGCCCTCAAAGGCTTTAATAGAAGTAGTCATATGAGACAACACAGGCAGTGCACAAAGTTGCAATTGCTTTTGTTCGGGATTTCTTGAACAGTTCAACAAGTCTATTTCCTGATTGAGCCTTTCTGGGTGGAAAACCAACCCTTAGCTTGCTTGTTGTTAAGGTAAAAGAAGCCTGAGAGAGTCTGTGAGTATGACAGGTAATCCTGCAGATAGCAGAGTGCCTCTTTTTCTTATATCCAAAAAGAATAGTTTGAAGCCATTTAGCATTACAAGTATTTGTGCTGTTAATAAGTCTACAGCCAAGGTGGAAAACTAGGATAAAGGCCTGGCTGGCCTAATTGGTCTAGAAAAACGAGGATAAAGGCCTAGTCCTAGATATGGAGAAATGACTTAGAAAGCATAATGAATTCTGTCAATGTATAAGGATAGTAAACAACTGACAGATTCATATGGAGAAAGGCTGATAATCTGTTAGAATAATATATATATATATATATATATTTGTAGCAGAAAAAAGACCAGAGATACAAAATTCTGATTGTTGGTCAAAGAGAATAAATACTGGGCTAGAGAAGAATACCTAGGAGGGGAATATTGATGGAGAGAGTGGAGAGGGACAAGGAAAATTTCAGAATGGGCAAAGGGCAAATTCTCTCTTGAAACATATACTCAGAATTTAAGGAAAGGCCTGAGAACTCAGCTCAAACTGGACAGGTTGAGAAGAAAAAAAATTGTTAGCGGAGAAGAGTGGTGGAGCTGATTTAGGAGAAACTGAAACAATGGGATGTGGAAGTTGGAAATGAGCTGAAAGTAAGCAAAAAAGAGACAGACTGTTGCTAGAAAATAAGAAAATAAGAAAGAAATGGACCAGATAAGCAAAAGAACAGCCTGAAAGACAGATAATTTGGTTAAGTTTCCTGTTCTCATAAGGATAGCATTGAGAAAAAAGTAAAAAAAAAAGAAAAAAAAAAAAAGAAAAAACAGGTTGGGAAAAGAAAGATGAGAGAGGCATCATGTGAAAAGATTGGTCAACAGGGAAGACAATGTAAAAGCAGAAAATTTGTAGTGAGTTTAGTAAAGGAAGCAGTGATTAAATGGAATGAAGATTTTGCATCTACAGGATTTACAAGGGAAAACTGTAAGGAGACAGCACATTAGGAATGTGAGAATTACAGAGGAAAAGAAAAGCTAATAATATAGGCAGACATATATGATAAGTAAGCAAATGGAGAAGCAGCAGTCAATGGGGGGAAGAAAAAAAGGCAGAAAATAAGAGCACCAGTAAATGTCATTGTTCTAATGCTTAATAAGAGGTTTGATAACAAAACAGTAAAAGTCAAACATTCTCATATGGTACCTTTTTGTGTGGGATGAGGGGGTCTTGGGAAACCGGGTTGGGAGCTAGGCATAGGCATCTAGTGAACCTACAATATGTATGGAGAAGAGGATAATCTGCTTTATTGTTATTTTAAACAGAAGCAAGAAAGAAAACATTTTAAACTAGTGTCTACACCAGTTCCCAATAATAACTTAGCAACTACTGCATCTGCTAAAATATATGTAAGTTCGAGTCCCATATTTGGATTTTTTATTATGATTACTTGTTAGCATTTTTACGGATAATTCAGTAAACTGTTATTTACTCTGTATTATATAAAAAACTAAAATATCCTTTATCACTTCTTTTTATATTTGCATATTCAAATTCCTTTTTAATATATCTTTCTCATTTTAAAATAGACTTTACATAAACTAAAATGTGACTTTGAATGAGTGCTATATCACACAAAAAAAGAGTAAAACATATTCCACTTATTGACAAATGTAATTATCTTTTAAACTTAAATTAGTCCCATTCCTTACTCACGAAATTGATACTTAAAATATCAGCATAACATATAATTTCAAGTAAATAGGAATCTTTTTTATTTATAATATATATATAAAATCCTTACTTTTAATCATTATTTCCTCGCATAATATCTTATTAAATACTAAAGTTATAATTGCCTGTTCAATTATTTCACTTCCCCACAGAATACTGAAACTTTCCTACATTTATCTGCTTACTTATAGAACTGCATAGCATATTCAATTCAGGAAATTTAATGATTGTGGTTAAAGACACTACTAGCACAGCAATACTTTTATATACTGATGCAAATAGATAAGATCATAGATAAACTTTTGAGGGGAATAACAAATTCCTAAGTATTTCCCTAGTAAATATGTCTTCTAGGAAAAAAAAATATGAGAAATATGGCATTAAATTCTATTTTATAGAACATATACTGTACTCTACGGAATAATTCTTCTACATTACAGCATATAACATTTCATTTACAGATACTGAAAAACAATCTAAGTACATAATTGAACTCTGAACAAAATGGAGGGATGTGACCTTTGTTGTCCCTGTGAAAACTGAAAAAAAGTTGGGAAAAATCCCAGTCTCGGCCATTGAATATAATTTGTCTGCTAAACTCATTAATGAATTGATCTGTACTGAGCATATTTTATTCTAGGGCTCCTGGAATAAGCATTTCTTCCTCTGCAACTGTCTCTCCTCATTTCTGCAAGCCATATCTGCTTTGAGCACTGAAGTAAGAATACGGGGAATTATCTTTGCTTTTCTCTCAGGCCTCCCTTTCCGGGTACATGGGCCAGTGCAGAGGACGGACCAGAACGTGCACCAAAAGCAGGAGTGACGTGAGCTCAGTTCCACTGGGGAGACTGCAGGAGACAGACTGCGACGCGACACCAACCAGAAAAGGTGGGAAAGGTGGATAAGGGGGATGTCAACGGCGTGTGGGCTCCCAAACTGGTGGACAAGCGGCAGCAAGTGTCAGACAGAGATGGTGGCTGGGACACCGGGAATTGTTGGTAGTTGAGGAAACAGCCAGGGTGGCATGAAACTGAGGCCAGAAGGAGGGCTTGAGGAATGGGCATCTAGGAATTACGAGGTTAGGAGGAAAAAAAAATGAAGACAGAGAAGAGATTGAGAGTGGGTGTTGACAAAAACTGGAACTGAAGCAAGGAAAACTCACCTAAGAGCAATCATCACAGAGAGACACAGCAGTAGCAGGAACGCACACTAACGGGACAGTGGCAGGGACGCATGAAGGAAAGGGAGCTCTTGGGGAACCTCCAGGCGTGGAAGCAACCTGGCACTTGGCATTGCTCTTTGGTTAATAGCTATTTCTGAAACCCGTCCCCTTCAATATGGCTGATCCACAAAGGCAACAACCTTCTACTGTTGTATTTGTTCCGTAGCATTTGTTTCATGCAGGCTACACAGTTTTATGTGGTAGATATAAAAGTTACAAGTTGCTTTACGCAATGGTTAAACTGATTATATTAAACTAAGAAGCTTCTATTTTTCTTCCTTCTTTTTCTCCTCCCTAAAATCTGTTTTAATTGTATGTTAAGACTGCAAAGTAGAGACAGAAAATGTCAGAATTAAGGTTGCCTTTGCAATGTGATCCAGTATCATGATCAACATATATTATTGTATAGTCTTTAATTAAAAAAATATGTTTGTCCGTTTGCTTGTTTGCTTTTCCTTGCATTTCCTTGGACAGATGAATAAGGGAAAATTCATTATTAATGATAATGTTGCCTGTAAGACCTTGATTTCATTTGTTGCAGAAACCGTAATATCTAAAATGAGCATAAGTTTCAGAAGATAGTTAGAAAAAAAAGAATAATCATGGTTAAGAAACCTAAATGTTGTTCCCATGTAACATGGGATTGGGTTATTTAAAATATGTGCTTTAAAAATACTTAGTAATTATTTGCTGATGATATTATGAATATCCATCTTGGCATCTCAGCTCACAGTTGAAATTGAATTCAACAGGAACGGTGATCTGAATACGTACGTGCTAAAAACAAAGTAATCTGAAGTAGGAAATGGTCCTGATTACTTAAAAGTTAAACAACATATCCCCTTAATCTTTCTGTGACTCAGTTTCTCATCAACAGAACTGCTCCAAACTTGACTTTGCTGTATGAATGTTCTGAAGCGATTAATTAATCTTTACAAAGAGCTGAGATACTGCAGTAACTAGTGTAATAGGAAGGCTTCCAATGAAATTAGAAGTCTCTTTTCTCACCAGTGTTTTCGTAAGAAAAAAAAAAGGCATGGGATAGCAAAAAATCACAACAAAATAACATAATGACTGGATTCTGACTATATGAATTCCACCAAACGGTGCTTTGAATAAGACACACATAGGAGAAAAACATGATTCTGGAACAAAAAAACACATCATGACACACACCCACTTCACAGGCAACTTTTAATCTGGCATAACCTATCTTCTGAGTTATTGACTTTGCAGAAATAACTTGCATTAAGTATGCTTGTGTGTATATACATGTGTGCTTCTCTTATACAAGGAATTTGTCTTGTATGCTCAATATATTAAAAACTCATTTTTTTATTTTGTTGTTATAGCCTCCTTGCGGCACTCTTTAGGAGTTAGAAAAAGTGATTAAATAACATACAGAAGATGTCAAATGATACCGTTAAGATGATTGACTTCAAAATGCAAAATAAAGGCAATTGAGAGTGATTACTGGAGCTAATCATTTTAAGCTTGCCTTTGAAAATTGTCCCTTCATTTACAATTGAAAACAAATGATATTTTTGCTGTTTAGTATTCATGTAGGTAGATTTAGCTTGTTGACTGGAGAAGATATTATAACATAAATGCTATCTTAAAATTTGTTCTTTACTATTATTTCAGTGTTTGCAATATATATATATTTAGATTCACGGGGGAAGTAATATGACTCTCTTTAGTATTTCATGTATAAATTTACTCAGCAGATTTGTTTTATTAAAATGTAAATAATGGGATATAGAACATTTGGTAAATGAAAATCCAAGAAGGGAATAAACAGTTTATTTATTGTTCCTGTTTAAAGTAACCTCCTGAAGCATACTTTTCAATAACTGCCACTGAATATTAGCTAGGGAGTTCTCATCAGGCCTTGACTGTTATCCATTAGGTCTAGCTGTTTATATAGTAAAAAGTCTCAAAATGTTTTAAATATAACTTTAAAAACACTTACTCTAAATCTAACTGCACATATTTGCAAAAACTACATTCAACATGTTTAAGATTCAACCCAGCATTGCTTCAAATTAATTATTCTTCTTTAATTGCTTTGCATAAACAGAAATGACCTATTAATTTAAAGAAAATCTATCAGCACAGAATGTATTCTCTCTTATAAACAAGCAAGATGAACTTGACCTTGTTTGAACTTGTTTTGATGTGGCCCAGATGGTAGGCTACATGCTTGAATAGCAGTCTAAAGCTGAGGAAAAACTCATATAGCAAGATCTAGATTTATAGCCTTTTGCAAATTCCTACCTTGTATTGTCCTTTCAGCATCTGTTCTGCCCCCGCTGCGGTCAGCTTCTATCTCTGGGGTCAGAGAGTCTAGAAGCACAGAAAGGTAAGACTGACACATATTTCATTTGATTCTTATAGCCCTTTTTACAACCTGTTACTCCAATGCTGAATTACAATACAATCAACCTCTGTCAGTTTTTTTAATGTTGAACAATGACTGGAGGCCAGCGCAATTTTTTTTTGTTAGACTGGGAAGATTAATGAGCAATAGATTTTTCAGACTTAAAAGGGGCGGGGGGGTGGGGGGAGAAGAGAAAAAAAAATTGACTTCTCAAGCTAATAATATAAAATTGTACTAGTTTGGACATTGTAGTTAATTTATTTGCACATGATGTATACAGAGTTACAGAAAAACAAAGACAGAAAAGAGACTATGTCGTCCCCTCTCTCTCCCCACCTCCCCGCCCCATCATGTTATAAATTATCAATATTGTAAACTGCTTTTGGCACTGAAATGAAAAGTTAATGACACAGAGGCAAAAAACTGACTTCTTACCATTTAGGACCCTGAGACTATCTGTTGAAGCTGCCTGTTTCAGCGTCTGCTCTGCTTGCTCCCGTCGCTTAGTCTCAAATTCAAGTGCTTCCTGCAATTTCCTCTTTGCCTTCTTTTCCTTCTTTAACCTTTTCTGAATTATTGCTGAGGGAAAAAAATAAAAATAAAATCAGTGTGTTCACATTTGGGCTTGAAACGCAGTTACACAATTCACTATCAAGACTTCTCAGAAAGGGACAGAGCTGTCTCAGTTCCTATAAATGGCTTAATTCTACAACACTGATTTAAAACATTTTCTATTTGCTGCAATCACTATGGGGTGATTTTTAACAGTTTCTGCACTATATAGTGCTATTGAAAACTGAATACTCAGCTGTAGAAATTTTTTTTTTGTCTTTTAGCAATGGAGATGAGGTCCAGAAGATCCTGGATGCGTCCGTTAGCTTGACTTTGGGTGCCCCTGTGATGCTGCTGTCCCAGAGGTCGGGAGTTTCTGGGAGGAATCCCAGTTTTGCTGCATCCCTCCCTTGCTCAGCGCAGTGTAGGCCGCTGTTTGCACGGCGCTGGCGCTCGCCTGCCTGCCGCTCCGCTCCCACAAGAGGGAGACCCGGCCTCTGCCGGGGCCCAGCGGCCGCCGGCTCGCCAAGACCGGCACGAAAGGGCATCGTGTGAGTGGCGTTTCTAAAGCAACTCCTTTTATTTCATTTTTTTCCCCTTATGTTATCTGTTTCTCCCAACGTGCAGCCATGGGAGTAAAACTTGCCTGTTCCTTACTTGAAGGGACAACTCACAGGTTATACCCTCGAAGGGGAAAGAAGGAAGGAATAGGAACAACCCGTTTCAATGAGAACAAAGCTGAGCCTCTAAAAATAAAGCACATGAAGCTTCACAGCAGCTTTTTCTTCCCCATTGCACCCCAGGCTTTCCTACAAGGCCCGTTCAGTGTTTTCAGGGATGCACACACACACTAGAATTAGGGGGGGCATATTTTCCATAAGTCGTCCCTGGATCCCTCTTCTTGAGAGCTTGTTCTGAGACTAACTGCAAAGGAACTGCTGTTAACAAAACCACGATGGTGGCATCCTTCACAGAATCCAAATAAAACAACACTAACAAAACTTGTAAAGTGAATCATCGCCATTGTTACTATTTAATGCCTATTCTAAGAATGAACACTTTGGGGGTGACCTCGGATATTTTGTGTTTCTATGGAGAGCAGTCAAACATAAAATGAACATAAATACATACCCTGTAGTCAAAATAGTTGTCATTTACATCCAAAACACTAGAATTTTGGCTCTTTCTTGTATTTTCATGCTACCAACTATTTTGCACATTTACTAGCTTATACTGTGAAAGAACATGCATCTGTACAAAGGCTAAACTAAATACATTTTGAATCATTGCACGGTTTTAATGTTTTCATTGTAAGTACTTTGAAAGTGATTGCAATAAATGAGAAGGAAACATATGTTGCTTTCTGAATTAAAATGTCATCATGGCTGACACTTCGTAGATGTGACTACAGCCGTCAGAGCCAGAATTAGCAAGCCCTCACTGTGTAGCTGCTCACAGAAGACATATTATCCTACTTTCACTAGTTGATGAGACACATCCTACAGTCTTAGGAATCACTAATTGGAATATACACAGAGCAAGAGTGAAACAGTACAGTAAATAGGCAGCACTGTAGAAGATGCCGCAGCAGCAGCAAATTTAATATTCTCCGAAATGGCTAAAGTATTCAGATGATCTGCCACGAGGAAAAAGATATTTGACTTGTTTTAGGATGACAATAAACAGATAGAAATTGATATAGGCTGCCTGATGCTGGAGATCTGGAAAAGAGGTTTCATCTAATGGGATTTGACCTGTATGTCTATATGCCATAGTATTTAAGTGTATTTCAACTTTTCCTCAGAAAAGCTCTTAACTTAATAAGGCTCTGGTACACTCCTCTCAATTTGCGCGTGGTTGCATTAACACATGTGGAACATTCTTTAAAGTATGACAGTTGCTAAACTAATAATAGGTAAAGCCTCCTATGTATTTTTCTATCTTTAATTGAAAAAATGAATTCTCAATGTAATCATAATCTGGCTTTATTTTTTTCTCTCTTATTTGGCTTTATCCATTTTAAAGAACAACCTATTATTTTTCTTTCTTTTGTATCCGCTAGCAGAGACAGTCATCCTCATTACATTTACTTTACTGCATACCACTATTAAGTGCTCAATTCCATTCCTCTTTGCTCTCTTTCACCAGCGCAATATCATCATTAGAGGAACACATGTGAAAAAGCAGGTAATGCACAGTGCTTAAAATAATCCTGGCAATTATTTCAGCACCCTGCATAAAGAAAGCTCTTCCTTGACTTACAAGGTTGAGTGAAATTCCGTTTGCCTAATTTTAGCTGTTCAAAACATATGTGTCTGGTCCAGCCCAGTCAACTATGCTTCCTTCAGGGCTAGCAGGGAGAAAAATAATTTTTGACAATGGAATTGATTTCACTTACCTGGCAGAGCACAGGATGCAGGAATCTATCTTTACTGACTAGAAAGAGAACTTAAATCCTTGGCTTAACTTCTTAACTTCTAGGTGGTTCAACTTAACTTCTAGGTGGTTCAACTTAACTAAGGTCAAATGAGGCCCCACTCCTACCCTTTCTGCAGCGTGTATGGTTGCCTCAGTCTAAGAAGGAAGATATGATTGAGTTGTTGGGGGACAGAGAATTAGATGATGTCGTGGGGAGTAAGTGAGCTCTGCTAGAGAACTATTTTAAAAGTGCAAGTAGTGCAATTACACTGAGCAAAATAGACAAGTTGTGCACAATGGAATGATTCATTGCACAGTTACAATAATTATTAATAGTAATTGCCTTTAATAATGTATTCTCCTAAGTTTAAAAAGGGAAATTAACAGTGTGACAGTCATAACTTTTAATGGGTCAAAGTATGAAATAGGATTACATATATCACTTAATTATTGAAAGAATATTGTTTAGACAAAGCTATAATGATACAGGCATTGAATCCCAATGTTCTCAGCTTGAGCGCATACATGGGGATTCCTTACTTAGCTGTTTCACAGAAAATTAGACTGAGCAAGAAAATAATTGCAATTCTAGCTTTCCAGAAATATCTATCTCACCTATCAAGGTCTATGTTAAACAACTAGTGAACCCCAAAGGTTAACTGTCCCTTGGAAAGTAATTAGACACTACTAAAAGGCGACATGCACACATAGAAAAGTAGAACCATAAAGCAAGAAGTCAACATGCTTCTGACGGAAGGTCCTCATTCTAAATCTCATGAAGGTAGCACACGGAATTAGGCAGTTTGTATAAATTCCTGCATTGTTGTTGATCTGGCTATAAAATAAGAGGAAGAGTTTTGATCAAAATCTGGTCTTCGACTAAAATGAGGCTTCCTAAGTAAATAGATTAAAAAGATGCGATGTCTGCTTAAGTGTCTGCAAGTTACCTCTGTTCTTCTGCTCCACAGCCAACTGCTTTTCAAGTGTTTCTCTCAGTTCTCGTTCCCTGAACAGCTCCATTTTCAGCTCTGTCTTTTCCAGTTGGACCTGCTTCTCTTGAGCTCTGGCATTGTCTATAGCAACCTTTAGTAGACCCTGTTTAAAGATAAAATTAGATATTGTAATTTTTGAAAAATGTCAGAACAACTGACATAATAACAATGTCTGGTGCTTTTTCCTTCATTAGTCATATGGTATTTCACAAATAATCCTGCTACCAGTTTATAACATGCCAGTTATCATCAGCAACTTCTTACTGGAATGAACTTCAGCAAACGGAGAAAATTTGTAAAAAGGCACGGAGACCTTTTTTCCAAAGAAGGTCTCCAAAGAAGACTCAAGGCGGCCACTGACTATGCAAAGAGATAAAACCAGATTTAAAAATAGGTTTATTATTTACAAGAGATAAAAGTGCAAGACACAAGTTTACACTAGGTACTTGTCTGTGATCAAAGTAAAAAAAAAAGTCTCACTGAAAAAGTATTGGCACTCTTAGTGTTTATCATCCATAGAAAGACAAATTCAATTGCTACTGCAACCCAAGCCAATAGAAATTAGCAAAGGGATTTATTTAAGTGGGGGTCTTTTAAATCTTTGCCATTTTACTCATTGTTTTTGTTAATTATTATTATTTTTAAACAATATTCCCTATAATTTCATAGTAAGATTTCTTTACTAGGATGCCAAGCAGAGTGCACAGAGCAGGAATTTATCTGAAATGCAATCATCTCTGCAACCTCTGCAATCATCTTTCTTCACCTGGGACTGGTGAAATTAACTTTGGTGCTGTTGTATCAGTACCTAAAGCTTCATCTTACTTTTTTTTTTCCATCAAGTTTTTCTTTTTCTTTTTTTTTTTTTTTTTTTTTGAGAATTCCTTCTTTTGTTGAGGGAACAGAAGGATCTCAGCACATCCAATAGCTAGCAACACTGAGACAGGGTATGCAAACAAGAAGAAATGGCATGGAAAGAAAGGAATATGGAAAGTGGAAAGATTTCCTTTCCCCTATAGTGGCAGCCTGGATATCAGGCTCTTGAGATTTTAGCTAAATCTCTCATTGAAACTATCATACTATAGGTAGGTAATTAAGTATGGAGCATGGATAGGAACCTGAGTCTTTTATATCCTAGGCAAGTTTCCTGACAACTTAGCTGTTGAGATAATTTGATCCAATGGAGATTTAATTACTGATATAAAACAAAACAACGTGAACAGAGAGACAGAAAAACATTCCTCAATGGCAATGCCAGGGGAGGAGTCAGCTAACAGGTAAGACGTTCATGATCAAGACCCTGTTTTAAAATAAGCATACGAAGGCCTTAAAATCTTGTCCTCCAGCTCCCAAATGAGCTCCCTCTCAGTTCAGGCAAGGTTCCTAACTCAGATTCTGGGTTGCACATGTGTACTTTTTTTCCATTAGAACTCTTTAAAGCATTCCTTAAAGGAACAAAAAAATACATTAAACATCACGATATTTGAAAAATAGACAAAAATATATTTTTCATGAGTGTTACTCTGTACATTTCTTCTCCTAGTTTTCTCAATGTCAATTCCCGCTTTGAAATTTGTGTCCTTCAAGGCCCTTTTAAAAGTCTAGCTGTTTTCAGAGCCTATTATTTTCAGTATTCCTCTTTCTCATTCTTAACTAAATTGCTGCCTGAAGTGCTGCCTAATTCAGAGCTTACTGCTTTGCAGGTCTATTACCCTCCAAACCATTAAATTCCACAGGAGTTGAAAGAGCTCAACACCTCAGACTGCAAGGCCTAGATGGTGACTTAAAATGCTATACACAATAAGTATGATATTTATGTTCATGAGTATGGAATCGCATTCAAAAATATCAACCTCTGCATAACAAATTTGATTACAAATACACTTATGATTCTAGCAGGCTTTCAATAAATAACTGAAAGTTGTTCTAAAATATCTAAAACACAGAAGTATTTTGTCTTGAATTTTAAACTTGAGTGATTCCTAAAAAGTTGATCTGTAGGAATTGCTTACCAATACCTGACTTACTTTGGCTTATGCAAAATGCCTGAACTTTAAAATACTACAATTTCCTCCAATGTGTCACATACTAGAACATGTGATTCATGCAGCTAAAGTGAGAAAACTATATGAAAAATCATGGTTTTATGCAAAATAAATTGTCAAATAATTTTAAAGCTGCAAACTCCTTCCCCCCAAATTCTGACAATCCATCTCGTTTAACAATAAAATCGAGCTGCTAAGGCAACTGCCATCTTTACTCAATTCAACTACATTCATATACATGTTTCTTCTTCATCAGGAACAAACAATTAGTAACAAATGAAAGAGATCATTACATCAAGTGCCCTTTTAGATCACCCCAATTAAAACTTTAGTTTAGCTGTATTTTAATTCTAAGATACCAAATTCTAATTTTCTGCTCTGATTGCTCTTGTTGACTTATCTTTGAAAGATGTACTCTCAGTGCAAAGCCTAGAGATTATTTAGCAAGATGCCAATGTTGGCACCACTTAATGTGTTGATTGGTTGTATTATCAGTAGCAGTTTAAAATGAATTACTATTAAACTATTATTGTCCTTGGCTGACAAAACACAATATTTTGGTGTTCTTTAAATATGAAACAATCACTATGAATAAACATGGCAAATAATGCTACAGTTCAACACCGATGTGTGTAATTTTATAATAAGAATTACTACAAAATACGAAGCTCCTAAAAGCATATTATATTTTCTATTGGATTTCTGTACCATGCTTCCTCCCTCAACCTTTCCTTTTTTATACTTGCTTCTAACATAGCTAATGGTAATACATTACCTATTGCTGCTGATTATGTCTGAAAAATATTAGCTTTTTGGAGCCAAGATCCACTAGGGACTACTTATAAGCTACACAAAATTAAGTTTCATTTTTAGAAGTTAAATCAGTGCACATCAGTAGGCGTCCAATGTGAAAAAAACCTGCACTAGAGCCAAACTGATGCATATGCAAAAGTGCTGTTGCTGCCAGTGACAACTCTAATGCAAAAATACTGGGAATATTCAGTATCTCCGTGTATTCGGTGCAGAAGCAAGTGAGAAAATCAACGAAAAAGTACAACATCTAACAATCATCAGTGCCCTTTGGAACAGGGCTAGCAATCTCAGAGTTGTATGTAATTCTATTAATTCTCCCAGTGGATCATCTGTAAAGATTATACAAAATACAGTATGTCCAACTCGTATTTGCTATGGCTAATCCTCTAACCTGATATTAAATCAATATGCTGCCAATGACAATGGGAAGCGCAGTACAACTCACAACATTAACAAAAAGAAAATATTTCCCTTTGGGGAAGGTCAGATGTTACAGAGGCTGGATAATGATAATTGTAGTGAACATGCTCAGGTTCCAGATTTGGTTTCAATACAGTATGGCTCTATCTGGAGCCAGGTTTTACACATGGCATGCCATTTTTTGCCTGTATGTCACTGTTAATAAAGTTTCTTGATTTCAGCATAATGTAAAAAGTTGACATTTCTCCCCTTGAGATTTGTAGACCACTGTGATATGATTTGTTTATTTTAATGTACTTGTTTTCATATTTTCCACTGATAAATTCTTCAGAAATGCACCCCCCCAAAAAAAAAAAAAATGTCAGGTTGATGTTTCATCCTACTCACTGACTACTATAACTCTCCCATGTATCACAAAATACCACCTTGTTAGGGCAGTCTGCTGATCCTTTAGAATTTAAGCATATATTAGGGTTCATCTCAGTTTTATTAAAACAAATATATATGGACAATATGTTGCCTATTTTGAAAGGGGAAAAGCAATCCAAAAGGTACTTAGAAGTCTTTTCTGTCTATGTGGTTACACTGACATGTTCCACGTAATACACTTTAGCTCAATATGTCCTTATACATGACACAGGAACGGCCCTGTGAATTAGCCTGGAGGTCTCCAGCAGTCCAGGACCTGCTGCCATCAGTGGCCAACACGGGGTGAGCAAGGAGAAAGGCAAGAGCGGGAGAGCAAGTGGAGAAACCTTCCCAAGCAAACCTCCCAGCTTGCAGAGAACTTGCAGAGAACTGTAGCATTTAATATTTCTGGTGAAAATATATTCAAGTAATATTATCCAATGTTGCAATATTTTTCTCTTACGTGTTTAGCCGTGGATGGTAACAGTGCAGGAGATGCACTACAATAAAGCCAGTTGTTTGCTTTTTTTTTCTTAGAGGAATTAAATTCATAATCATGCATTTCCTTTACTAAAATCAATTGCAACTTCACATACCTCTTTAAAGAGTACTTTGGAACAAGGTTATGTCAGTAGAATGATGGAAAAGAATATTTTCCTGATAGAAAAATATAGCTACCGGGAGCAGGTAATTCATCCCTTAGATATTAATGGAAGTTCAGCTCAGGGACAGTTCAGACTCAGAGTCTAAAACCTTAAAATAACATTACTATTACTGAGAATATTGCAGTATCACAAAAGACTACGGCTATAACATACTTTGGTATAATTGGGCTGTGACTCTAAAAAGGTGAACTTCTGTGAGAGGGACAGAAACATTCTTAGCCTTCTCACTAGCACCCACACAGCATTTTGCCGTGACCCACCTTCCATCTCCTTTCGTGCAGCTGCACATAGACTCCCAGCATTTAATCTGGAAGAAATCAGCAAATGCACATGGAGAAGGAAGAGACATATCACTTAATTTAACTCCCCAGGGAAATTTATTTTCTATCCCATTTAGTTGCTTAGATATACATCTGAATATGAAAATACGTCCTCTGGTTTATTTATTTTACGTGTGTATTTAATTATATTTTGTTACGTTTTCTTATTTGCTTTTCAGCAATCCCCTGCCAGAATTAAACCCCAGTTGTTCTGGATACTGTGTAGTTATTATCTCCTCTGCAAAGGTACAAATAATTGAAATCCTTTTACTTTTGTTTCAGTGCATATTTATGGAGGAGTAAGAAAATAATATATATTTGATTTTAAAAAGGAAATCAACCAAACTGGCAGATATTGAAAAAAGACATAGTAAATAGACCTGCCCTACACTTGCCTAAAATTATGGTTTAAAGATTATAACCATGTATGTATGCATTCTGCCGTATACGGAAGACACAGACTAGTTGTGCTCAGGGGCCAATTCAAAGGATGACTCAAGTTTTCTCAAACAGAAGTGGGTGGATTTATGCACCAAGGCCAAGTGACAGTCATTGCCTAAACACTTCTGCACCTGCAAGACTTTTCATACCTTTTGGTTTCAGTTACCTAGAGTGTCTACACAGTTTTTACTCACTCAGAAAGCATTGTGCCGTTGCCTGGTGTTGCCCTCCAGACTCTGACGAAAGTCAGAGCTCCCACTGTGCAGAGACTTCCCTAGACCATCTTGTGTTTCAAAAGCACTTTTGTAGCAGAGGTAGGGGGATGGACAGGAGGTCAGATGATTTTATATATATATATATATATATGAAAAGATAATTTCATTTCTGGTAACCTCTATCCTTAATGCTGGTGAAGCTGAAGCAACAGAATGCTGAAGGGCGGTTACTGGTTCACCTCTCCTTTGAATCCAGCTCTTGTAATGATACCAATGGACAGAAGGAGAGTAAAAATGAATTTACACATTGACAAGAGTGACTAGGCTCATGTAGGATAGGCATGACAAGTGTTGGGTAGCAGTTACTTCCTAACAATGTCCTAAATAATGCTGCGAGCAGGGGCTCTGTCACGGCATTTCCCTTTTCCACAAAATCTGTTAAGAAATCTGAACTTCTAGTCAGATTCTTAAAACTTAGTTCTGAAAGCAGCAATATCCAAGGACCTAACTCTGTTGTGAGAATGGAGTAGCCCCCTTTCAGTAAAACTAATGATGAATATGGAAACTGTTTTTTAAATGGCACTTATTAGAGTAACTGGTACTATTGTGGACAGGTTTAATAGACCGTTGTTTTAAAACAAATGCGTAGCTTTTTCTGCAAAGCTGGGAAAATTAATCTAATTACACTTTTAATTATTTTAAAATGATTATCTACTGCAATCCTGATTGATAGACATGTAGCATTCGGGAGCAGAGAGAGGGGGAAGATGTCTTGATTGTACGTAAAAAGATTCCTAGTGTTCTGTGGAAACCATATAGTGAGACGTGGCAACATACTGAAAACATCCAATAGAATTTATGATTTATGTTCCACTTATTGACCCTGATAGGCGATTTTCAAAGTAAGAAGTGGTAAGTAGAATACCACAATTATAAAAGGCATAAAGAAGTCTTTGGTTTCTTTATGCTGTTGCCTTCTATTTTAGCAGTTCACCATGGCTAAGATTAGTTTTTTTTAAAAAAAAGTAAAACTCAGTGACTGAATTTCACATTCACATTTTCTGTAAAATAAAACTGAATGCGTTCTTGGCAAATTAATCCTGGTCATTTATCCTGAAGTAGTGCTGCACTCTCATATTCAATCACAAGATTAGCTAACCTGTTGATGCTGAATGCTTTGCTCATTAGGTTGCTGTCTAGAGACATTGAGCGCACACATTTGTCAAAAAAATTACTAAGAACTCTCCTATACATGCATGCACAGCTGAAACATTACTAACCATTTCTTCCTTCGGAAAAAAAAATATATTCTTTACAGATCATGGTGGATCTATTAGAGGTATGTTAACTATTACAGTAGTACCATGTTCTTTGATTTAAATATTTAAGATCCAAAATTTTAGAACCATCGAAAGCTAGCACAAATAAGATCAGTTGAATATAACAACAATTAATTCTTAAACAGCAGTATTTTTCATTATTATATTTTGAAACATCAATAAGGAGTAGATCATTTATGTTTCAGTAAACAAGCCTGACATCCCATAAACCTTTTTAATATAATTTAAAAAAGCAAAGTGAGCAGAATTTGGCCCTACTTTGTTGTTTGTCTTTGATGAATTCATTTTATTTAATTTTCAGGAACTAGTAGAAAAAAATATTGTGAAAAATATACTAGAGATTAATAGTTACAGAGCCAAGGCATGTCTTCAGTGAGTAAAACATGGCTGCAGTACCTCCCGCACTATTATTTTGCTTCTGCATGCAACATATAATCATATTGTTGCAGAAATTGCATCTGGAGAACACCTGATCACTGAATTTGTGAGCAGAAACATTCTTTAAACTAAAAGACTAATATCATGGCTCCAATCTATATGGATGTGTATACCTTGAATGATATTTGAATCAGGCTGTACTGTAGACATCCTGACTACCAAATAGGAAATCTGCAGAAAATTTGGTAATACCCTTTGAAGTCTTTTCTTTGAAGACAGTACTTTAAGTGAAATGAGCTTGTTTCTAAAAGAAATGATCTTTGTGAATGTTTTCATGAGACACACATTTCAAACAGCTTTAAGCATCATTTCCACCTTATCACACCTTTAATTTAAAATGACTATTTATGAAATAAATGTTTCTCTGTTTCTCAGTTTCTCATTTCAGTAAGAAATGTTTCTTACTGTTTAAGTTCACCTCATTTACTAAGCAGAGAAACATTTCATTAGCCTGTAATAAAAACAGCATTTAAGACAAATGTTAAACACACCAGTTTCACTTTCATTGAATTCTCTGCTGTGGTTTATTATACAATTTCTATGTTTATGTACTGTATCTGACAGTTTCTAAATTCATTCGTTTGTTGTGGTTCCTTTGAAATCTAAATTACTATAAAGTTTCACTAAATTAGTTGATTCAAATAATCTTATGAACTGATTAAGCTGGAATGGTCGTTTTAATTTAGACAAATCTGCAACTGGCTTGTCTCCATCCCTTTAAGCTGATCTACTGCAAGGCCTACCTGGATGTTAGTCAGAAGGGTCTCTATGGAGGACAATCCATCAGGGAATAGAAAAGGAGATGGAAAACCTGGAGGTAGTGGCTGCCCATGCCCGGTTAGAGAAAGTTTTTCAAGGCTGTCTCTTGCGGTTGGTGTGGAGAGCGGGGTCTCATCTGTATGTGATTGAAACAAAAATATAGAACAAGTTACGCTTGTCTGTTTTTATTAGACCTCAGTAATGGCTTCCCTAGTGGTTTCCAGAACATTTATTGCAAATTGGTTCCTGCTATCAGGAGAAAATGCTTTCTGCTGAATTTTCTTTAATGAAAAAGCTGTGGAGATACAACAAGATAACATTAATGAGTAACTTTATAAGCCTTTTAAATGCAGTCTCTAATGAGACTGAGTTTACAGTGCCATACAATCTTTTTAAAACAAATATTATCTCACATATACTTGTGATAATATATTCAGGCTGACTTTATGGGCACCTTCCCAATTATCTCATTTTCGTTTGTATTCTATGTGGATTGACAATAGAATATTTTCTAGCACAACATATATTTTGTATACGAGAAGTATTTGAATACGAGGCTTCCCATACAATTAACCCTTCCCCCACATAACGGCTTCATTCACATCTCAGGAGATTCTAGAACACAGGGAAAAAAATACTCATCTTGGGTGCATTTTTTAATCAAGAAAGTATACCTGATTCCCACAGCTGGAACACGCTCTGAACAATAAATGAAATTAACAGCACAGCTACAATCCCTGCCTCATTTTTTTTTTTAAGCGCGGACATCTTTTAACAATTAGTGCTAAACACCTCTGTGGAATCGCTGTAACCATCAGATCTGATCAGTTGTGACATCACGACGAGAAAAACTCCCACAGCTAGAAGAGTTCTAAGATTAAAGTTTCACAGATAATCTCTGAATGGATTAGAAAAGCTAGTGCAGCAAAAGACAATTAACAGAGACTTCAAAATTCTTTTTCTTTTTTAACTTTTCGAAATAATTTTAGACTGGTATTGATATGATACAGAAATTTAGGTCAATTTCTTTGCACCAGATATTAATCGGAATTCATCAAGAGCAGAAATATCTACATGTGCGCAGAGATACAGATATCTATATATACTCTTCTAAGGGCTCCCTCCTTAATGCACACGTATTGATGGATCTCACTACAGTACAAGGGCAGCAGACCATATTCCTGGTTCTAGGCAGACCTCTGCACAGCTAATTTGAATACAGAAGAGTTTGTCAGACTTGTTCTTTTTCACTTGGACTTTGAACATCATAAAGATCCACATGTAGATTTTGAGGTATTTTAATTTCTTTTTCTTTCTCCCAGTCTTTTATTTAACTATCGTTTCAATAGAGTAAATGGTTATACTTTATCCTAGAATTTTCATCAGGAACTGTATTACATAACTGCTCTGAGACTAGTTTCTGAGGAGAATTCTCCTATTAGGGCACCATATTTTCTTATGTGAGCCTAGTCTGGGAAAAATAACATTGAAATCCACTCCGACAAAGGGTAAAACTTTAGGCTTTGATTGCCCCAGGGAAGAACAGAGAACTATAACTCCCAGCTCACTCCAACAGACGTCCTCCCCACTACTTGAAAAGGAAGCAATCTCTGCAATTCTTTTTAGGTGCAGATGCCCCCACCTCTGTGTCGTCAGTTGTGCTCACCAGAACTAGCACTGCTAGGATAAAAGCCTCATGCATCATGTCCCTACACATCCTTCTCCTTGTGTATTTACAGAAGAAAAAACAAAGAAAAAAAAAAGGCATTTGGACAACCTTTCCTAGGCTGGTTGCCTTTGCTTCAACCTACAGTCAATATAGAGAAATCAACACCAGTTTAAGGCACTGACTCTTCAGAATTATTACAGGAGAATACTGCAGGAGGAGACAAATCTCTATAGAAGTGCCTGTTCTTCTCCATTGACTGCAAGAAGAGCCTAAGCAGACTAGTACAAATGCATTTTATGAGATCAAGCTGACCATGGAAGCTGTTCTTCCTACTTCATCATGGCTCAGGATGTGAGTAGCCTATACAAGAAGCCAGACGGCATTTTCTGTCCCCTCATTTTTGCTTACCATATGTGGAACAATTATTACTTTCTCATAATATCATCATTCAAAAGCTTACTGAGGTAAGCTCTGTGAAATGGACTGGTGTTGATCAAGGAAAGCTTCAATCTGCTCAGATTCATAAAGGATTTTTTCAGCTATATTTTATCTAATTTTCCAATCATGTCAAAATTGCTGAGAAAAAAAAAAAAGGCAGTGGATCATGGAATTGTTTTACTCACTCTACACAGAATCAAATCAGACTCTGCAACCCTGCTCTGTGGGTACACCCTCTCTCCTCATCTCTCCCCAGGAACACAGCAATCCTTGCAGTCATTTTGTAGTTACGTACTAAGATTTGGGCCTAAATATGCATTGTTTCTTCCCAACTTTTAAAATACGCTTGAAATATTCACCACTTCATTAGAAAAATAAATTAGGTATTCCTGGGTATTGCATACTAGCTCATTGCTCTCAGATCATCCTGCTAGTTTATCTTTCTGAAATCCTGTTTTAGTGTGAAAGATACTTTTTTTTCCAAACAGTTGTCAGAATTTAAATAGTTTCATTAATCAAAACAAATGAACAAAACAAAACAACAAAATGTTTAGATAATAGTTTGATAAACACTGCACAATATTATTGCATAGCTGGAAACTTTCTTTGAGTTGCAAACTTAGCTTTCCTAAATGACTCCTTCTTTCCTCTAGAGAAAAAATTGCAAAACCACTTCATTACTTCTTTCCTCCTTATTTTCATTACAAAAATATGCCTTGTGAATAAACAAACATTTGCATATTTATATTTCATAATCAGTTCGCTGAATTTTTGACTCAATTTTCTTAATATGAGCAGTCCTACTGAAAAGGTCCTACTTGGAAAGCACAGCAAGAAAAATTTGAACTAGTATTGATGGAATCAATTCATGTAAATGAGAAAGTAAACTAAAGAGAATAATTTCCCAGAGAAATGGGCCAATCATCTTTCATACATGCTGTGACAACTTAGATTCACACTAATATTCCAGGTCTCAAAATGTCAAAATAATTTAATACTTACTAGATAAACTTACCCCCCTTAAAACTACATAGGTCTTAATTTGTTTGAAACCAGTGTTCTCCCATGCAAATACTGAAATACAGAAAGCTCTCTTGTTAGAGACTTTAGGCAAGAAACTACATTTTCTATTGTGTTAGCAGATTGCTAACCAAAACCAAACATACTTTAAGTATAAATATGTATTAAAGTTTACTACACTTCATGAATTCTTAAACATGTTTTTGAAGATTGCAAAGGTTTTCTTATTAGTTCAAAAATAGTTCAAAAAGGTTAAAGTTATGCAAAATGCTATTAACCCTAAATAACATCCAAACTCTTATGTTATAATAAATAACAGAAACAAATTTACACTGAAGGGTAAGACTAGAGAGCTGAACTTACTATGAACTTATTTTAATGAAACTTCAGCTCAGAAAAATAAGTCAGACTAATGTGACTTTGTTTTCCTGATGTCCCATGTGAAATAAACTTTGAGTGTGAGTATGTTTGAAACAGAGCAAATGTACATATTATACACAGGAAGCATGGATATTTGTGGATGTGAGATAAGCGAAGATTGAGGGAATCTTGAAAAAATGCATTTTTAAGAAAAACCACATTGTAAACACAGCCAATTAAAACATAACCACATATCTTAGTAGCAAAATAATATGACCTCTTACCATCAAAGCGTTTAAAATTCTTCCGTTGCTGCAAATGTCCCCTGTTCTCAATACAATGATGTATCTTTGTTTCCAAATAATCATTAACCTAACGTCTTGTAAACAGTCGAAAAGGGACTGCAAGTTCCCTTCAACTATGAGCAGAACAACACTGCAAATATGATAAGCCCTCGCGAGGAGACAGTGATCTGGTGTATTTAGTCTGGAGCCATCACAGGAAGCATCCAAAGACAAGTCACGGCAAGAGGGTGAAGAGGGCTGATATCTGAAAACGCCAGTGCCAGAGCTGGAAGCACAAAGAAGTGTGCAGGCCGCTTCGCGTGCACGGAGAACTGAGATGTTCTAAATTAACAAATAAACAAGCACAGGACAAGCTGTTGCTTCTACAATATCTGAACAAAGATGAATCTGTACCTCGGCATATGAACTAAATCACTGAGTCAAGTCCAAATGTGATGCATATCTTTAAAATATTTGTAAATGCTACATTCACTGCATCTATTGTACTGCAATTTCAAAAAAAAAAAAAAAAAGAAAAAAAAATCACACGGTTTTGTTCAAACCAGATTTTATCTGAGAACAGCAGCTGGTCTGGGCCAAACACAAGCAACATTTTTCACTGCATTTGGTTTGCAGCCATTCTATTTTTTTCTTTCACCAGACAACACGGACACAGACATTCAGGATTCTGTGACAGCCATTTAAGGAACAATAGCTGAGCCGAGGTAGTCATTCCCCAGCCTGTGTTCCTAAAGGCAAGTAGGACAAGTCCAGGCCAGCCATGAAAGGAAACTGAAGAATATAGAGATTGCCAGGATTTCAGTGCTAGCTATAATACTGTCTCCAAAAAATACTACATAACTACTGCCTTTCTATAATGTTTTCTTGTAAAATATCTTGATACACTTCTTTGTCCTCTGGAAAATATCTCAAATTCATTTGTTACTAAAACAGGCTTCCTCTTACTATGCTTTATTTTAATGATCAAATATGGCCATATATTCCTTTTTTATTAGTATAAATCTGATGTTTGAGTTTTGTAGAAACAAACTATTCAGTTTTACTTAATTTAACCTTGGTCTACAGTCATGCACTCCTAAGTTTAAAGTTTTGCAACGAATCTCTGTTTTACCCTTCTCAGAGATTTCAGTCTTGAGAAACTCTTCTATTTTAATTCAGCTGTAATTCTTGATTCATATGAACATAAAAAAGAGGGGTCCTAAATGTTGAGCAAATCCAGACAGACAGATAAGAAAAAATAATCTACTTCATCAATTCACCTACCACCTTGGCTGCCTTATAGTTTTGGCCATTCGAGATTCACCCCACACATAATGAAGCAATGTGAGTTAATTGTGAAAGAAATTACTAATGAATGCCCCAAGACTCACCCTGATATTTTTCTTTTTCTACATCTATATTTATTTGGTCTTGTAATGCCAAGCACAATTCTACAGAACTCCCGAATACTCAAAAATTAACAAGTTTGCAAAGGTGGCAGCTGGAAATATTGAGAGAAAAACAAATATTCAGTTGAACTTAGGGCCTGTCTGCTCTTTATGTAACATGCAGAAGAAGTTGGAGCTCTCATGATTAACAGTGCCATTACAAATGCTGCTCACCAAGCTCTGTTTCTTGGCTTGATACGTTTGCCCGAGGACTTGCGAACAGCAACTCACCAACAATGAAAAATGACTAAAAGATGAAAAGCTGGCTCTTGAAAGGGCCATGGCTACTAAAAATATGTTTCTTTGATGTGTATGTTGACCAGTACAGCTTTACATCTTGTGCCGTTCCATGCAGTCATGCAAACAGGGCTTACAGAGCGCACACACACATCTGTACATAATTTACACTATCTATCTCAAATCATTTTCATCGGTGACTTCAAAATATGCTCTACATTCTCTTTATGTCAAAGACAAAAGAGGAAAAAAAGTAGATTAAGAGTCTAGTTTTGTATGGTGTCCACTGTAGAGATAGGTTTGCATGCCAAACTACCTGTAGGCATGGGGAAAAAGAAAAGTATATTGATAAGGGGTGATGGAACAAGAGGGCTGGAAATTGAGGAGACTGGACAAAGGGTGAGGGAATCACCAGAAAGGGAGAGAAAGCTGAGCTGAGAAAATAGGAATGCAGGGGACAAAAAGTGTATGAACAATTAGTGGATGGAGACTAGGACTGAAACTACAAGGTAAAGCAGTGGCATGAAGGGTGCCCAGAAGTGAATAATATGCTGACAGATAAGAAAAAGCACTTTTTTTTTTTCTCTTGTAACATGCAATATTTTGTATGAGCAATTATTAAAAACTGTGGCTCAATGTAAATGAAATTTGTAGCTGACAAACTAAATATATATAAACATGTCCTTTAAAGAACATGTGTTTTAGCTTTGCTAAGGAACTGCTGGTATAGCTTCATTATAAATGAATAGAAAGAATCGGCAAAATATATCCAAAAAGCAAAAACATAATTAGCAGCGATATTCCAGCTGTGAAGATTTCTTCAGGCTTTTTGGACTAGATCAAGTTGAGTTTATTCTTCATTTTACATGGCCCTAGGAGGGCCTCAGAGTCAATCAGCACAACTTATCTAATTTTCTCTGTCAATAAAAGGATTATTTTAATAACCCCTATCTTATTTTGCAGCCTATTACTGATCAGGGCTGGGTCAAGTAGTATTTGATGAATTATTTATTCTAAGGATTTCACAATATTTTATAATAAATTACCATTCCTATTTTTAAAAATTTATTTTTACATAATACAGACAACAATCATAACACCGTAATACCAGTAATATTTCCAGTTTGTGTACTTTGGCATCACACCATATAATGTCATACGTAATGGTTAAAAAGATATGCTAAATATATTTCTTGTATTTATTTAGCAGTAAATTAGTATAAGTTTTAAAGCATGTATTGATCTTATAACCGTGATTCTTAAATATGAAAACTATGTCCATTATTTCTTTTTTTTAATATCTTAATACGATATATTTTTTTTAAATATCTTTATATGTACGTAACGGATACAGATGAAGACCATCTGTGCTTTAGTTGCTGAAAACGGTATAAATAAATACATTTTTCTGTTTCATTTCGAATGTCCCAATTAGTACTCTACTACCTCCAGCCCACCAGCCAGGCAATGCGGAGAGACAGAGAACGTTTCTTGACTTCATAGCTATTCCATGACAAGTACTTACATGCACAAATATAGGCGGAGAGTTGTATAAAGGTGTCTGTCTATACATTCCAAAGCTTGATTCTGAGCTTGTTCTAAGGCTGAGGGCTGCTCACAGACCTCTCTGTGGCTAAAGAGTATCTGGCTAGGACACCAAAACCTACAATACATCCAAACAGCCACTGCACATTCCTGCACTGGCCACAGAAACTGACACATCAAGCTTTAATAAATGTATGCAGAATCAAGGATTTGGGCAGATATGCTGATTTTGTGCTCATTTCCTGATTAAGAAAAGACTTTATAGTTTGAACTGAAAGTCTGAATGATTAATACACTGTATACTAAATCTCTCATTTTCAAAATTATGAACATGGATGTGTACTTCTTTCAGCTGATGACAGTTATATGCTTGGCAATGCATCCACAGCAAGCAAAGATTTTTGGGGGTTGCCACCCTATACTTTGAATGTCTCTACATGACTATCCCAAACTATGCAGGTAAAATCATTATAAAATGCAGCAAAATATATTTTGCTGGATTTTATTGGGTTATTTCAAGTGCAACATGACTCGGCTTAAATAATTCACCAAACATGCTTCATAAAGGTTGAAAAATATTCATTATTTGGGATTTAAGTTGATGTAAAAATAAGGAATAACAATAATATTAGCATTTTTGTCATTGTCAGCTGAAAAAAAAAATCCAACCCTTGTTATTTTTTGTAAGCATAACAGTAGTAGGAGGGGAATGTGTGATAAGAACAGTTTGTAACTTGTAACTCACTGAGGCTGACAGTTTTACGGTCTTGCCTAGATCTTCTCTGTACTCACTTTTCGATTGGTCTGTATTCAGTTAATATTTAATATTATTTTGCTTTAGGGACACAATGGAGTCGATGTTTACAAAGGGTCATAGTTACACGACCCATGTTACAATCATGGGGGCACTAAGCATCAATGCTACTGCTATTGCTGCCTTCTCACATGGCCATGTTCTTCATAATCTGCTCGCAGCATCATTGGATGCCCAAACAAAAAAAAAAAAAAAATAAGAGGCAGTGGTGTATGCACATCACTCATCAGCTGGCATTTATTTAGCAACCTGCATTCTCATGCCTGTAGTGCTGTTAAGCGAATGAGGTTACATGGGCACCCCTGTTTACCTGGTGTAAAAGAGCAACACAGAAAAGAACATCATTGCTCTTCACCATCAGCTGCTGTGCTAGAGAAGTTCAACACAGAAGTCAGAAGATGCTTACACAGGCTGCATTTATAGCAGTGAGCTACTGGTCTTCTTCCCTAGTGGAAAAATCTTCATCTAGGAAGTATATATAAAAGTATATATATACTTCACCTACGAAGTATATATATAAAATCTTCACCTAGGAAGTATATATAAGTATATATATAGTATTTGATATACTAATCAAATATTTTGTTTAACTCAATATTCATACAGAATACTGCTAAGTTCCTGAAAGTAACATGAAAAAAATATCAGGTTTTATATGATTATACATACTTTCAGTGCTACTTCATTTTCCAGAGACACATGACTCTCACTTTCCTGAGAAGGGGGAGGTTGGGCTATTTATGCTTATAACTAATTAAAAACAATACTATCAAATACTTCATATTATGATTAGGCCACAGCATGAGAGTCTATAAATGCCTAACAAGACAGAAACACATATTAAGAAAATCTGCTTCCCACCTTTTATCATGCCAAAATCCCTAAAATTGAATGCATTGGAGCCTAACTCCTATAGACAAGAAAGGGTGATAAGGATGGTAGTTAACCAACACAACTGTATGGAGATATTAGGCAATAGGTTCAGGAATTCTCAAGTATGTACGGAAAGCCACAGGTACATGGGAAATTTCACAAAGAAATCTTGGTTCCAAAAGGGGGCAATTTGAGGTCTATGTTGGTCAGGCCCTACAAACATTCTTCTGAGCAAAAAAGGTAATGGGAGTTTTACTATCAATAGTTCAATAACATCCAGTCTTTGACTAAGTACCCAAATGAAAATACATGCCAATTTGCAACATCCTTTTTACAAAAGATGTGATTAGGCAACTACGAGAGTTTAACTTTTCTCATTACAGCAATCATTAAGGAAAGGGACATGAAGCAACGCACTTTGACAAATTCTTCTCACCAATAAAGGTACAAAATGAGGGAGCTGTTCAAATATCAGGCAGCCATATAGCATGGAGGTTTCCACAGTTTGGGGAATAATAGATACACATTTGCATAAAAAATTATCAATTCTATTTAATCCACTTTTAAAAATAATTCCTGAAGATTTTTCTACAAATGTAATAAAAACCATGAATGTGTCTATCAATGGAATGACTCCAGTACTCCTAGGCAAATTTTGCAGACAATAATTGATGTACACATTCTGGGTTATACGGTTATGATATTGTAAGAGAAATTTGGCTGCCTGCCTATGGAAGTCCAACATGAGTTCCACGGTTTATAGCATCAGAAAGAGTCTTTTAAAACACCAGAGGCATATATCTCACCCATCGCCGACAGATTATTTTCTAACACTTGATTTTCACAGAAATCCATAATAATAAACAAACTCAGATCTCTCAACCCCTCAGCGGTCAGAAACAAAATTCCCAATCAAAAGGCAAGCATTTTTACATCTGATTCCTCTTACAATTCATTCATCAAACATGTTCAACTAGCTGCCAGAATGTGTCCATTAGTGAGATTCCCATGGTGTTCACTAGCTTGATACTCACTGATAGAATAATGTGAAAGTTTTTAACTCTAATGTTTTCTGCTCCATTTGAGACCTTCACTTTAAAGTGAACTTGTTCTTACTGTTTTTACTGTTGAAAATATAGCTGTGATTTGGCTGCATGTGTCTTCATGCCTTGGAACATGCAATTTATGCTGATGTATCAGAATATATGTTAAATAAGCACAGAGTCCATAAAACTGAAAAAAATATCCTTTATGTATTTTCACACTATAGATCACATTCAGTACTGATTTAAGCGGATGAAAAATGTACCAGAGGAATTGTACAGGTTGGGTCAATTCGGTTTACGTCATATACATAAAACAACGTACTTCACATGACAAATATGTCATATACATGCCTGTACTTTAAAATCTTTCTCAGGATGCAGTTTCTAACTTTCATATAAAGTAAATATTTCCTTCAGCCTTCCATCTCTATTACATCAAAATATCAAGGACACACATACTCTAACTCCACTACTGGAATATATCTTTGGAGCAATTTTGTTTCATATTACAATTTCTGTAAATGTTTTAGCATTTATGCCAATAAAGTATTTGAAAAATTATTCATTTTCTTTTTTTTAATCAATTACCTAGAAAACACAGAAATATATGTAATAGGAGCAAAGAGTGTTTGAAAATCTCTCTTCTATAATTTGATAATTCATGCATGATAGCTGTGGATAAACAGAACAGGAATCAAAACATCATCATAATTTTGCTACTTTGAAAATAGTTACTGCCTAAACTAACAGAACTGCACAGATTTTATTATCTGAACCTGATGAGTTCATTACATTTTTAAGCTTTTATTCACTCTGTTGATGGCAGGGAGGCTTTTAGCCTACTTTGAAAAACAGCAAGAGTTCCCCGTGATTTTGTGAACTGCTATATTCAGAAGATTAAGATTAGAAAGTTACAGCAACTTCTGAATTTCTTTCCATATTTGAAAGGAAGTCAGTTTTAGAGATGAATGCTGCTCTTCTAACGAATTTCAGCACCTTTCAGTAAGTTTGAAAGATAAAATCCAAATTATTCTATATATTTTTCAAATAGCTTTCTTTTGCCTTCTCTTTGTCTTAACTTGCATCTACTTCATTGTATTCTACTGTTTCCTGAAATCTTTTGTCAAAACACTTGCTATCATTATTTACAATTATTTGAAAATGTTCTTCTTCACCACATTTGTTCCTTTCCAAGAGACGAAAAAGATGAGATTTGGAATCTAGCTAAAGACCAGATGAAAAAGATACAGTCAGACAGCAAGAGAAAAGGAATAGATTGCTACAGAACTTTTAAGGGACTTAATCTAGTATAAATCAGTTTACATCACCTCCCTATTTTCATAAGAAAACAGGCTTGACTTACCTTCTGCTCATGTAGTGATGTAAAAAAATATGAAAATAAGATAGGAATCATTATCAAATCGGGTTTAAAAAAATCTTAAAATATCTTTTTAGTTTATGCTCCATTTTCTAATACTGTGGCATAATCACTGTAGGAGTGGTCCTGATCTGTCTCCCATTTTTGGTTAAAAGTGTAAAGAATTCAGGCCAATAAAGCTATGTTTATGTGGGACTGTGTAGGAAAGATCAAAATCAAGTCCAGTGGTTTGAAATATAATGGACATTTTAATATGCTGCCTTACTATCACTTTCAGTCTATAAAAGAACCCATTATCTAGCACAGTATCATTTTCAATGTGGAAAGTAAATACAGGTTTGTGGAATACAAAAGTAACAGAAATCTTTGACATCAGAAAGCATGTCACAAATCTTTTCAGCTTCCCAGAGGAAATAAAGTTGAGTCAATGATCTAATCTGACACTTAATTTCAATTGCCACAAAAAGCAGGAATTCAGAAGCCACTTCTATGACCAGGACTTGCCTCATAGTTCTCATAAATCCTAAATTTGTTTTTAAGTCGGGAAAAAAGAAAGAGAATGCTTTAAGAGAAACTTTGTTTTAACGCTATCACTACTTTTGGCTGGTCTGTCTTTGTACAGCATTAAGGGTGGTATTGTAAGGTCCCATTATACAGCAGATGTTAAATGCAAAGTAAAATAGTCAGTTGTAAATGATTGATGATCCTCTTTACTATTTCAAAATAAGCCCTGATTATTTATATAGTTTTGTACACTGCTTGAAAGCATCATATTAAACCTAAACAATTGATCCATTTTTGAATGGCTTTTGTATGTAATGTATTATGTATGTTTTTACATTCTTCTGTGTAAAAGGCCCTGGTGTATGAGAAATGTTTAGAGTTTTGAGTGCTCCACCCAGTCCATATGGTAGGTTTGCTCTGTGTGTAAGAGTTACCTTTTTCCACCAGGTCCATATGGCAGGCTTGAGCTAGCCAGGGCCTTCTATCCTCTACAGGGGCCATATGGCAAAGAGAGCTCAGTGAACACTCATTTACCTTGTATTAATATTTCATGTGCCTCCAGCATATACACATACATACACATACATATATACCCTGATCAGATTGCGTGGAAAAGACTCAGCTCATGAAAAGAGTTTAGCCACATAATCAATAAATCTGTGACAACATGATAGGAGATGTGGATTTTGTTTTTATCTATTTTATTAAAAACTGAAAACTCAAATGAATTATTTATCAAATTATTTGATAAACTCATCTGGTGGCTTTAGACATTTTGACAGAACATTATTTAATTACGCTAACCAACTGGTGGACATTAATATAGATGACAGTTCAATATTAGTTTTTAATGTTACCTTACCAGAACAGAACCTACTGCCTTGAATCCACTCACCAAAGTATGCATACAGAAAAAAGTTTATGTACAAAAGACAGAGAACTTATTTATTTAAAGATTCATCTCAAGGCTGCCCTATCAATACTTCTTCCTGATCAGAATACCATTCTTTCAATGTACTTAAGCAAGCTGTCAATAAGTCAGGGAAATAATTAACCAGCATAGTCAGTAAATGATGAGTAGACAGAGATAAGTATTTACAAGTCACCTGTAAATACGCTATTATTTTATGCAGACTCCACTAGTGGAGAAGAGGAAGGGAGTACAGTATAAGAGCTTTAGTATCTTCCACTGACTTTACGTTTCCTTTAGCAGTGGAACCAGATGAAGGGCTGGAACTTGTATAAAGTTTGCTTTGTGTTGGATGATTAAGGCCATGGATTTAAAATCAACCGAAAAAAAAAAAAAAAAAAAGTGGATTTAAATTGTAATGCATATTTCCATGGTAATTATTCTAAAATTGACACATTGTTACAGCATTTACAGCTCAATCCAAAGCTTTGCTATAATTCTGAAGTAATTTAGGAACCCTCAGCACTTCATTTCTATTGGAAAGATGGAAGCAATTTGTAACAACAGGTTCATGAAAGTTTTATTGCAACTACAAGCTGATTTAAAAATGGAACAATGTTCCCCATAGTAGAAATTTTACAACCAAGTTTTCCTTATTTGAAACTTAGAATGTTAAGAATTGCAATGATTATAATAAACTTTCTGATTTATAGGATTTATTGTACTTTCATCTGGTTTCCTCTTGTTTTAATTCATGCAATAGAACTTCTAAATTTCAAAATAAATATTTAGAAATATCTCAAAAGAACTACTGTAGTTAGAGAGCATAAAAAATTCAGAACAAGTACACATATAGATGCTTTCCTGGTTTAATTTTGCAAACAGCACTTATATTTGGTTCTGCAAACAATCAATAAAATATGGACGAATTTCCACAAGGATTATATCCTCCTTTCAGAGGAGTCAAACACCAAGCATTTAAAGAAACTGATGTGTAAACCTTGAGTATTTTATTAAAGTTTTAAAAAAGACTGTCTGACTACCATGTTCAGGCCTCTTCTTCCAGACTTCCTGCTTTTGTTTTTGGCCAAATACGGCTAAATCAATGGGGAAAAAAAAAGCTTTATTAATTTACAGGATTAAAAAACATGTCCCCACTTTAACCTTCACTTTATGAAAACCATCTTAACCTTCACTTTATGAAAACCATTTATCGTTTTTTTTTTTCAGTTGCTCTCTTTTGATATATTCTCTACATATTGTCTTTTATGTATTCTCCTTCTGCTTCTAATTTACAATTTAAAGATGCAAACCTTTACCTACAGATTTTGTAAGAGGATTTGTCTATCTGCATAACTTCTTGTGAAAATACATTTAAAGAGCTCACTTCATCATGCAAGGGCTTACCGAATGCTTACAAGAGATGAAGAGGAGAACCTACCTGTCTAGGTTAGTTGCCTAAACTTCAGTCTGCTGCGGTAGAAGTCCTCTATTAAAACAAGTGACTAAATTCTCCATACAACAAAGAAGAGAAGGTAGGTATCTATTAGATGCAGTGACTAAATCTAAGCAGCCAGATTCTGTCCCCTGAGGTTTTCAAATTCACCCTCCTAATTTTGTGAATCATGCAAAGAACTAAGATGACTGTGAATGGACTGTGATGACTGTGTGGACTGTTTTCCACAGACTGGACCCTATTTTAAATGCAATTTGCAATAGAATAAAAGTGAAGACTATCTATCTAAAGACAAAATAGGTTCTTGATTAATTCCATTTACAAATGGAAAACCTAGTCATAAGTAAAATTATAGGAACACCATTAAGATCACATGTGTATAGTCCATAGTTTTCAACACATTCTCATAAAATTGTAAGACATAATTGTATGCTTTGACCATTCTCACTGAGTCAGCAGTTTTCTCTTTTGGGAGAATATGTTAAAATTATTTGAGTATCTCAATTAAATTCTTTATACATACATACATATAAAGAAGGAAAAGATATTAACCTGGCTTCATAAATACCATTCAGAGGGATTTTGTTGAAGTTTAGATGTATAGATTTGTATTTGAAATCCTCTGAAGGTTACAGGGTGAAACCTTCCAACAATATCTTCAAGTCTTCAGGGACCAAATCCCATTATGTGGAGTTCAGTGAAGAGGGTAAACACTACCATAAAGAAATACAAATTGCACATATTTCCCATTTAGCCAGTGTCACAAAAGTTCACCATTTAGAATTCTAACCAGTTAGGACTTATTCTTGGAGGTCAAGTACCTTGTGAACCTTGTCATCTCACTGATGACATCATATCCCATCCATCAATTCTTTCAGGAGCACACTTGCCATCTGCTCAGCACGCTATAATAACTTATTAGACATATTCACAGGGTAACAATCTGTACAATGACACTGTTATCTTAATGCTGGCACATAGAGAGATAACAGCCATCGCTTCCCTGTCACAGCACAATTATTCTACCTTCCAACTTTAACAGAGAACTTACTTGGATATTTAAACTTTTGTTAAATCATACAGAAACAAATTCTCATCGGAATTTTCTTTTTTGGTTTTGGAGTGTTTTGTGATTTTGAACTGGCAAATGAAGACCACATCACAAAATTCAGTTCAATGTATCTATTTTGTGCTTCTAAAGATTTTAGAGACATGTTCGTTTTCTAGCTCGCAAAATAATAATAAAAACATAATTCAGTCAAATGCATGTGAGTAGTAATGTGATCCAAATTAGTTTTGCCAAAAATACTGATTTTCTAGAACTAATACTTTTTTATTATTTCTATGCAAGTCCTAAAAGAAAACCTTTCTAGTAGCTATTATTATTAAACAGAAAATATGGAGCCAAAGTGCACATGCAAAGCCTTAGTAAGACTTTTTGAAAACTAAAGGCAATGAGATAGATGCATATGTATTTCCTCAGCTTTCCAAAATCATGTTAATACTGAGCACAGTTAGCACAGCTGCTGTCACAGTACTTATGACTTAATAAAGTCCACTACAACTCTCCCTTGACCTCAAAAAAATATTTTCAGAAAAAGGGCAATATTTATTTTGCATTACACAGAATTCATCCTCTGTTCCTTCCTTTGGCTCGTCATTTATTCCAGCTTACACTGTGATCAACATTGTACTAAAATAAAGTCAAGTACAACAGCCGCTCTCTGCCCATCAAAACTCACAGACGTCTGCCAAGCACTTGTAACAGCTGGTGTTACATTAATTAGTTTAAACTATTTATTTCATCCATCTCCAGAGCAGATTGAGCAAAAACATTAGAGATTATTCTAGCATCTGTAAGTGCCCTGCAAACATTAACCAACCAAAGTTAGAATATTAACTTATAGTATATGTGCTTTAAGACTCTACACGCTTATTGTAAATAAAAAAAAGAAAATTCCACAATTTAACATAGCCTTAGTAGGTTTTATTTTTGATTGCCTTTTTACAAATCTGAGTTTTAAAGTTGCCTAAGTCTTTGTGCCCATAAAGTTTCTTTTAAAAAAATTATTACTAGAAAGCTATTATAATTCCTGGCAGCATGGACCATTAAGCAATATATGACAGGGACTGGGTGACTCAGTGGATTAGTCAGAGGTTTTATGTCCACTGTTGGAATCCAGCCCTAAATACGGCGATCAAAACAGTGTTATCAAATGGTTGTAAAAATCTCAATTAAAATCACTCCTAAAGCCACTACTAAGTTTTTAGTGGGCAACATAATAGATCTTTCACTATCACCAGAGTTCTCACAACTCTTTTTTTTTTTTTTCCTTTTAATGGGGTGAGAATGGAGCCTGGAAAAAGGAGGAGGATGAGAAAAGGTCCTAGTGCTGCATTCCCCACTCACACGGCTCAGCAGCAAAAGCCAATGCAAGGACCTCTGGCCATGGCTTGTCTCCATTGAAAATAAAAAGCTTCCAGCAAGGGTCAATGGACTATTTAATATCAAAATAAACATTTCTAGTGCCCAAATCGCAAGAAGGATATCGAAGTCCTGCTTAAGTCCTGTTCAGCAATTTGTATGCCTTTCTGAGGGCTCTGCTGTAAATAACTAGAGGGGGAAACAGAGGCACAGAGAAGTGAAGTGCTTTAGTGATGGTCACACAACAAGGGAATGGCAAAGCCAGAACTAGGATCAAAGTCTCCTCTCACCTAATTCAGAACCTTTGGTCCATGAGCTTTCCCCAAACGGTGTCAAAATCCAACCGTTCCCTTACAGAACAAAAAACGTAGTTAAGCAAGTTAATCAATACGTGAAGCTTGTTAGAATAAGACTTTTACACGGTAATCCCCTCAAGCCTGGCTGACTTCAGATTTTTCTTTTTTTCATTATCATTATGTCATGGAAATATATATATATAAAATATATATTAATATAATAACAATGTAATTTAAATTAGCTTCAGATTTAATTAAATGAGCTAAAATAACCCCTTATAATCAGTTTAGAAAACCAATCAAAATATTTGTACTTACAAACAAAATTAATTAACCACTTCAGTTTCCGTATTTGGACAGTAAAGTGAGAAAAGCAGCTTATCATTTACATTTACCTAAATCATATAGATACTGATCCTGTGAGATTCCAACTCTCTTAAGCTTTCCCTGACTTGTTATGGCTTGCCATGGCCTTGCAGAAATGAACATGAGTGATGGACACCGAAGAAAGAAATATCAGTCATTTTCACTTTTCAAGCTTATACCATCTCCAGTAAACAAGACTTTTTCCCTTAGCTTTATTTATTTCACATCTCTCTCTGTCCCTCTGCATATTTATTTACACATATATGCATATAGATGTTTGTTTATACATATGCATATATGAATACATGTATATCTGTATATATTAAAGATGCTTATTGCAGTTTTCCCTGCTCATCTCACAGTAATGGCTCTGATGAACTCCGCCAGCCAAAAAAGCAGGCACACAACTAATGTCAAACTTGCTCCAGACCAGGCAAGAGAAAGTGCCAAAGCCCATATAAGAATGGCCCTCTCAAACAATACTAATAGCTCTTTTTCAGGCTCCCTCTTTATTGGCCTCAGCAGACAGCAAGGGCCAGAGACTCTTTGCTATTCTTAGGCTCCCAGAATTTACAACATGCTACATCTGCCACATATCTGTTGGGTTACATGGCTACTGCCATTCAATTATCCATTTTTATTTTTATTTTTAGTACAAGGACTGCTATTGAAATAACTTGTCAGCCAGCCTGTTTTGGAAAAGTAAAAAAAAAAAAAAGGAAAAAATAAAAAACTTCTGTTAAGATGACACAGAATGTTTTGACTTAACATCTCTCTCAAAAACATACATATAAAAAACACACATCATTTCTAACAAGGAAAACAGTCTCCCCACAAAATACTGAACCCTGATTATTTAGCTAATATATTTTAAATGATTCATAAAAGAAGCTGGCTTAATCTGTGTTCTTAACTCATATTTACTGACCGGTTCTGTCTTCATTTATACCACAATTGGCGCATGCACAAAGGCAGCATGGGGCCCTTGCAGAGGTCTTCTCAACTCACTCTTCAAATTCAAATAATACTTTTCATTAGAAGAACTCTCTGTATAATACCTCTGCAGGTTCAATTTTTAGTGTCCAAACCCAGCCCCAAGGGAGTCATGTACATTCAACAGGAAAGCGCTAACATGTTCCCAGTTCAATATTCTGCTTTACCTCTTGCAGTGATCAGTTTAAATGCACTAAAGCTACTGGCCAATTTAGGTGCTTTTTTTTTCTTTCTCTTGCCTCCCTCTATTTCTTTTCTTTTCCCTTCTTTCTTTTTTTTTCCTTGTAAAATTCTCCTTTATGCAATAGGAAAGTTAATTGTTAAAGTTTGTTAGAGAACCCTTTGTTCTTGTCGAAGTCACTTTGCTTGTCTCTCCTACTGTAAGGACACCAAATCCTAAAAGCTGGCAAGAATGCATATGTTTATTTCACCATTGCTCTGCAATTACTGAATGCCACTTAATTATAGCAACAGATGCTCGAGTGTAGGAACCAGAAAAATCAAACGCCTCATTTCCAGGTTATTTTTTTCCATTGCTTCTGCCAACAGCAGATGTGTGAGCCCCTTGTGCTCTGGCGTAAATACTTATCAAATCCTAACAGGTCACCTATGTCACAAACAACATTTCAGATGCAACTGTTTCACCTGATAATAGGCTCTGAAAATAAAACTGTGAGCTGTAAATACAATGTATTCGGAATGAAATGCCATAATGTGAAATTGCTTTTTCTCCAGCTACAACAGAAGTCCTTGACAGTTTTTGGCAGTGATAAATCACCCTCCCATTAATTGTCTCCTCTCTCATTGTGAGGTGAGCTGCTAAAAGGGGCAGTCAACAAAAATGACTTAAAGGACAAATTTTGGCAAAAAGACAATGAAGAAATCTGTCATTGCTAAGCCTCCAGTAAACTGTCATGAAACAATCAAAATATATGTAGCTGAAGTGTTTATGTCTTTGTTAGAAAGGTTATAGGATGATAAGTCTATAGTTAAAACAGGAAGCCTAGAGAAACTGAAGTTGTAGACCCCTGAGACACCATTTCTCCCCGCATTCTTTATGATTTTACGCAAATCCTATTAGTGCTTATTTGCTGGTTTTATCAACCTTATTTTCTGGCTCTTCTGCCCCACCTCACCCCGACAACAGACTGCCCCTATGAAGGCATGATGCTTGCTGCAATAATTCTTGCACCCACTTTCAAGATCCTTCCTTTTCACTGATTTAAGCCAGAGATAAAGACCATTAGCACCTCCCAGAAGCTGACCCTTAATTCTAATGGGATAGCATCCTTCTGTCTCACTGTAAATATCCTGCTGTTATTCAGAGCAAGGTCCTCTCACTTAGTGTCTTCCAGGCATTGTTCCAGGAAGAAAGAAGCAGTCCTATATAACAGACTGTTATATAGGCACCCACTCACAGACCCATGACTGAGGAGTGTGAAAGGATGTCTGCTACCTTCCTCCTTAGAAAGGAGACTTGCCGTGACTCATGTCACCTAGCATGGCTCCAGCCTGCAAACAGCTCTTTCCTACTGCAACTTCTCTCCAGGCTCTCCAGGGAAGCTCAAAGCGCACGGTTTGGCTCTACAGGAGAAAGAGTTCCAAAATGGGCCATAATTTATTTTGTTAGTGATGCTAATATATAAGGAGCAGGGAGATGGCTACCAGACTTTATCACCCTCGGGCTGCCTCTATCTCTGTGGCATTCAGCTGGCAGATGGTATGTTTAAGACCACAGGTTATCCTATGTGTAGCAGAGGCAGAACTTCATGCAGGGGATGCTTGTCAGATACACGCCTCCACAAAGGGTAACATTCTCCCTTTAGGAACAACAGAGTTTTTACTACACTGTCATTTTACTTTCTTTTTGTTCCATTTGTTGAGACTGTGAACGGAAAATATTCTGAGTTTAAAAAAAAAGAAAAAAAAAGAGGAAAAGAAATTTCTGTTTACCTGTCAGCAGATGGTTGGAAATTTAATATAAGCAAGGTTAGAAAATGATTTGTTACTAATATGCCTGTCAAGGGCAACGTCTGGAGTTTGGCTTATATTTATGTTGGTAAGAAAATTACAATATAAATATAAATGGGTTGCATCAGGTATTTAAACTAGACTGGACACAACACTTGAAAATATGTGCCGGGGACATTCCCTGCACCCACAGGGAAACAAACAAAGTGACCTAATGTGCCTTTTCCACCACAGACTTGTACCATTCTGTATTAACCTGGGATGACTGCTGTTAAATGCTCCTTTATGCTGCTTTATGCTTCTTTTCGCTTTGCTGGATATTTGCATCCTTTCTGGGGGAGCTGGTATTTTAGGAGAATGGATAGAAGGAAGGACTAAAGGGATTTCTTGCTGGGTATTTGCATCCTTTCTGGGGGACCTGATATTTTAAGAGAAGGCATAGAAGGAAGAGCTAAAGGGATTTCTTCATCACAGTGGCTGAGAATTGAGAAAAGCCCCATAACAGGCTGTGAAGATAGAGCAGTTTTTTTGTCACCGTGTGAGAATCCTTCATCAGTTCTACTGCCTTCAAAAAGGAAGAGTCATCTAGCATTGTCAGGTGCCTAACGCAAAGCCTGCTTCCTGACATGGCTATCACAAGCTATTTTCTGTCTGGGCGTTTACACAGACCTTGTACTCCCCACGATTTATCCACCATCCATGCTCCTCAACTGCACTTAAACATGGCCATAGTTGTAGTAAATCACGGGTCTACACATGCACTGGAAGGAACTGTGTCCTTATTCCTGGCACTGGGACATTAAACAACAGCCGTTCCATGAGCAGCAACATCAGCAAAAAGTTTCTAGCAGGCTGATCATGCTGTCCGAACGCAGGTACCTCCTCCTCTGCCCTCACCCCCTTCTTTGATCTAGATTTCTTTCTGCAGTCACTGAAGGATCACAAGACTACATCTCTGTGGTCTGCAACTATACAGCTCCATTTAGAAAATAAACCTTAAAAAGCAAACCAGGTTTTGCCAGGAGATTGCACAACTTGTGTTTTAAACAGGCAAAACATGATGAAAAAGTGTGTACAGACATTATATTATATACTAAGAATAAAACAGAAACAATTAGAAAACATTTCAAGAAACAAGAATTACCTTCTGATAGAAAGTGAGGTCCAGACAGGAGAAACTTGAGAAATTTCAAGAATTCCTAAATAAGCTCTATTCTTCATTGAATCACATGTGACTTAAATTTTGATAAATGTACTCTGTGTACTTAAAACATCTCTTGAACGACAGAACTGCAGAAGAAATAAAGTGATTGAAGTTTTTTGTTTTCTTTTTTTGGTAATGAGCCAGTTTGAGAGCTTACTGTGAGCATATGGAGATAGCATATTTGCAAGTCCATCTCTGGAGGATTGCAAAAGGCCCTTAGCTTGTGAAAAACAGCAATGTTATTTTTTTTAACGTTCCCTATATTTAGAGATTAAATCGCTCACTGCACAAACCCATTTGGAACAGGCGAGAAGGTGAAAAGGATAATCAGTACAGTCACTGGTCCGTGTTTCCTAAACGCTTTTGAAAACATTACTGTGCGCAGGCATAAAATTAGCGGCAGGACCTTAAAAAGGCTGGCATTTAGCATGACTTTTTGGAAAGTGACACCCTCATTTTTTTCTTGTAGGATATCATTAAATTTCAATCGCCCTATGGCAGTGCCTTTCCATTAATAACCAATTCACTGTGTCACTTTGGCTCTCCTTTGAAATAATGAGCCTTTGCTTCGCTTTAATAAATTTAAACATATTCTCAAGGCCAGGGAAGATAGGAAACCGCAGATGGGCTGAGAAAAACACGATTCATAAATCCTTAACTGCCTGAGATCGTTGAGAGCAAAACAAAGTAACACTCGTAAAATATTAAACAATCCCAGCTGTATGAGTGAAGCTTCATTAACAAAAATGGACTATTTACTGCCTTCAACAGAGCCCGTGGGTGGAAAGATTCAGAGAAATCTTCTTTAGAAAAACACTGTCATCCTCATTTTGATTCTTTAAGCAACTGATGGCATAGCAGATACTCATTTTGCAAGTCCATATGCAGAAACATTTTAGCAGAAAATTAATGATACCCTTATTATGTTAAATACCACAAATCAGGCTTCACCATTTAAGCAGGAGTGAAAGAAAACAGGGAAATTTAGCACATATTTTATTCTTGAAGGATTCGTATGCCAATAGAAGTTAAACACGACAAACTTTATTTAAATCATAGGGGACTTCTCCAGAACTCTAAAGTAAACATAGCAATATGAAAAATGGCAGAGCAACCAAGCAATGCCACCACTTTTGCTAGGAAGGCTAGGAAATTTATTCTACAACGTTATACTTTTTCTTGCTTTAACCTTTATTAGCATGCAGATAATTTTGTTTATATTGCTGTTTGGTACACAAAGGAGCAAATCCTTTCTTTTCAGGCTGTCATGTTTGGTGTTTATTCAACTGGAGTTTTGCTGGGATAAGGACGGAAGGCCATGATGCAGAATTTGCTTTTAAATACACAAGGCTGGACCCTCAGATTCCTAAGTTCATTGTGCACCACCTGATTCCCAACCTCACCCTGCTCCACCAGCATTTTGTGAAGCTTTTCCAAGGTCCTGCACTGACCCTCGCTGGTTCTGGAGCACCATAGTATTTCTGTTTGGCAGAACAAGCTAAAACCTCATTGAAGCCTGTAAGATTCCCAAATCCTGTCTCAAGTTTTGCATTGCCTTTGAGTAAAAACTAACAAACACAGCCATTTCAGTGATACAAATCTCAGGGGATGGGGAAAATAGCCATGAGGTCAGCACAGAAATTTTAAAACATCCACAGCAAGAATAACCTTTCGTGGTATCATGGAGGGTTTTTTAAGCCCAAAATTGCACATAGTTGCATACAAGTTTAAAAAAGAATAGAGATCAGTGTCAGTCTGCTAAATGCTAAGAACCTAGCAGCTCTATCTCTAAAGACAAGCTGACAATTGAGTGGACAGAATGTCAATACTTCTAAACATTTCAAGGGTAAAAATATTGCTTTTTACAATCTCTGTCATATTTAATGCAAGAAAAGAATTTGGATTTTTCTTTTGCTTGCTGTCAGCTTTTTTTTTTCCTTTTATCGAAGTGAAGAGCATAATTAAAGTATGTAGCACAAATATGTAGTTTATTTTCGCCTTGCAGAAAAATACATAGTTTCAGTCTAAATGCAAATACCAACATCTTAGTTTTCCACAGTTTAGGTAACAAATACTTAAAAAAAAAAAAAAAGCCTTTTACCTATTTCAATATATTTCACTTATCTCTGAGAACCATTATGTATATGTGAAAAAGTGAAAATCCTTTTTTAACACTCCAGGGGCCATTTTGACCCCTGAAGAGGCATTTCTCTTTCCTGATCGAAATCCTAGGGATGCACTTAGTGCACACAGCTCCCTCCCAGCTTTGGTGGAAATTATGAATACTGCCCAGGAGTTATCACCTTGCAGTCATTAGAGCAGGCATTTCTGTGCTTCGTAGCCCTTCATCGTACTTGATTTGATAATCAGGGTTAATTTAGTCTGATTGCAAACATCCACACTGTAAAATTTGAACGACTTCTCATTGGTGCCCATTCAGCATAGGAGGTCAGAAAAACTTGTACAGAGATAGAATCTGTGATTGATAGAATCTGTGATTTTTGTTTTGTTTGCATGTTGTATTTTTCTTAACTTTTTTTTTTTTTTGAGTGAAGCTGCTATTCCATTCTTTTCTTGTGAAATGTGAGGAAACTTGTCCAATCGGGGATACAAAGAGCTGTGGTAAAGCCCTAAGAACTATCAGCAGTAAGTGAGAATCCCAGGGTATTGCTGTGGTTACCGGCCTGTTCAAAGGAGCAAACAGGCTTCCAACGAAAGCTTGAAGAAGGGCAAGCAAAACTGAACCTGTCTGAAAGGTTTTCAGCATGGAGAGGAAGAGTGCTATAGGCAATATCTTATTTAAAGCAGCAGAGAGCCAATTCATCTAGTGTCTGTACTCCAAGTTCTAGTTAGCTTTAGACCTAGTACTAACAGAACATTTAGTAGAACAACACAATAAGTATTTTTTTTTTTTGCTTTTACTGTGGAATTATGAGAGACTGAATGCACAGTCTTACAGACTAACACGTGGAAATGCAGAATGGCAGGAAAGGCTTCCACAAATTTTTGTTCCTGATGTGCTTGTCCCACAGGTGCCTCCTCCCAGAGGACAGTTCTGGCCCTGCCTTACCCCATCAGATCCCCCTACCAGGAATGACTCCCCTTTGGTATTTATGATGCAAATATCTGTCTGCTTGTTACTAAAGGGTAACTTCATTCCTCAAAATAACCACAGAGCCAAGAGGTTAATAACGTCTGGTCACTATCAGTTTGCAGTAGGTTTTGGACAGGCCACCAAGAAGCAAATATATATATATATATCTAAAGTCCTGCATGCTCCATTACCAGTGCTTTGAACCATCCAGTCACATGGATTTTGATGTTTTGAAAGGACGAAAAGAATTCAGATTGGCATGAGAATACCGCATTAATTCAGCAGTTAAATGGTTCTTTGAGAAGATTCACTGACAGAAGAAAAACATAGCTGTCTTTCTAAGTCCTCATCCGCTTTGGGGCTATACACATTTTTCTGTGAAAAGTTGATTCTCTCCTCCCCCTGTTTCCCCCCCCCCCCCCCTTTTTTTTTTTTTTTCTCTTAAACAGCCTTTTATCATCTAACATGTGAAACTATTGTAATGTGAGGCATGTGAGCACAGAGCCTCTGCCACTGGGCCCTCATAAATCTTGCCAGTTCCCAGTGAACAACACCAAATATTTGCAGCTGAGGAACATTTGGTCTGGCTTAAATTAACATATCTCAGCAGTCAGAAGTCATTAAGCTTTGCCAGTGATTTGAAACCATTTTTCCATTTCAAAAGCGGCACTGGCTGTTACTTATTTTTCTGGATGAAGAAGGTGGTAAGGAACAAAAGCAATGAAATGAAAATGGGAGACACTAATGAAAAAAAAAATGATAAAAGGGCTTTGAACTGCCTTTGGTAGATTTGTTATTAAGACTCTTTTTAAATAGCTGAGCACTTAAGTATAAGATCAAATAATAATTCAAGATGATACACATTAATTTCAGTGGCAAATTATGTGATTTAAAGGCTGCGAAAATGTATACTTATTTTTTTCTCTAATCCCTCGTGAATATAGGCACTATCAATTTTAAAAGCTGATGAAAGCTTTAAATGAAAAACAATAATCCAACCTTTTTCAATTAAAGGCTGCAAGTACATTAAGCACTAAAGAAATGTGCTGTTGTGCTCTGCAAAGATCACATCTGATAGGAGTCTGTTCAGGTGCTGCAGGCTGGGCAAACGCCCCAAATCCAAAACATCACAGTTCAAAAACTTTAAGCAGAAAAAAAAAAAAAAAGAATTTTTAGGCCAACTGGTTTTAATACCAATAGAATGTGAGTTAAGATTTTTCAAACCTGCTACTTATGTATTTAGCATAAAATCCTATGCTGGACTGCTAAACAAAGTAATAATGTCATCAGCTGAAAAAAAAACGAGTGGTGCCCAAGTGATTTTTCAGAAGAATGTATTTCTTCATATTCACAGTTTTGTCCTAATATTAAAGTCCACAATGATACTGCTTTCTTGGAAAGCTGTATATGCTAAAAAAAAAGTTTCATCACAAGCCCTGTAAAACATGTTCATCATTGTTATAAGAAGACAGATATTTTGCAAAAGATTTTGACAAATTATATACAATATGATTTTAATACAGTTATGATGTCTGACTTACATATGAATAGTTATAACTGAATACAGTTATTCAAATTAATACCTCCAAGGTAATTGTCATTTTTCAGCCTTCAATTAGTTTTGTGGGTAAAGCTTTAATAAGCCTGAATGTTTTGCATATTTGTTACTTTTGAGAAAATACTGTGTCAAACTTCTAGGCATTCAGGTTTACAAAGCACTACTAAAGAGAACCTCTTCATGTTAAGACCTGTGTGGATTTCCAAAGCTTTGAAAGTCTTTGCAGCTTTAGTAAAATCAGTCCTAGTTTTCTAAATATATAATATATATATATATATAAACCATATTTAAAAGACAAAGAAGTCTAAAAAAATATTTACTGCTAAGCAAATGTCAACTTTCAAATGTCAACTAGGATACCTATGTACTTTATTCATTTTCTAGATTTGCTTTTCTTTAAGAGGGATTTAGTATTTTTTTAAAGGTTTCTAAAAAAAAAAAAATTAGGACACAAATAGTTGGTGTGCCAGATCTATATGAAAAGAATTATATGGTTCCTGTACTTAAACACATATGAAGGGCAAACTATGGCTTATGGACTCCCAAACACTGGAAACAAGATCAGAGTTTTTAGCAATATGGCAGTATTAAAGTATCTTGTATTTTGAGATAAGTGGATTATTTTGTTTGTTTGTTTGTTTTGTAGATTGCTTAACCCCAGCTCAGAGTTGGGTTAAGTTCTGAGTGTCTCCAAGGATGGAGTCTCTAGGGTTTGACTATCCTCAAAGTAAAATAATATCATGACGACAAAAAAGGAGTTTCTTATGTTTAAATGGAACTTCCTTCATTTCCATTTATGTCTATTTCTTCTGTCCTGGCACTATTCGTGTTTACAGAAATAGTCATTTCTCTATGCACTCCATTATTTCTGTCTTTGGTCTAATTTGTTCGAAAATAAACCACATCATCCTGCACAGCAGAATTAGAACAGCTCTGCTAAATTCCCATGCATTATGCAGGTTTACCTTAGCAGAGGTTTTCCTCTGCTCACAAGCTATAAAATGCCTTTCAAATCCTACGTGCTATCGTCATGGAAAAACAAGAACAAAAATGCTCTGAAGTCTTCAAGTGTAGGTTTGAAGGCATTTAAACTCATAGCAATTCCTGTTTCATCCACTTTCTGTGTAATCCTTCCTCCACATGGACTGAAATAAATTGAAACATGTGCTGTAGTTTGAAGACGGAGAGGATGGAGAGGATGGAGGAGCAATGTATCATTTTTTTACCTCTCTGCAATCATCTGCTGAGGTTAGGTTTCCTGGATGTTCATCCACCTTTCACATCCCACTGATCAAGAATATTCTGTATGCTATATCACATTTACAATACATATATGTGTGTGTGTGTGAGACACTACGGATATAGTATAATTACATTTGGCTTGTTTAATTGCATTTGTCAAGTACCAAACATGTCTAAACACTGCTATCCTGGTGCGCAACACAAATCTACATTCAGAAAGATTTAGAAATATTTGTATTTGTAGAGCCCCCCAAAAATATCAAGCATAGAAGATTCCCCTTAAAGTCCTCTAGGTACAAAAAGTACTTTGTATGATTTATTATGTACAATGATGAAAATAAGCACAGAAGTAGACAGTATTAGTCTTTTTATCCCTTTAGTGATATCACAGCTATAGCTTATGGGAAAACCAGTCTAGAGTTAATCGTGTGACTATTATCAGCTGTGGGATAAACAAAATAATACTCAATAGATCTGACACCAGCTATTTAATTTACATCATGAGATAACTGATATTTCTTCTAAAATAACCTCAGTAGAAGTTGAAATTGGGAATAGTTAATAACTGAAATAGACAAATTTGAAAGAATATCCAGAAGTTTCAGCATTTGTAGTTCTCATTTTCACTTTGGTGTTGTACAGAGGACTTTCTGCTTAGCTTTCAGGGAACTAAACAGTATTTTTTTCTATTTTCCTTCTCAAAATGAAAATGAAAAGAGACAGAGAAACTGAATAATAACAATAGTTAAGTTCAAGGCTTACAGAATTGGTCCTAGCTAAACAATAGACAAAATCACTAACTGAACTTTGACTTTTGCAGTATCTTTGGAATTATGCCATGTTAGACAGATGTTCATGGGTACAGATAATGCTTACGGAGTTCAGACTTTTTAAAGGCACTAAAATGGGTGTTATTTTAAAAAGAGTTAAAACACTGCACAACACTTCTAAACACAACTAAAACACTTCACTGCCCTGTGAAGTACAAGAGCACATGAAAGAAGGAGGCAAAGTTAACCCTTACTTAAACATTCCCCCTTAGTTCTTCGATGTCGGCTACTTAAAACAGCTATTATGCTACTCACACAATTTAGTGGCAACAGGAAATGAGTTAGACGATCTTTAATAAACACATAAAGAACAGCTCTACAGATAGTTGTTTAATTATGAAAAGCTTAACAAATGGGAGCATAAAAAATAAAATACACCTGCATTTGGAATTACAGAATGGGTATGACGTGCAGGATGGAATATACTTCCTCTCAAATGCAACACATCATTGAATGGAAAAAAATGAGCATAATAAAAGTGGAAGCAAATAAATTATGTGTTTTTTTTAATAATTCTGCTTTTAGAAAAAGAAAAAAGAAAAAAAAAGACCTGCCAGGAGCAAACTTGGGTCCACTCATTTTAAACTTCCACTAGTAGGTCATTCTCCTATTTCTCTAACACTTTTACTATGGTTGTATTTTTTTTTTTTTAAAGCATGAGTTACAAGCAAACTGGAAAAGGGTAAATAGACTCCAAAGTAATAACAGTTAAGGATGTTCAAGTGTTATGTAAAAAACAATTACAGAAACAAATCTTAAATCTTTTTAAAAGACTTAGGTAAGTCTTTTAACAATTTCTGTACTTCAGCTGACAAACATGACATCAGAAGGCTCCCTTCAGTAATTTTAAAGATTAAGACAAAATTATGATATAGTTTTACCCTAGGTGCAAATACGAGTATTATGTTAATACACTCCAGAAGAAAAGTATATTAGCCTCTATTGTACTGCACATTTTCTGTCACGCACAAAAGTCTGTATTGAAATGGTTAACAAATCTTTTTCCCTTATATTTTTTTCAGAACATCTCTAATTTAGATATGGAAATTTTTCAAACTTAAATCAACAGCAGAAGAACTTGATTGAGTCTGTATTAAATTGTGCTCAATGTTAAGTTAGGTATTCCATGTGTCTCATATTCCTAATTAAAATTTTATGCAGCACTTAAAAATAATTTAATATTAACAGTTAATTTAATAATTAAAATCTTATTTTTCACAGTGACTTTATAGCTAGAGTTTACTTTATTTCTACATCTGTTTACTGCATGTCAAGAAACTGTATAGGGTAGTTTTTATTAATATTATATATTTTACTGGGCCCACACACATACACACGCATCCTTTTACACACACACACGTATAAAAACCTTGGCCAGGAAATTAGACATCTTATCTGTGAGCTTGCTAAATAAGGACCAATAACCTAGGTCTGCAGCACTCTGTGTGATAACTGCTTTTACAAAATGAAATTTTGACTTTTTCACAGCTTAGCTACAAGTAGACACTATCAGTAGAACTGCATTTCTGTGCAATATGATGGGAAGTAAAAGATTTCAACATCTGACAGGAGAAAATGAACAACTGATAAACAATCTTTGAAATGTTCTCTCACTGTAAGGCACGCTTTTGATGATGATTTACATTTTTATTATTGTTGACTTTCAGGATGGGGCTGATGGTTGGCTAAACATACAATAACTAAAAGAACAAACCACATAAAATGCAAACCAAATCAAAAGGAAAACATTACTAGCATCATGTACTTTAAAAGTTTTCATTTATTTTTTTCTTCTTCATTTAAATGTTCAGTGAATACAACTAGAATCTCTCTCTCTCTCTTTTTTTTTTCTCCCTAACTTTCTCTCCGTAACTTTCTCACTCCAAAATGTTAAATACTCCATCTCTCCTTCAACTTTTCTCCTCCCACTCAAAACAAGAATTAAATTCTAAAACTGAGTCCAGTTTACAATGAATGAACAAGGACTAATGGTTGTTGCTTCTGCACAGTGTTTTCTTGGCATGTTGATACTGTACACTAATGTATAATAATATACTCCTGCATCTAGCTTTGAGGAAAAAAGGGTTTGTAACTTCTGAAAGACAGGCATGTCAAAAAGTCATTCAGTAATGAATCTTCTATTGAAAATGTGCATTATTTTTTCTGACAGTGATTTCACCAAAAATGTCAGGGTCTGTAGTAGAAAGTAATGGAAGAAAGGGAGAGAAAAAAATTCACAAAATCAACTAGTGTGTTCAGCAGAGTATATTAATCAGAAGAGACAAGAAAACTGGAGCAATGATTTCGTTTTGATATTTTGTAGACAAAACTATTGAAATGATTTTTGAAAATTACTTTTCATTTAAATGTATTAGCTTCTTTAGAAAAATAATGTAAATGATAAACTAATCCTTTTGAAATTTAAAAATATTTTAAAACATTCTATGTTAAACCAGTGTTAATTTGATTACATTCTCATTTCCTCCGTAAATTCTAATTAGAATTTTGCATGCTTCTTTCCTACCTGTTATTATTTAGTGCACAAATTAAACTTATATTTTTTTAACCACCCAGGTTGATCTTTTAAATTGAATCAACAAATTAAATATCAGTACTTATAAATGATCATATCCTCTTAGTTTTTGAAGATTTTGCTTATAAGAACAGAAAACAAAAATACAAAGGTTGTAGTAGAATTTTGTAGGGCTATATATTACTCTGCAAATGAATTGTCCAGAAAGTTATTCTATTTCTGTTCCTATTTGTAATTTGATATTGTTCCATGAGCTTTTGGGTTGCAGCTATAAATTCCAATCCTAATCATACCTAAACTTTAGGGTTAAATGCAGGGGATCAAGTTGTTTCTACTTACACGCTGGGCTACATCACTTTAATCAGCGCTCAGAAGCACTGACACATAATTCAACTCCTAGAAGCAAGGACAGTGAAACTAGAGCTTATCATACAAACTACTGGATTCACGGCCTAACTTATCCTTGTATCATAACTGCTCTCTGGATTGTCTACATAAGAGACAAAAATATCATGAACGGCTGTTGATAGCTGATGCAGAAAAGAAAAAAAAATAGTCAAAGTAAAAGAATGGCCTTGGTTACATAACCATGTCAGAGTTAGATTTCGGTTTTACATCAGTGCTAAAAAGCATAATAGTAATAGGTCAGTTCATTTTTTTTTTAAGTATATCCAATAAAGTAGAACATAACCCATTAATGCAAGTGAAGAAACTTTTAAATAATTATTCCAAGGCAATATTGATTTTAAGCATGAGAATTATCTCCATTTATTGTTTTTCAAGGTAAATAATTAATACATTACCTTGAGTGTTCCACCTCAAAAGTTACAGTGGTTAAAGTATAACAGTGTCTAATGCTGCCCTAGGAAAGATTTCTCATGCCATTTTATTCTGATGAAAATATCCTGAAAGTAATCTGAGAATTAATAATTGACATTTCTTTTTCTATGTAAATTATATGTAAACTTCCTGTTACATTTCACACATCCTGCCTTAGTTAGCAACTCAGACAGAAATCTTCCCTGATCCTTGCAGGCTAGGGGAGCTCCAAAGACAATGAGGCAACATAAGAACCAAAATCTGAGGTGATAACAGAACAGTAAAACCGTTGACTTCAAAAACTATTTTCTATTTGTATAAATAGCAATAATAACTGAGCACAATAGACATTACATTTAGTATTAGTAGCAATAAAGTTGAAGGTGGTAGAGATCTCTTAAGGTGAAATAAATGGACAATTGGACACTTGATCAATAGTTTTACAAAAAGAAAATCATCTGAAGTCTGGGAAATTTGCATTGGTATATGACTGAAAAAAAATCAATTTGAAATAAAAACCTTAACTTGAAATCACGCGTTGTAAAAAGCAAAGGTTTATGCAGATTTGCAAATTGGGGGATTGTACATAATTTGGACACTAAATGAAAGCAAGTGGAATGGGAGCTTCAACCCTAAAGATGATAGCATCACAGAAACTATTTCACTGTAAATAAAAGGTTAACTTAGAGCTGTTGCCCAATATCCTTTTGTGAAATAAGTATTCTTTTGTTGTGTTTGGCTATCTTATTTTTAAATAAGAGAGAGCCTGGATTTGATCTCCGACTATGTAGTTAAACAAGATTTTGTTGTGTCCACATTATTTAGTGCTAGTACCTTCTAGAGCAGATGTGTTTTGGAGGGAGCTAATTGCAGCAGTCAAAACAGAGCCAGGCTAAAAGCTAACAATTATGCAGCATGGACACTCAAGGATTCAGTGCTTAAGCTCACTCCCCAGCTCTTTTTTATTTAGCAGAATTTATGACCTGTTACATTGTGGCTTAGCTATTTAACAAAGGAGAAACGTGCTTTGAAAATGCAGCTAAAAATTCATTGGAATTGTATTTTTATGAGTCCTGCAATGCAAAACGTGCATGCTTTCACTACTCCCCAGATCAGACTACTGCACATGAAATGCAGAAACTGATGCATCCAAAAACAAAACTTTTCCTTCAAAATACAGATATATCTGAGCGTATCTCTGTTAAACAAAGTTTAAAATCCCTTTCCTTCTAATCACAGATAAAAACAATATAAGGTTTATATCCTCATGCCAGGAAAGTAGAAGGCAGAGACTCTGGATGCAGGGGTAGAGATACTTCTGCATGCTACAAGCTCAGTTATTGGAGATGGGAGGCTAAATGATTAAGTGGATTTTACTTCCTTAAGAATTCTCTACATAGAAGAAGCATGTGAGAGCGTAGTTTTAATCAGAATTATAATCTCATCTAAACCTCTTCATACAAACCTTTGCTATGAAGGTTTATTTTTCTAATTTTATCAATTTAAGCAATGTTCAATCTTAGCTCTTGATTTAAACCACTGACTGTGGAAGTTTGATTGTTTGATTAGAATAAGAAAGCACAACTACATTAGCTGAATTTCTAAATTCATATATATTGGTTCTTGCCTGATGTATAGCGTGATCAGTTAGCTCTCATACATGAGTATTCCTATAGATATCGCCTGTTCACATGATCAACAGCACAAGTTTCTGCAATGTGTTCAGAACTTTTTTGTGCTCACAGCTGTCAGATATCCAATTATTTCTAGGAGACATTTTTCTGAATGTTGAAGTGGTTAGAATTAAGGTTGTAAAAAAAAAAAAAAAGGCAAGAAAAAAATTGTTCTAAATTAAATTGTTCTAAATTAAATTGTTCTAAAATAACCTAGAACCCAGTGCTGCCAAGTTTTAATTGGAGAAAGCCTTAAAACAGGTACCTTTTTGCTCTCACTATTTTTAAAGTTGTGACAGCAAAATAACTATTTGCCTCCAATCCCTAAGTGATGAAATGTCCCTGTTAGTAGCAATAGCCTTAGCAATCGTGTCAGATAGATAGTGCAAGTAAGTCTGCGGGCTCCAGCAGCGAGGCTTTTCGAAATCCTGCATACACCAAATATCTTACGTTGCCAATCTCCTTTTGTCTCATTGCCAAGGTCATGGCCAATAAACAGCCTGAGTTTTTCCACTTAATCTGGGCTTTCTGGAGATTTTTCGGAAACAGGAAATTCTGTGTGCACCTAGTAAAGAAGCAAGTCATTTGTATAGCAGTGGGCAGCAGTATCAAGTGTTCTGCACCTGTTTTACACTCCAGCACTGTAATTTCTGTAAAGTAAACAGTAGATCTCAGGGTCAGATTACAAATTCTAGTAGGCTGTTTGCTAGATTGCTGCTTTGTTTAACCTTTACACTTTCATTTAGAAAGGAGAAAGTATCATTGTCACACCAAGAGGGCAGTTAAAGAGTTTTAATTAACTGTGGAAGTAATTAGACCTCCCAGTTTAACAATTATCAGACAATTCTTCTCTTCTCTAAGTCCTTTAAAGTTGCATTTTTTTTTCTGTATTACGAACAGAATTTTATACACAGTTGGGGGGGGGGAGGGGCAAGTGCATAAAAGCCGGCCTAGAAAGAAAGCTGATTCCACTCTGAAATTCTCTATTTCCTTCTCCTAATTTAATGACAAGTCAAAAACTATCAGCTTCTCACCCACCATTCTCTGCCAAAGTCCAATTCTAATCCAATTGCTCCTTTTATTAATATCCCACCCCCGTGAAGAGTCTCCTGAGTCTCCTCTTCTCTGCTTGGCCCACTGTGACATTCCCATGGACGGCAAAGCTAAGAAAAGCCTCCCAATCCTTGCTTCCAATGGAGTTTGCCATGGACAACTGTAGCTTGAAAAGCATAACCCCATGCCTCACAATTATGTGAAATCTCTGATCCATATGTCTCTCCTCCTGCAGAAGCCAAGATCTCTCTAGTGATGGGAGACTGTGCGGTCTAGGGAATGTAAATATAGTTCAGAAAGCAAGTAGTAATATTTTTCCCCCACATTCAAGGCAGCAATGCCACAACATTAGCTCTCCTGAACAGAAAACATAATTATAGATGTACATGTACTTGCATTAAGTATACACATATATATACCCAAGTCTTTTAAAGTGGTAGTATAGAAAGCAATGCAGAACTCTGCCCTGCGGTTTACTGAAAAAGGAGGGGTTTGGAGGCGGGGAGTTTCTGCTTTTGCTTGTGTTAATCATTATAGTTTCACCTGAGTTAATTACAGAGCAGGTGTGGGCTCTCGGGGTATCTCTTGCATCATGCTACCAAACCCTATCTCCCATTGCAGCTCACAGCGTCTGCTGAACACTGTGCCCTGTACACTGTGTATTTATATGCATCCGGAATTGTATTTTATTCATCTTGACTTCCCTGTGAAGCTCTCAAATTTTAAGGAAGTGATTTGGGGTATTTTTTTTATCCGGACACACAGGGACACACACACGACAATAACTTGCACAAGTCACGGAACACACTGTGACAGAGTTGAGAGCAGAAGCCAGGTGTGTTTCATCAAATCATTTTACTAAAATCTAATAACTCTTACAAAAGATATTGTGGAGAGAAAGATGTGAATTTTCAACTCATAACAATTGTATTCATTTATATTTCACTTATAACTGTGAAAGGATGATAATACAGCTTGTTGGTGATAAATTAAGCTTAACTTTAAATTGATAGGGAAAAAAAGAAAAAAATTAAAGAATGGCAGAGGGAAATCCTCAAAGGCAAAGAGTGGGAAAAGAAATGATGAAGCAATGGAAAGGGGCAAGAAAAGAACAGTACCTGACTTTTACTCTTTTGGTTGAGTTACTATATGAAATAAAAATGAAAACAGAAGAACAGCAGCCAGCATCAGCTGAGGAGTTTGAGGTGCCATCACAGACCTCTTGAGATTTGCTCTCATTTTATTAACCCTCCGCTCCCAAACACAGTGTAGTTATAAGCCTTGTGAATTCACAGTTGCTTATCATTTATTCCACATATAATAAATCCTTATTTGTAATATGCATCATATAATGGAGTAGTAAATATTTCCAATTAGCTTTAGTGTCACAGTCCTCAAAACTCATGCATTTATGTTAATATAAAAGCGAACATGGAACATTTTATCATGCATTAGAGATTTTAATCAGGTAATCTGCACGGCATCTGGAAGCCTAAGCAGAGGCAAAGTCTGCTATAACAAAGGCACTGTAACAGTTCACCTTCAGTGAAGAACAATAATGCATTATTAAATTCACTTTCCTGCTCAGTGGTTACACTTAGCTGACCACAGCAAATTTGCTCTCTGCCTGGTCTTCACAAGTTGGCAGAAAAATAGATTCTGTCACATTTAACGGGTTCTGAAAATGACAGGATGCCTCTCTTGGTTTAACTATAAACCATAATCTTTCAGAAGTAAATATAATTACAAATGCCTTTTGTCACGTAGTTCTTAGGAAGGATTTTAAATGTGGGTTATTAGAGTAGTAGATCTCACCATGTACTTGAATATCATTAAAAGTCAGCACTGATATAGCACAACAGCATCTTCAAAAAAAATCAGATTTCTATATTTCTTTGATCCTAAATGACATCATAATTCTTAGAAAACAAAGATAGAGATATCAAATTCTTTGAGTATGGCCAAACTGTTACTAAGAAATATTATTTCCTACAAACACTATCTTCCCTTTGGTCTCAAATGCTGCTTTAATCTTACATTTATTAGTCATCTTGCTTTGTTCTATATGTATTTGACTGAAGGACTTTTTAAGAAAATCCTCTCAAGAACTATTGATTGGAAATTTAATTAGCAGAAGTCAGCAAATTTATGTACAACAGGACCTGATTCTTTTTTGGTTTCCATGGAGTTTTATCAGGCTGCAAGCGTGATGAGAATCTGCTCCACATGATGACGTTCGCTCCCTTTTACAGGTCTTGAACCAGCACTATACACCCCCTAAATCCCGGTAGAGAGCAATTTAGGTCCCAGTTAAGACCCATTAAAAGAGTTTCAATTAGCTTTGTAGGTAAATAGTTTAGTAATTATAAGGCACAATGTTCTCCTTTAAGCCCTTCAATTCAAATAATTTTATTCCAAATTCCAAATAACTTTGCCCTTAAAGTGGGAATTATTATCTTTGAAATGCAGGATTTGATTCCAGGATTGATTAATGTCTTTTTCTTACTTATTTAAATCTCCCAAAAGAGAGGAACTTCTGTAGTGACACAGTGCTTGATACCACATGAAAGTTAGCGTAGTCACCTCCCACTTACACAGAACCACTACCTGTGTTAGTCTGGCTGTGACATCTGGGGAGTTTTCAGTGCCTAAAGATGAGATCAGTGCGCAAATTCAGAAGGGATCTACTTACACTAACCAATATGACATTCCACACAAAGCTTATGCCTTAAATCCACCCACTTTGAGGACACAGGTAACACTCTGGCCAAGAAGGTAACTGATGTTTTCCTAGACTTTGAATATACTCTTTCAGGAGGTCAGGGCATCCTCCAGCAGATACTTAGGACCTTCCTTTGAAAACTAAGCACAAATGAGAACTTTCTTGCTACAGATGGGCATCAGCGAAAGTGATTAGATTTTCCCCAGTTGTCTACCTAAATTCTTCAAGATGTAGAAATTTCACTTCCCTCTTCAATCTGAGGAAATTAA
>NW_010585073.1:661572-724072 GCF_000705375.1 Tinamus guttatus | reverse complement strand
AGTAAAGACTTAAGGCTGAGTCTCTGAAATGAAGGGACTTTGATTACAAACTGAAATTGGTTTGTAATTAGTGACTAATTTGGAACTTTTAATGTCTCTCAAGCAGAGAGAGATCCCACTTTCTCTGCACCGAACAACTTCCAACTCAGGTATCCTCTTGCCCCACTACGGTGTCGCCTACAGTCGGGATTAACGCTGGCTGAACTATTTGCTCCTGCTTCTGCTGAACATACTTGGCAGAAGACTCCACTTCAGCTTTTCATTAAGGTCAGTCTGAGATGGTGTTTTGTGGCCAAGATTACACCATTTGCTCCAGAATTTTTTTTTAGATTCAATGCGAGTGTTATGTATACACGCTGTTAGCCTACAAGAAAGACTTGAGATATGTGACTGCTATCTAGAAACAAAACTACCTACATTTATTTCAGGACCAGGACAACACTCTTCAAACCATGAGAGTACTGACCCCTCCCTGAGAAAAAAAAAAAAAAAAGCTCTCTCTATACAGGGAAAAAGTATCTCTGAGAATTCATTTTGACTCTATATTATATGGAATGACAGAAGAATTTGTAATAAGCATTTACTTCTTAGAACAAAAACCTGAGAATGAAGATTATGTGCAAATCTTGGAAGGTAAAAATAGAAGTAGTATGAAGTCAATTTAAAAAAAAAAAGTGAAGGAGAAAATAAAATGTTAATAATTATGTACAAATTACCTGCACTATTTGCTAGGAAACTCAAAGCGATGTCAAGGCAGCAATTTTCAGTTCAAGCTATTCAAAAGTGATTTTTTTCATACTTTGCATTTGAACAACTTAGAGAAGACTTACAGAAACCTAACATTTGCAGGGGACATTATTAGTGCTTTGGAAATAGCTTCTGCAAGTAGCCTCAAGTGGAATGACTTCTTAAAATTTTGCTCCAAGCTCTATTATCTGTTACAGGAACCACAGGTACAGCGTGATACAACTAAATTCTAGAAGATAAATGTTTTCCTGCCCTAAACCAATGGTATTCACTTGTGTGAATTTTCATGAAGAACATATCTGATTTTATATTCCCTTTAAATTCATTTAAAAATGTGTGTTTCTTAATTCAGCTAGAATTATTTTTTAGAGCAGCTACATATATTACACTTTTTCTTCTTTTGCACGTACATTTTTTAAAATAAAATAAAACTAAGCATAACTACTTGAGAGCTACAGGACCTTATTGTCTAGTCATCCTCAGTGCTGCAGGACATATGCTCTCTAGGTATGAGCAGCCATAGCTTCACTGACTGCATTCCCCTGTAACATTTCTTTTCTAACAGGAAACACAAAAGGATTTAATGATTTAAAAATGCCAATGTGGTAGCAAGATAAAAAAATCCTTTTTAACATATTTTCAATTACCATTACATCTTCTTTTTGACAATTCATTAAGTGAAATGAAAATGAGCACGCGAACTATTTGAAAGGATTTTTTTTTGTTAGCTCCCCTCCTCTTTCTGTGTTATAAAGACCATTAAAGACTGTAAAGACTGTAAAGACTATGCTAAGGTCTATTATATGAAGAATATATCATGATCAGAGAAATTAAAACAAAAGAAAGAAGTGTCTTTGGGGAACTTTGTCGCATGTAATACAAAGGAACTGCATATACATAGTAACTCTAATAGTTCTAGAATACAGTGAACCTCTTGTGCATGTATAATTGATTTTAACATATCCAGAAAGTCAGGTATGTCCAGGATGTGTTGGGCTCTCTAAATGCAGATTAACGGGTATGAACATGTGCAAGTGGACTACACAACTGCAATGATTCCAGATTGCCTGTGAGTATATCAGTCATGGGAACACTGTACAACAAATCTAATACAAAGTGGGTCATAACTACCTACCACCCCACTAGAATAGAGATGCTTACTAGCAAACAAGGCTATGAAAGAACTAACTGGTTGGAGGGCAGCTTGGTGGAAGTCTATGGAAATACTCTGAGACACTATTTTGTTCCAAAGATAGTTTTTAGACATTTGTACCACCTTTACACTCCTCCCTGCACATACATAATATTCACATCCTCTTCAATAATGCCATACCAGCTGCTGTATTGTTATAGAATAAAAAGAGTTGTTTTCTGGTTTCTTAGTAGATAACAACCCATTAAGAATAAGCTTGTAACTTCATTTTTCACCTTTGTAGTCCATTAACTGTTACAGCTTTCCATGTATTATAGGCATTCTGGAACCTCTTGGCTTGAGTGAAAAGACACACCAACAACCAGAGAGTGTAAAGGTTATTTAGGTGATACTGGCTTTCTTTAGCCTTCCGTTTAGTGGATCATTGTATTATCTGTCTTAGGTTAAAAGTTTGACGATTCTCTCTTTAAGGTTTCAGAAATGCCTAAAGCTCACATCAGGATAAGCTTCAGAGCATGCCCATAAATACATACTCACATCAGGATAAGCTTCAGAGCATGCTAGGTGATGTATAAATACATATCCTGAACTCAGTATCTTAGGAAACTACAAACTAATACATAAAGATATGGTAACATTTAAGAAATGGAGTGAAAACACAGAACTGAAACGTTCTGAAAGGGATATTCATCAAGGCCTGTTTATATTCTTGTTCAATTAGCATGCAATATTCAATACGATAAATACATCTATATGTGTGCATGCATACAAAACTGAAAATGGAATAATAACAAATGTTTACCTAAGCAGTAGCGGGACAGCAGCATATCTGCCCAAGGAAGTGCAATGAAATGAAATGAATGGTGAATCGAATTCCCCATCAGGTCAATTGGTAACAACTCTCCTTAGAAAAGGACTCTCTCAGAGAAATAACCCAAATCGTAACACAGACTTTTTAAGTAAACCGCTGGAGCATCTGTCTGCTGCCTTTGCTTGAAAACAGCTCTGCCAGAAGGGAACCTTTGGTAATGCTACAGGTTCCTCTGAGTCCTTAATATTTGTAAAATATACTCTTATATGTCTGCATACTGATTAATCTGTATATAAATGTGATATATATTTTAAATATATAAGAATTTACTGCAGATAATATAAAATGAATTCTAAATATGTATGTTGATATATTTATCATTAGTATCTACTTTGACAGACAATAGACTACAAGAAAATAGAATTCTAACTATGAAATAATTATTTTCTGTTTTACATCAAGTATATATTGGAATTTGAATATTCTGTATTATAAAACAGTAGCCAGATGTCTAGATGTCACATCGCTACAGAAGGTCATAAAATATAATGATATAGGCATAAATACTGGGCATTTTTAATATATGGATTTGCTAAAGTTATATTTTAATTGGTGATATCATACTAGTCAGGAAGCAGTTATTATTGATTATCTGAAAATAACTTAGGAAATTTCTATTAATATGAAGGTTAAAATGCATTTCTGAAAGAAATTGTTTAGCTTCTTTTGTGAACATGGTGAATATTTTATATTTTGTTATAGAAAACAGCATGCACATTTTCAACGAGAGTGTCCTTCCCATAACACCTCAAATAACATATTCAATTTAAAATGTAAGCATGACATTCAGGCTTCATTTGCTGTAGGTGTCAATCTAAAAAAATATAAATTGATGCAGACAGAAAATTCTAATCTGATGCCCTAGGGCCAGATCCAATAAAAGACTTAGGCATCTAAGTTAGGTGTTAAAGAAACTAACTTTTATGTGTTTGTCCCCTAAAATGGAATCTTGGGCTGAGGCAAGGTGGGCCTTAGGTTCCTATAGATTGTATGGGGCAGGTACCTAGCTAGGCGCTTGGGATCTAATGAACTTGATAGGTTGAACTATAATTTGCCTAAAGTCAATATGAACTTGTGCATAGCTGTCTGGATCCAGTCAGTGGAGAAACTCTGGAGATAGGTTTAACCTCCCTCACGAGGTTGTAAAGGCTAAAGCAAAGTGGTAAAATACTTTTTTTACAGTGCTTTTTTTTTTTTTTTTTTACAAAAAGCACACTGATTAGAGATGCTTTCTTTCTACAGCAGTGAGATTTCACACCTCCAACACTGCAGGATTTAGAGCAGGCATCAACTATTCTGCCTTTGGCTGAAACACTTCAGAGTCAATGAGCAAGAAATGGATTGGGTTTCAGCAGTCTACTGCTAAGGTACTCTGATAGAGTTCAGATCCTCTTTTTTTTCTAGACTATTCCTAGGCTTAACATTCAGCACCAATGAATAATAAAATATATATCAGAAGAATACAAGGGATTGTGTAGAAAACTCTCTTAGTATTACAGAAATGTTAGTATTTTAAGAACCTGAAGTGACTCAGAGTCTTAATTTTTTGATAACAAACTGAATGGATCTTTTATGCACCAGCTAATACAACCCCTATGCTGCACATAAGTCCTTTCTGTGACACATAGTTGTTTTTATACAAAACAAATATGCATCATCAAATAGTCCATAATCACAGGTTACAAAATTAGATACTTGCTCTTGATGACTGCTGTCAAGTACTGGAGCTAACATCAAGTGCTTGAACTTACCTCCTTCTTTCCAGGATCATTTGAAATTCTGCAGCCTACTTTCAGTAATTTTTGAAAAATTTCCTATCCTCTAACAAGGAAAGAAAGACTACTGGAAATTTCATGTACCTGACTTTCCTCCAAACACAGATCTTGTATTATGTATGAACTGTAAGGCAAGAGTGTTCTGCAGTCTCCTACAGTCCAGAGTTGGAACCTGGCTGGGACACAGTGTAGATCTTCTAGAAAACAATTCCATGTTTTCTTCTCATGGACCCCAGAGAGTGGCTACAATGTGAGATACTGGGTCTTGCCCCAATATAAAGCTGTGACCAGTTGCACTTCTGGAATTAGCAGCTAGAAAATATCTTTAACACCCATCGCATGTGATCTTTGAGAAAATAAGTTCTTCCTTCTGCAAGCAACCTAGAGTTTGAGGTGCAAACTTTCCTATTTTAATAAGTTATGAATCAGGTTCACAGAATCTAACTTCATTCTTGCTGGGATAATGATAAACTAAGTTCAATGGAAGCTGAGGCCACATAACGTTTTACATACCAGAAACTGAGACCAGATTTTCAAGACAGACTAAATGCAAATAGATCTAACTGCACCAAAGATTTAACAGTTAACTCCACCCTAAAGAAATAAAATTATTTTTGCTATTGATAATAGTTCTGGATGAATTTCAAATATAAATGCATATGAGTCTTAAAAGTCTGTACCCCACCAAGCTGTTATTCATTTTGCCTATGCTGGTATGCAGTTTCTAAAACACCACACCATGTTCCATAGACTGGGTAAATCATCTCCTTTGCTTTATTTTTATACAAGATAAGAGGTATTTTCTCCTTTTTATCCAAGTCAAGGATAAGATCAGACAGACAGCCCCTCTGACTTATGAATTCTTGTTAAAATATACATTGACCAGTTATTTCTGCTACAACTTTTTTTTCCCTAGGTAAATTATATATTGATTATATTTATATTTAAATATAAATTCTATATTGACTGAAATTAAAATTTCCCAATGTTCAGATCACTGGAGATCTGGAGATCGATCGATTGATCTATCTGTATATCTTTTTTTTTTTTTTAATGGAATAGGGGCCAGGATGAAACAAGACAAGAGTCTCCTCTACTAGGTAAGATTTTCCAGATTCTCACAGGTATAATTAAAAGCCATTTTAGTTTCAGTTGATACGGTGGCACAAATGTGGTTCACACGAAAACAGGGCAATATTTAAATGCTTAGTGAAACTTATTTAGATTTTTTTGTTCTCTTTTACTTCTTTTTCTTTTGAATCAAATGACAAGATCAATGTAATTTCAGCTTAAGAGTATCACTGTCTATACATCTTATTTTTTTTATGTGATTGCAATCTGACTAAATTACAGTGGTAAGCAACAGTTGGGGATCCAACTGCAAGCTCACAGTGACAGAAGTAGATAATTGCTATCTCCACAAATATCTCTGAGTTAAATCACTTGTTTTAATACAGATTAGTTTAGTATTAAAGTTACAGGGTTGGTATGAGAGGCATGATAAATGCAGTCATGACAGAAAACAATTTTTAATTTAGTATACCCTATCAATCTGGATAGCCCATGAATATTTACCACTAATTCAGTAGGCTGGAAGAGAATTAAAAAAAAAAAAAAAAAGGAAAAAGAAAAAAGAGGGAGAAATAGAAGGTTTGACCTAAACGAGGACTATGGAAAAAATAATAAAAAAGAATTCTCAGCAATTTTACAGAGAACAGATCTTTAAAAAGCCTAAAAGCCTGAACTGGTTACTGTATTTGAAAATACATTCAATGTATCATCACAAAAACAAACCTTCAAAAAAATGACATATATAAAAATAGTAAGAATTCTTAATATATACTTCTCTCTGCTGAATTTACCAGTAACTTCAAAGGCTGAAATAAAATCATTTACGGACATTCGAAACAAACCTATTTGATCACACCATACTTCTCAGTAGGGATATAGTTTGCAGGGGCTTAGTGAGGGCACAGTATAAGCTGAAGCAGGTTGTGTGTGCAATGAACCAAACTAAATGGTTTATATAAAAGAAATGTTGTTTCCATTAATTTTGGGGCTAATCTCATTAAAAATGCCACCTGTCCAGAATGTAAGTGCCCAGGGTTTAATTCTTTTTCCTATCTCAGTGTTCAAGCACAAGACAGAGAATGTAGCATCCTATATGTATTAAAATACTGTACAAAATATTTGATTCTGAAATCTGCATTACTGCAGCTAGTTTCTCCAGCTGCATGTCAATGTCTGTTTTTTTTTATCTTTTACTTTTCTCTTGTTGTACTTAAAGAAATGATTTCTTGATAAGTCCAAAAATATATTTTTACCCCTACTCTAACAAAATATTGATAATCTATAAATAGTACTTAAGATTCATATATGTTAAATAAATGCAATGCATAGGATGAACCTTTTAAAAATACAAGCCCCCCCTCAAAAAAGAGAAAACACACAGCAACTCAATTTAGCATGCCAATAGTGATAAAATGGTACCATAATCAGTATGAGCGCATACAGATTTTTTACCTAGATCAAACACTTTCATCATATACTCAATTAAATTTAAATCCCATTATATAATGTGTACCAGTCTCATTTTATGCAATTTTCTAATTTAATGATGTGGTATTAGCTTTTCTCCTTTTCACACACATGGACTAATTTTCATGGTACTCAGCCCCATTGGGAAGTAGGTCATTAAAGTCAACTGGAGTGAGACAGAAACTTAATACCTAGACAGTGCTGTAGAAGAGCCAGAAGCACAGCAGTAATATAAACCTGTTTTTCACTCATTATAATAGCATTAATGAATAAAATGATCAGTTAGATAATGAAGAAGTATCTTAAATTTTGGGTAGCTCTCCTTTCTGTAATATTTATCAATTTCCTCTCTCATATAAATTCATTAATGTCTCAGTCTACAGAGTAGAAGAATAAAGAAAGTTACCACCCGGTAAGAGTTTAACTTTTAAAACAACAAAATTTTAAAAATCAAAATATAAATAAATATCACAATTATAATAACTTATAGCTATTGAGATAATTCTTGTTTTGCACAGGAATATTAGGATCATAATATTCACATTACCTTTCTCAATGTGTATTCTTTTTGTCTCATGTCCCACATCATGACCAGCCAGATCACCTTCTTTAGGGCCAGGAAGGACATTAGGTGACAAACCCATCAGCATTTGGTTCATAGATAGCCCATTCTGATGGACAGCTGCTGGACACAAGCAGAGACAGAAACAAGATCAGCCATAATATTAACTATCACACTTCTGTATTTACTCTATATATTCTTACCCTGAATTATACATGAATTCTAAAAACTCCAGTGTCACTTTAATTACAATTAGCAGCAGCCAAACAGTGGTAGACTTTCTTCCTGATATGTCTATTGTTTCAAAAGGGCATTTGAAAAAGAAGGGTTTAGTATCTTTGGACTCAATTAATAAGAACTGAAAATCAAAATGAAACATCTGGAGACTAGAAGGCTCCATATTATTTATTTATTGATGTTTTTGTTGATGTTGGCTTATTTAGTTGAAGAAATACTCTTGCATATTATCATCCTTAGCATGCAATCCCCAACTTCCTCAAATTAAGCATTGTGGAATTCCATGTAAGAAATCACAACTTTTCAAAAATACACTGTGTGTCAACAGCTGATTAGATGATCAGATAGCTTGAAAAGCTCTCAAACGTGTGAGAAACCCATATAAAGCATATCCCTATACCTATTTTGCTAGAAATTGTATTCGAAAGAGGCTTATGCCATTCTCAGGAAAGCATTTTCCCATATGTACTTTTCATTTCTGCTGTGGTCATCTTATTCTTGCCTATGCCACAAATGGAGATGCAGTTAAGTGACTTTAACAAACCAAAAAAAAAAATAGTACAGGAAGGTTGACTTTTTAAAATAAATAAGTTACCTAATTGGTCCAGTATTTAAGAATTCTATTTCCTTAAACACTGCAAGAAACAGTGGGTACAGTTCAGACTCCTACCTGCTGGTAAGGAATCAGAGTGAGCTATGTAAACTTAAAAGCGTTGTACCTTATCAGAAACAATAAAGATCTTTTCATTTGATTTGCTTTTTCATTTAGTGAATAGTGAAAATCTTATTTAATAGTTGTAAAATATATACAATTCAAACAGTCACCAAAAAAAAAAAATCCAGCTGTTTTTTTCAGAACTTTGTAAAGGCATAGGGAAATATATAGTACATAGTATATAGTTTATAGTATGTAGCATACAGTATATAGCAAGTAGTCATAGTACATGGGAAGTGAGTCTGATCTGTACTCTGGATCACCTAAGTGCTAAGAAAATAGAATTTTGAACTTGTCACGGTCAAGCTTCATTTACGGACATAGAATTTATCACTTCGTTTTTTTTCTTTGGTAAGCCATTTTTCATCACATAATAATAAAACATCTTTCATCTGAAAGTCAATGAATTGATAGCTTCCTGAGTCTGCAAAGAGCCTAGAAGGAAAGAATCTCAAAGATGCATGTGCTGCACCTAATTAACATGACTACAAATTTCATAGCACTTTCTCAGACAAATCTGTGTGCCAAAATCTCCAGTTTCACCTACTGACAAATTCCACTATGGAGTGATATAGTACTCGTAAGTATAGAAATCTGCAGTATAGCAATCACGAAAGGAACTGAAAGTGTAAAATGAATGTAAGTTAATATCTATAAAATAATATATGCTAAAAACCTCAATTTCTAGACTGTGGCACCCTGCAAATCCAGAGTCTTTGCCCTATAATTTACATACTGTACATGGAGTCTTGATAAAAATGGTAATACTGTGAGGTACCATGGTTTAGTCTCACTATATCTTGTGAGCTGTGAGGTGCTAATACTCTTTGTATCCTATTTCTCACCATTACATGCTTTCATATTTAAAGGATTTGTAAAATATGCAGAGGTTTTAATTGATTTACCCTATTTTTTTCCTTTACCAAGTAACTCTACCATGTAAAATGTTACCTACGAAGTCAGAATCAATTTTAAAAAATCAAACTACAGTAACAGATTAAATAAAACTCAATTTCTTTAAAAAATGTTTACAGTCTATGTTCACTTCTAAAAGTAATCTAGCAAATTGCTTTCCGAGTGCAATTCTGTATTTCATAGCTCATATCTTTATGTTTAATATGACATGATGGCAGTTTATATCAGTACCTGTTAATGTAGCATCAAATATTATGATACTGTAAACTGGGAGCATAATGTTGGGAGATAGTTATTGCAGCTGAATTTCAGAACGTGATGTATGGGAGATTTGAGGGCATTTTGATTAGAAAAAAAAAAAACAATCAAATTTGAAGCAGCGACAAGGAATGTGACTTACGGATTCTGTCTGAAGAGCTCTCAGTCCGTGCAGGAGAGCTGGACACACTGCTGCTTCGATGAGATGATGGGTGGCTGCCAGGTCTTCGGCCCTCTTCAAGAGATGGAGCAGGAGAAGGGCTGTCTGGAACACGTTCCTGTACCCCACAAAAAGTAATTTCAAAAAAAAAAAAATCGTGTTAGACAAAACAATCTCTGTGGCTTAAAAATATTGTTTTCCTACACTGAATTTCCCTCCTAAATCAAAACGTGTTTTTTTGTTCTTCTGTTGAGGTCTCCAGGATGTGCAGATTATTCTCAGAGAAAACAAGTCTAGAACTACAGACTCCACATTTTACCATGCAATTTGAGAGCTACTCATCCCATCAGGCTTTTAAACTGTCTTCTGAACTACCTATAAAAATAATTTTTTTGTTTTACTTCATTATTTTTCTCACTTGTATCAGCATGCTATCAAATTGGAAACATACATGTTGTTTACTAGCTTAGAAATACTGGCCTCATGGGTAGAGGAACCATTTATTCTTGTACATAAATATGGAAGAGGTAGCACTCGAACTCATGATGGGTGGAAGTTCACCCACATTTTCATTTCAGAGAGGCCTCTTGAAAAGCGAGGATGATAAAGAAATTATAACCTGTCTATTAGATCAACATTAGTAATATATCTGATGAAAGTCCAAATGTCTATGCCTGCACCACAGAGCACAAACCTGGAATAAACCATGTTTATTCTAGGAGTATTTGTCACCACTAGTCATGCAGGAAGCAATTCATCCACCCACATTTTTCAATCCAGGGGAAAGCTCAGCACGATTACTGATAAAGAAATTATAACCTGTCTATTAGATCAACATTAGTAATATATCTGATGAAAGTCCAAATGTCTATGCCTGCACCACAGAGCACAAACCTGGAATAAACCATGTTTATTCTAGGAGTATTTGTCACCACTAGTCATGCAGGAAGCAATTCATCCACCCACATTTTTCAATCCAGGGGAAAGCTCAGCATGACTATTGGGAAGAACTATAATGAACTTCAAGATGTCACTTGAATACTAAGGGCATGAGAACCTGCTTTTAACTGACCTGGTCCTGCTATGTGAAAACTATTGAGATGTTGCAGAAACAGCTGATATTTTCATGTAATTTGGACAGAAATTCCAATGTTCTAAAACAAGAGGAAATGCCCTCATGTTGCACAAGGGAAGGTTCAGGTTAGAGATTAGGAAGAATTTCTACATGGAATGAGTGGCGAAGCATTGAAACAGGCTGCCCAAAGAAGTGGCGAAGTCCCCATTCCTGGCAGTGTTCAAGAAACATGCAGAAACATTCAGGCATGGTGGTGAAGGGCTTATGGTTGGACTTGATGATCTTAAAGATCTTTTCCAACCATAATGATTCTAGGATTCTATAAATGAGAAACAAAAGGAGATGAGTCTGACTGTTGTAAAATAGTACTTTCGAGGATTTTTTTTATCTTTCCCTGCATTTTCCTTGCCATTGCTAGTTTGCAAGAATCTACCTCTTTGTTAATTGGACATGAGTTAGGTTGGAGTGGTCAAATCATGATAAAAGTAAATAATTCCTACAGTAAAATCTGCTGGGAGGGGCTTAGATTTTTAAACAAGGTTAGTTCTGTTTTCTTTTAACAGTGGCTTCAGAATGGCTGAACCCTGAATAATAACAACAACAATAATAATAATAATAATAATGTTTAATTCACTAAATGCCTTACAACATGCTTTTGTCTTGATGCAATAGAAAAAGTCAATTTGCATGGGTTTAACAGCACATATGAAAACTTAATGACTATTTTTTTTAAAGAACATTCCCTTTCCTTACACTGCAAATTGCTTATGTAGTAGTCCTTGTTCTACAGGCACAGTATCTAGATGAATATTTATTTTGCTGAATGCATTCCTATGAAACTTAGCAGCATGATTATCTATAATAATCAATAGATTTGTTCCAGGAAAACTTTATGATAAATGTTTGCTAAGCTTGAGCTTGTGATTGCAAAGGGATTCAACGGTCCTATTAATGGAGTGGGTGAAGACCTTTCAGAACAACGTATCAAGACATTTAAGTGGATTCCACTTTAATAGTCTCGGGTTTTTAAGTCGAAAACATTGATGAGGACAGTTTAACTATGACATAGCTCTGGGCTTATTACAAGTTTGCCTGTGTTTATATGTCCATAAACCGCGTATTCAAGAGGAGGATTAGAATGCAGATGTTTTCAGAATGTAGAAGATTTATTTCTTTAGATTTAGTAGGATTTAAGCATGCACTGCGTGCAGATTTGGTATAAATTGGAACACAGTGTATTTAATCACTTATTTAATATAATTTCACTGTTTGGCATACAATGTATTGTTCTTAGAAGGGTTTCATTAAAATGAAATCCAGTGAGCATATAAGATTTGAATACAGAGCTGCAGAGTAAATTAATTTATTTAAACAGCTTAATTTGTTTATCCTATTTATTTATGTATGCTTTTACAGCATGTATTATGAGATGGATAGAGCAAAAGGAATGCACAGGACGACAAAATATAATTACTGAACAAACAAAACAGATAATGAGTTTTATTCCCATATAATATGACATAGCAGACCAACTCTACCAGAAAACTATATATGCTGACTTTATTAATTCATTTGTAAAATATCCTTTAACTCCAACAAAACATGGGATTGAACTATGCCGGAGTGGGAGAGTAATTAATTTAATACCTTAGCTCATTTTTTTTTCTTCATAATTCTGCCAATCAATAATATGGTTTATAGCAATTCCTTCTCTATATCAAAACTAGGTGCAATAATTCTACGACTAATAAATTGAAATATTCTGTAGCGCTTAAAAGTCAGAGTGATAAGCTAACGGTGCTTATCAATATAAGGTGTCTTCCTTACTAGAGATTTTGTGAAGAAAGGATGGATTTTGTCTGTGGTAAAATATTTTTTATAAAATTATTACAAATATACTTTATAAATATACTTTACATTTATATGTTTTATAAAATTTACCACTTTAGCACTTCAGAGTGCTTTATTTTAAACATTTTCAAAAAATGCAATGAGCATGTTCAGTGAAAAATCGAGATGATCAAAGCTATCTTATGAATTCTGTAAAATCTCGCTTTTGTATAAGTCTATGTGAGATATTACAGAAACACATTTTATTGAGTTATAATTTTGTCTCCTGTTCATATCTTTCCTAAATCTTGTCCACTTCTTCTGACAAACTCAATTTCATCTAAATAAAGATGTCTCTAGAGAACTGGAGGTTAGCTTGTACAGTAATTACGTTAGTTTTCTCTTGGCAAACAAACACAAAAGTTAAGTTTCAAATGCTTTGCCAAAATTTAAAAATGAAGAAGAAACTGTGTAGGGTTCAATTTGAAGACACACATGAAAATAGGTATCTAAACATAGTTTTACCATGTGAGATAGACAACTTTAGAGATACCTAAATTTAAGATGCCAGCTACAGGCATGGTCACCTTGCAGGCAGATCTCTCCCATTTTGGTCATTTGAGGCATGATCAATAAAAACAACAGAGCACAGAAAATGATATGTCTCACTCTTATATAGAGAGTTATGGGCTTAGTTCAGGTGGCCATACAGTATTATTCAGTATCATTTGAGATACTTAATGGTCTTGAGACATCCATACAAGGTTGATACACAAGACCTACAAATGATCTGCTTCCTTCTCGTGTGACAGCAGTAGGCTAAATTTACTAGCCTAGATACTGGCTGGTGAACTGATTAAACTCCATTGATAATATTTACTAGAAAACAAGAAGTACCAAATTATTTTTCATGTGTAAAATATAACCCCTGCTAGCCATCTTTTTTCATCAGCTTTTTGCATCCATATTTGTTTCTATTTTTTTTTTTACCAGCAAAAGCATGGCATGAAAAAATTGAGCATATGCAACAATTAAGATATGGTTGGCCAACTTTTCAAAATAGTGAAGACTTTCGATTAGGCATCAAAACAAGAGTCTATACTAAGCAAAGGACAACACACTCCTAAGAGTCAAATTCGGAGTATTCCATATTTTGGTGCTCTTTAAAATTGGATCCAATTTGCAAATTCTAAACATTTAAGAATCTGACATTTAACTCCTCCAAAAAATACTCCTCCCATGTATTTATTTTTTACTGTATGGATCTGCAATGCCCTTTGCTATCCTTTTATTTCATCGACATTAGAAATTTCAGATCCTCCATTTTTGTTCCATGCCTTTGTTCTATACTTTCATAAAACTGTATGAATATCTCTAATTAAAACAGATAAGTTTGATGTACTTTACATTTTTCAAACAGTTCTTATATAGATGTAAATCCATTCTGTAAGATGCCATCTAAAAACTTCCTTTTAAAGAACTTTAAGAATTCCCTGAACTGTAATGTTATCTAGAAGACCATACACACAATCTTTTCTATACCATATATGCCTTTCCTCTCTTACCAGGTCACAAAGCTAGTTATCATTTTCTTTTTGCGTCTTTTTTTTTTTTTTTCTGATCCAGCAGTGTATTTTCACTGTTTGACAACTGGCTCACAACCAAGTGTCTTCCTCAAAAGCCTATCATAAAGAAACTCTGATGGGGTTCAGCCTATATCACTATCCAAGAGAGGACATTAATCTTTCTTCTCCTAGGAAGACAGTCATGGAAATGACAATTTCTATGTTCTCACCACTACAGTTTTTCCACATATATATATATATACACATATAATGTATATATAAAATTCTGTTTGTTAGTGATACAATTCCAGAAATATGTAGACAAAATTTTAAAATGTCTACCTGAAATAACTAGTTTTCATGGGCAGACTCCATCTTCTGCATATCTTTCCCTTACAAGTATTTTTAGCTCTAGCTTTTTCTTCCAGTTTAGTTTGGTTCTTCATAAGACTCATCTCTTGTACTTAGTCATCCTTTAATTTTAGGGATGCCATGACTTCTAGACATACAACTGAGCACGCTTCAGGAGGTATATCACTACTAAAACTCTTCAGCTGTCTTTATGGTCTTCAGAGTTGAGCACATTTAAAAGTATTTGTGCTTTGAGTCATTAAAATGCAAGAGTTAATTATCTTCAGCTTCAAACTTTTCATTAGTTTAGATGACATCATATTAAGAAAGAATATAAAATACACATTTTTTCTACACTCTTAACTTTCAAAAAAAAAAGTTTTAGTAAGGAATAGTTCATCATATTCAGATCTTTCTAAGAAGGTATTTGGTTTCCAATCTCTTTTTTTCCCAAAGATTATAATAATCTCCTTCACAATGACCAAAGCACAGACTTTCAGTCTTCAGTTATATTTTGACCTATTTTGAACTCGAGTGAGAAGTATTTCAGGAATGGCTTTCTTGTAAAATTACATACATATTTTAGTTTACAAGAGTGAGAGAAATGAATTCCCTGCTTATCTTTTTCATTCCCTGAAAAGAGGATATTCTGCTTTTATAGTTTCATCTGTCCTTGCGTTTTAGCATAAAATGCTATAAGGTTCCAAATTAATGCTTAGTCCTGTTTACTATCACTATCTTGCTCAAGATCTTTCTGTCTTTCAAACGATGGAAATGTTGTCTTTCCTATTTTGTTCTAATAAGCATTTTTTTTAATTCTAATGAAAATTCAGGAGTTCTATTTTGTTGTCATTAATTGCACCATTGTTTTAAATGGCTGGTCTATTTTCTATAAAGAACACTGTAATCTACAATATTTGTAACAGATTTTTTTTTTCTCTAATAAAATTCATGAATATCTTTAACTTTTTCAGCTATTGAAACAACTTCAGTTAATTTGATTTCTTTCTTTTTTACTTCTTCAATTCTTCCCTCATACTACCTTACTGTTTCCATCACAAAAACTGATAACTGCTAACAGAAATGTAGAAAGAGATCTATTGGAAAAAATAAAAAAGAGAGAAAGAGAGAGAGACTGTGGATTATATTGATTGCTATTGCAGCATTTGCTCTATGATTATTGTGAATGTTAGTAGCAGTCAACTGGAAGTTGGAACAACAGTAATCCTTTAACAGTAGTTAAACAACAGAGAGGACTAAATTCTTGGGAATCATGGTCAGTTCATAATGAGAACAATGCAGGAAGTGACTTCCATAGGTCTGGCCTGTTGTAGAGGTTAAAAAAGCAGACACTGATCAATAACAAGAAAAGTACATTTGTCCCAGGGAAACTAGAGCAGTGTCCAAGGTGTTGACAGCTTTGAATCATTCCTGGAAGCGTCACAGAGCTTTGTGTAGCAGAATTCTGCCTGCTATTTTGAATCTGCTTCTTTTTGGTACATATCCTTTCAGCTGACTTTATAAATTATGTTTTGCCTTGGAAATGCACATTTTGACTAAGAAACAGTATATTCTTCCAAGGCAGAGAAAAGGTACAGTTAAAAGACCTTCCTATTTAATTATCTCTTTCTTATTGATAGGTTGGATAGACTTTTATTACCAGAAAAACAAAAACAAAAACAAAAAAACTTTTTTTTTCCTATTTTTAGACATTAGTCTCACTTGCAAAGCAATCATTCAAGCTTGAGAAGCAACAGTGAAAATTCATTCCTCAAAGTCAATCCAAACTGTATTTCTAGTCAAATGCTAAGAATGGGACTCATCTGGCTAAAAGTAGTTGTCTACAGTACTCCAAAAAGAGTTGTCTCCCAGCTGCAACTTGCCAGATATACAATAGCCAACCTGTAGCTCATAATAAAATAAAATGTATTAGAAATTAAAATAATTAATTTTAAATACATAGATAGAAGTAATAAATGAGGTGAGACACTCTGCCCTCTAACACAAAGATGATTAAGACATAAAGAAGATGTTCAGCTGTACTTTGACATAAGATTTTCTCATGCTAAGTGAAGAAACAGGGAATAAGTGTACAGAAGTGTAAATATACATATTTATAGTAGTATAAACACACAAAAAAGATGAGTTAGAATAACCTCGAGATTTTATGCATAAACTCATACAAGTAATTTTAAGATATTTTCTCGACTCATAATAAAAAAGGAAATATTAATTTAGTTTATAATGTAGTCGGAACTTCACAGTTATATGACACTTTTCATGTTTGTTTTCTAGTATGTAAAGGCACATGCTTTGGGACATGATGCCCATTTAGCTTTTGTAGAACACTTATTGCATAGTTTATTCCTTTATTACTATTTCTTTTTTATCATTAAATCGTTTATTTCCCTTATATTAAGAAACAAACTTTTTTCTCCCCAGGTATCAGATAATGAGGAATTAAAAGAGGCTGCACTCTTTTCTTTATACTTGTCTGAGTATATTATTCTATAGATGCAGAAAAATCACGTTAAAGTAAAAATAAGTAAAGAAAAAATCAGGCTTTTCAGATTAGGCATCCAAAATGGATATTTCTGACTGTTTGGGATATAATTCTCTTTGTTCTCATTCCTTTTCTGCAAAATGGGCATGGTATCGCCAGCTTCATATGACTGTTCGAATATATATCTACTATTGTTTGCATAACACTTATTTTGTAAGGCATAGAAGTACCCATAGAAAACTTGCTTTCAATACAGTACTTAGATAATGTTAAATAAGACTTGGTCAGACAACGGTTTGACAATTCGAATAAGTACTGAATAAGTAAGCATTCACTGAAAGAGGTAGGGGTCCTGTGAAAAATACAGTATATGTTTGTGCAACCAAAGTCACACCATACTGCATAGCCCAAATGGAGTCACATTAATATTGCAGAGGCACTGGAATATTTCTGGACTTTAGGTTGTTGTCCTTTCAAATTTAGCAGTGGTCCTTTAACATAGGCTTTGGATGTAATTTTATTCAACACATGCAGAGAGAGACATCTAAAGATTTTACAGCAACATTTGATATATTACCAATTCTGGCAGTCTTCTCAAGTTTATAGGGCTTGAAAATCCTACTTAGTTGGTAAGAGCAGCGAGGTGGAAGGGGGTTCCCATCCAAAGTGTCTAATTGCACTTCCAGGACGCCTTCCAAGGCTCCTGTTCCTTCACAATGGTCTGCCAGCCAAGTCTGAGAAATAATCCATCTAGCCCTTTTTAAAAAGTTATCATTTCTGTAACTGAAAGATAAATCATCTGTAAATAACCCCCCCACTGAAACATCCCATGGTGGCCAAAACCTTCTCTAACATGAAAGCTCCACCACACTCAAGGCTGCTTAAACAGCAGATACAGAAGACTCAAGCCGAAGCCTTTGCAGTGCCCTTTTCCCCTCTCTGCTCACTCTGTGAAGCAAGCTTGTTTACTTTTACCTGAGAGCTTGTTTCTGATCAGATGTGCTCTGTGAACATGCTCACCACCAGCCACACGAGATGTTTAAATATATTCTTTTCCTACATCTATGTATGGCAGTGTCATATTTCTCCTCTTTGGCTACTATTTAGATAGCCAAAAATGGTTTTGGCAACCATTTTAGCTAAAAAATACAAGAATATTAAATTATGTTACTAGAAATATGAATGCATGGCAATGCAATGAAAAATGGAAAAATGCATCAACAGAGATTCTACATTAAAATAAAACTGCAAATCCGAACGGGCCTACAAATGAGTTCTGCTTAAAAAAAGGTCTGTCAGCAGCTACCTTGTTTAAACAAATTAATAGCAGATTCCTACTACTGGATAACAGGAGGGATATTACTCTTGAAACAAGTAGAAGGCAAAAAAATGCTGTGATATATTTTGAGAATTAGTAAAATACAAACTCATGTTTTTAAACTATGCAGTGGAAAACTACTCTGTTGCTCACCTTTTCAGCTGTAAATACTATCTTTTCCCACTTCACTCTTAATTCTTTCCATATGTATCAATAACATTATATGCATGTGGTGAAACTCTTGATACTGGTGTGCTGTTCTGTTCTAACTCTTACAACACAGAATTATTTCAAGTCACTATTAATATGAGGTATGTCCTTTATATTTTCATATATCTTTCTGTTGAGTGAAAAAATTGATGTAGTGAAACCGCTAACAAGCTGAGCCTTTGAAACCATGGGCAGGTGATGAAAGCCACCTCATGTCTCAAGCATCCCCAGGTCACAGCTGTCACACTCGCTGCAATTCATTGCTGTCACAATCTGCTGTCCCTGCTTGTTGCTGCGCTCCTCTTATTCATCCAACTCATATATCTAAGCATTCCATTACAGAAAGACATCTAATGTTCGCCTCCTATTCGAGAGGGCACAACACCCTTCTGAAACACCGTTCTGAAGATTTTAGAGCACCAAATTCATTGCCAGATCTTACGTGTTGCTTTTTAAGGCTTGCTTATAATTTTATCTTTGTCTCATCTCCTGAGCATAGCAGGATCAGATGCTTGCTTAGTGCATGATCGCAGCTTTATTCCCACTTCTTATCATGAAGAAATGAAATATTGCCCAGCAATAGAAAGGCATTTGAACCTTTGGGAGTTTAAAGATAACAACACTAACTGTAAACTCAGTGAATTGGAAGGGAAGGTCAGCAAGTCATCCAGGGTAGCACTGTTCACAAAGTCAGCTCTTCTGGCCAGTGAAGCAGGATGTTTATAATCTGAAGACTTGGATTTTATGGGACTTAATTTTGTTCTCAGTTACTTAATTTAAATAGCATTACTATGGATTTACTTTTTAGGTCTTCCAACTTTCAAGCAGTGTTAAATTTGTAACAGAACATCTTGCACTCTAATTTAAAATGTGCACTGTCATTTTAGGTTATAACTATGAATTCAAAGATGACAGATTCATAGTCCTTTTAAAACAGAAATTTTTCTTGTGGAAAAAATTGGCACCAAGTGAAAATATTTAATGAAAATTAGAGTTAAAAGAATGAGCCAGAAGATAATGAAAACAAAACCAAAGAGCCTAAAAATGTAGGAGTAAAAGAAAAGAAGATATAATTATAGTAACAAATACTCTTGTGATTTTAACTGTACTATTTATCCATAGCTATAAAAATAGACAAAAAGACATCTGATATTCTCCCTTACATCTATTTGCTAAAATATTTTTCACTTATAGTGTTACTATCCATAATCTTTACATTGCCAGTAGAAGGTTCAAGTAATATGCTCATTAGAGAGTTTGCTTCTCTACCTCTCAATATAGTTATTTCAATAGACACAAAATTCTCAGCCTCTAACTGTTCCTCGTAAAGACAGGTAAAATGCCAGTGACATTACTCCCACAATCCTGGGAAGAAAATCTCCCAAAGAGTGACCTCATGCTTTTACGTTGCAGGAGCTTCTGATCATATTCATCTGCCACAGCCAAGAACAGAAGACATAAACCTAGACATATGTCATACCAGAAAGGGACTGAAGGAAAAACTAGGAAAATATATGCAATTCATTTACCTTATTACTGAATCAAAATTATTAGACAGTTTTGAAATCTTTACCTAGGTTAGAATGAAACTTCCTTTACAACAAGGTAAGCTAGAAGAATGTGCAGTTAAGGAACTCTGGGATATAAAAAAATGCTAAGTAAAACACTCTGTTTTAGTGCTGCCTATCATTAAAATATAGGAGACAGACATCATTGCAGCAGATGTTGTAGCTGATTAAAGGGACTGTTGGTTTTAAAGACAAGGTAGCCTCACCTCATATATTTGGATACCCCAGGTGATAATAAACAATATACATAGTTACATGGTGACAGTCTCCCTTCCCATACTTTTAACTGGTAGATAGATGTAGATGAGTTGGGAACACTTCTCAGTTAAGTGATTGTTTCTAGGGTCCAGCAAGGATACCATAATAGTAATAAGAATACTAATACTATAATAATAGCATTTAAGAGCATGCCAAGCCCGTGCCCTACAACTCTCTTTTCATTTTTCTTGAAATAAAGCCTTTCTTTTTTTTCTAATACAGCCTAGGAGATATTTATAGTCCAAATGTGCCTGATTTTGATAAGTGGACACAAAGATCAGGGGCCACAGTGGGGTGGGCTTGAAGTTCCAAATGCCAGTAAAGATTAAATGCTGTACTCTTACATACTTGTAGATATGTGTAAATAAATAGCTCGTAGATGATAAAAGACAGGGAAGATATTAGGAACAATAGTGAAAACTAAGTTTTGTTATGATAATAATTCATACTTCTCAAATATCAAGTGTGTGCTCAATCTCAATCTTTACTTTTACATACTTATGTAAAACAAGCGGTCACCGTTCCAATTAAGAAAATAAATTTAGAATGAAATACGGCACAACTTATGTTCCAGAGAACAACTTCAGTATCATATAACTCTTACTAAATATTGCTCAAGTAAAAATAGAAAATAAAAAGTATAGAAACCACCATGCTATCAGACAATCAGCTAACAGCAGAGTGTATATATAGACAGGATTTGAGCAAGATTTGAGGATGGACATTAGGGGTGGAATCTAGTCTAGTGCACACAGCAGCAATTCTCCTAAAACCAATGCTTTAATTCTCTATTTAGTCAAAGATATGAGAGGGGTGCTGCAAATGAAAAGTTGAGTGTAAAAATGAAAGTACCTTAATTAGGTCAATGGACCTCATGTTTTTATACTCATAGTGATACAGACATGTTGACTTCAGTTTGAATGGTTCTTTGTGATTTGGCCTTGCCCCGTTACCAGGAATGAAGACAAGATTATAAGTATATTCAACAACTCAGTACTAACTCAGATTTCTTCACTATGCCTATATCACCAGAACTGCAATAATTGTAGCTCTTGTTTTGAAAGACCAACAGATTTTATGTTTACACGCATTTTGCTGAAGGGATTGTCTCAAGGGGCAGAATTCCAGCGTAGCCCTGAAATATAAAAAAAAAACCTTGCCTTGACCTATCACAGAATCCAAGCATCTCTGGGAATCCTAATCCAGTGTTTGACCACCCTCTCAGTGAAAAAGTGTTTTCTTATGCTCGGAGAGAATTTCCTGTTTTCATTTATGCCCTTTGCATCTTGTGAATCATGCAAGAGCAAAGCTATTAATGGCAAGTTTAAGAGCAGATAACCAATAGGTTTGTGTACTTTCTATATCTCATTTATTAGAACTAAAAAAAAATAAAATAAGCCAAGAGGTAAAATGTATGAATAAATGTCAAATCTAATCATAAATATAACTATTCATATTAATACTACTAATAATTGTGATACGGGAGAAATGCATTTATAATGAAATACATCTTCTCCAGTCTTCAAAGAAGACTCCATGCCTCTGCTAAACACCTCTATTAGCAGATCTAACTGAGCCTGGAGAAAAAGGATGCTATTCTTATAGGCAGCACACAAAACCTAAGACAGGTAGCTATTTTTAGATGGACATTTCTTTACAGTGTTACAATTCTGGCCTGGTCTCTTCTGTGCAGCTTTACTCTATCTGTCCCAGGGCCCAGCAATTCAGCTTCCACCAAGGCAAAGCATCTATTTCTTCACTCTTTTTCAGACACCTTGCAGCATTTCAGTTCAAATGCTTAGGTTTACACATGGAAGGACAGACTTTAGATTGGTCTGTCTTAGTTTAACAAGGGAATAATTCCTTGAATAATTTCTTGAGAGACATGCAATTAGATGACCAGCTATGAATTATGAGAATTCAGCATCAAAGCTTTATATTCTAATGAAGAAGGCTTCAACTTGAGCACTGATATATTCTTAAGACAGGCAGGAAAAAGGAGAAGGTGATTCTAGCCATCAGTAACCTACTGTGTTCCCAGCACGACAATAGTTTGGTTTCTCATCCCTGTTGCATTCCTGTTGCTTTACAACTTACCTTATAACATTTCATAGACACTCACCACCTTTACAGCACTTATAACAGTAGCTAGTGTATATATATACGTACAAATTTACCTTAATAACAGATGTCTCCACACGGGATGGAGGACTCTGCACTTGTGCTGCTGCTGCCATGTTGGCAATGGTACTCAGGTGATTCATCTGGCTCATGGCCATCGTGACCGAGGCTGGAGGTAGGCTCACGGGAATTAGTGGGTGGGGCATCATCATAAAAGGAAGTTCCAGTCCTGGAATATTGAAAAAAAAAAAACAAAAAAGGATTTACTTTCTCCCCTTGTTGAACAACATTCAAGTGATGGGCAACAAGACAGTTCAGGATAAAGGATCTAGGTCGCAGCATCTTTCTGCAGAAATGCCCGGTGTTCATGGAGGGTTTTTACACACAAGGAAAGACTACTAGGCCTCTTGGTTCGCTCATATCTGTATAATCTTTCATTGCTAAGAAATTGCTCTTTATTACCTTTTTTTGATATTTTCTGTATGGTGCCCTAGCAATGGATTTTTGTACTACCAATGCACAAGATTACTACTTTAAGTATCAATTTTATTGCACAATATGTATTTTTTCTTTAATGCCTCTCCTGCCCCTGCTTAATAAAGTTCTACAACATTCCCCATTGTACTACCAATGCACAAGATTACTACAACATTCCCCGCATCTTTGATTTTGCATAGCCTATCCATGTAATTCAGTTCCAAATAAAGACAGTAGTTGAAAAACTACTGATGCCAGTGCTGAAAGATGCCAAACCAACCCATTTGGCAGTAGGTGGTTCTGCTGCAGACAGGTGAGAGTTTAGCTAACTAGATGCTTATAGTATCCAGGCAAGCTGGAGTCATTAACAGAGGCCTATGATCCCCTGGTGAGGGGAAACTAAAGTTTTTCTTTATCTCAAGAACCAACACTGCTGCAGGTGAGGCACGAGGGAGACTCCAACTTTTCAGTGTCTGAATTTGCAACAAGGCCAACAATTTAAACCTTTCTTGTTAGGCGAGAACAAAATGTTAATTTTGAGTTAGAAAAAAAAATCTAAAAGTATTATTGTTGTCTTCTTTCTTGTGAGGCATGTATCTGATATATTACTGTTTTTATACACATACTTCCGCAATTTTTAGGAAATAAGACTATATATGCTCTCTGTTTTATACATACAAGAAGATTTTTGACTAAAAATGTCTAAAAAGTACTATTATACCAATTAAAATCTAAACTATATTCACATCCCTTCTTGTATTTGCACATGAAAAGAAATTAGAGAAGTAACCAAATACTGAATGTATTGAGAGTACCAACATACATGCATACATGCTTGGTTGAGATGTATGCTGTATTTTTGTTTCATATTATTAATTAAAATGTAAGAAATGATTAATTTAACCAGTCTTCTGCTAGTGCAACTGACTAACAGCAAGGAAGAATGTGAACAAGTATGTTTTGAGTAATAGTTCATAGATTTGAAAGATATTCTTCTCCACTACTGAAAATCTAATAAAAACCGCACAGAATTAAACATTTTGGAGGACAATAATAAAAAATCATATAAAGCCATTTATAGAAAATGAAAAGTGTAAAATGTTCAACTGAAGACTTAAGTTATTCATAATACATATTACTGTCTAGAGTTGGGAGTAAGTATACGCATGTGTATACATACAAAGAAATTTATACACTGAGTGCATGAGTCTGTGTATCTACCACATACAATCAATAAATAATGTTTGAACATATTTAAAATAGCTATATTTGCATGGATTCTCTGTAGTAACAATATATGACTGCTTCCTTTTACATACAGAGCACAATTTCACCCTCTTGACTTTGAAAGTTTCTTCTGTTTTTATGGGAATTCCTCTTGATAAGGATTTCAAGATGACACCAGTCAGGACCGATTTAATCTATACTGGGTTTGTATGTAGCATCAGGGATTACAGTGAAACATATATTTCTGAACATTTTTAAGATACTTTTTACTTCCTAATGAACAACAGGGCCTGAACAACAGCAGGGCTAATGCCATCTCCTGCTTACTTCAGTAGAAACTGGATTAGCACATTAGTCTTGACATTTTTAAACACCATTTCCATGGGAAGACAAAAGCACAAAAGTTGGTAGAATTCCAATTTAATTTCTCTAGATCTATTAAAAAGTTGATTGTAAAAGCTGTACAACATAGTTTATAATGAAAAATACACCATTATTGCCATGATTTTCTTTCCCCAGTTACTTCATGAAGACAGTTAAAGCTCAATATAAATTCTAACTCATTAGCTCAATACTGTTTCAATCCCAGTGTAAATTGTTCGGAAGTAGGTAATGAAAATTCAGTCCAAACTCTCTGCAATCAAACAAAGCAATTTTATGAAACAGTGAAAAGAATCAATTATACAAGAGACTTTTATTATTTTACAAGTTGACACAACCTTTATACAATGTATGTAGCTCAGCTCAGTTGGTTAAAGCACGATTTGAATCTCATCACCTCTGATAGGTTTTCTTGCATTTTGAGAACTCACAGAATCACAGAAACACATGAACTTCCAAAACAAACATCACTGAAGGAAATGAATATTAGCTGGAAAAAGATTTTTTTTCCTTCTGATTTTCCTTACTGTAACTGCTTTTTGCCTCTGTGATATACACATTTTGTTTGTGCTGAATTTTTACCCTTTGAAACGTATAACTGAAGAAGAGAGGTAAGCACAAAAAGTCAGATCATCTCACTTAACTTTACCCAAAGGTAGGTGATGATGAATACCGACAGATTCAATAGGAAAAAAAAAAAAAAAGATAGTTCTCAAGGATCATTCACTCTATCTTAGGCTACATGTCCATAAAAAAATAAAGCCTTTTGAATAGCATTTAAAGCTTAATTAAAAAGCAATGCCCCAAAAATGTTTCTATACAATGTAAAATACTGGACCAGAATAAGTTCTATTTTAAGTTCTGTATTCATTAAGAAAAATTTACTTTGTCCTGGCAGTTCTTGCATCAGGGCACATACTGTTTGTCCAGGTTGCTCTAATTTCTTGCTGGATCTGTAACTGTCTGTCCTGCTATAGTTAATATGAAGCCAGAACAGGCCTCGTGCACTGAGTAGTTTAATGAAAACCTGATTATGTCTCGATTCAGATGGAGTCAGCACTGCGTGGTGATCAGGCAATGTCTGTGTCCAAATGAAATGAAGAGCGAATGGCCACAAGAGACAAATGCACTGACTGAGCTCCAGGCATGCCGTGCTCAGTAACTGCAGGAGAAGCTTGTACCAATGGTTTAGATTTAGATCACTTAAGCATGATGGATCTAGACCAAATGTCTTGCTTTTTTGCTAAAAACGTTCTCATTTTCACACCCCCCTGAAATTTCTTTTTTTTGGACATGTATTTTTGTTACTAAAAAAAATCATGTAAAGAAATGAATATTTAGTTTGTAAAATGTATTTCAAACTTTCTCTATGTGTAAAGATATACTATTCTTAATAAAGACACCATTTAAAAATATTTTTCCTACTTTCCCATCAAAATAAGTCAACACTTATATGCGTTATGTATAAGTACATATAATATATAAGACACATGAATAAATGAATGAATATTGGTTAGTATAATAACCAAGGAAGAATTCTGCCTTTGACAAGTCTGGTCAAATTACCCTGTAATGAGATATTTTCCTTATTTATTAGCTACAGCATCTATAGTACAGTTAATTTCATGTTACACACTGCTGTTTGATAGGAGGGTCAAGTCAATCCTATCGTAACCTTTCCTAACATGCTAACAGAATTTTGCACGGTCGGTCACAGATTGCCAATTACAGCACTTATTACAGTGCAGAGTCATGGCAGAAATTAGAGCTTTTCTAAATCAGGCCCCCTTTTCTTCTGCCTCCAAAATGACAGTGGTCACTGTTTTAGAAAGATATCAAAACCAACAATAAAACAGAGTAGAGAAGACAAGCTTCAAAGAGAGAAGTATCGAGGTTAGTGGTTAGTTGGTGACAGATTCTTTAATACTTGCAGTCTGGCATCGTCTGTCAAGATTTGTTTATAACGAAAATGATTCATGGGCAGAATCTAATCCATAACACTAGAAACCACTTTCAAACTACAGTCTGTTGCACTCCTGAACACTTTAAGTGGACAGGCATAGATACAAATAGTCTTGGCCATTTGCTGTGTTTTCCTTATGTTAGTTAAGCCTAACAATTTTCCTCTTAGAGGAAACAGTCATTTTCATTAATGTCAAAGTGAAATAAGTTTTATTCCTTAGACACTACGCACCGGCTGCACAACTAAGTGCGAGCTACTGGTTCTGTCACTTTTTACATTTGATTTTGATTTAAAGAATACAAGAGTTTCAAAGAGTATTAAAAATCTGTTGCCTCCTTCCTCTTCACTTGTTGCCCTGCTGGAGGCTTATGTTTTTCCAGTTTCCATCAGTGGTTGTCAAGTCTTTGTAATAGGATTAAAAGCTTGGACACCTGATATCCCTGGGTGCTGCAGTTCACCCTCATAAAAGCTGTTTGCTTTAAATTGAGAGAAAATCAGTTTTTAGTGGCATAATTAATTAAATTATGCAAAGTGTTCCAGATTCAGCATAACACTTTCTGAAGCAGCAATCGGAGGCACTATATTGCATTCAAACTGCATTTCAATTGATGCTGCACTAGGCTGACCATAGAGTATCATTCTCAAGGATTTCCAACACAAGGGATCCAATTTTGAAATGCAGATTCTTCATGCTAAGTGCCCAAGCCCTACACATAAGCATACAAATGGGCAATTTGGTAGCCAACTAGGTATTTCATGTGCTATAGTGCTAATAGGAACATTCAAAAATGTGAAATCAAAGTTCCGAATGTTAGTAAACGTGTTTAAAAACCGAGCTCAGAATGTCTCCCATTTATTCATCATGGACAATCGAACGGAGCAAAACAGCAATACATTTTCATAATTTGAAAGACTGCTATAGACTGACTGTAGCACTTCCCCCCTAACCAACATTTCAGCAGATATCTTCTATAACATGAGTTACTTTCTCCCATAACGAGTGCTTATACAACAAACCATTATTTATACACTGAAGTGGGTCTGTAAAAGCCTGATGTCTGGATTATTTGTATTCATTAGTAGCACAATTAGGTAGCTAAGGATGGTTATAATATAAGAAAATAATTCTGGACTGGAAGGTAATGTGGCCAAGAAAAGGAAAATGAAGCAGAAAACTACCCTGTATACTATGCGCCTTGCAAACAAACTGATCTAAACATAGCAGATTCATTTTTAGAATCACATCTCTTATCTGCTTATTTCTTTCCATTCTCATTTTGTACTCATTAGGATTCAGCTTGCCTAAATTTAGGTTTCGACATGCGAGCCAAGCATTTATGTTCCCATTATAATCAACAGGGATCTAGTGAACAGGATTAGCAAACTCTTGAGCTTGCCCTGTAGGAGATACCTGTGTTTTGTCATCTGAATCCCTCCTCCGGTTCCACTGACTCCAGTGACAACTCATCCCAGACTCAACCCAATTGCCTAAACACAGGCCACCTGAGATGGCCAAAATAATTTGAGACATGCCTGTAGGGATGGTACATACAGCACAGCATCTACAGGAGACCTGTGGCCATCTGGAGATGGAGACCAAGGACAGGCAGGATACCTTAGGGTATTTAAGATATTAGTGGATACACACCGATGTCTAGGCAGATGAATCAAGTCTTCCTGGATTTCAGGGGGAGTTTAGAAACTTAAATGAGGTTATCTGCCAGGCCTTCAGGTGGTCCCCAAATCCAGCATCATATTTGCTTGCTTCATGTGGAAAATGAGCATAACTTGCAGCATTTCAGACAGCACTACAAGCCTATGTTTAGGCAACTGAATCCAAGCTCTGTAATAGTTTCAAGTAATACAGACACAGCACGTAAAAAAGTATTGTGGAGGAAAAAAAAAAGAAGCTTCTACTACCATCACTCCTTTTTTTTATACTACTGATCTTATTTCAGTGCCTCTAATCTCGTAAACAAGAGCACAGCTATCTTCTCTGTTTGCTGAAACAAATTGTATCGCAGCAACGATTACCAAACAACTCATCAGTATCAGCTCTGTTGGCTCATTTTTCTCAAGTGGATTATTTTTCACTATCTGTGCTATGAGCGTCCACTGGAAAATATACATAATCAGTGTGCTAAAAGTTAGTAATCTCGGCATCCTGTCAGTGAGGAAACCTCTGCAAACAACTGTCCAGATCAAATCCTTTAGCCGGTGAATTACAGTAAATTTGCTATTTCATCTTCGCATAATTCAACTCAGTCTACTATATTCTTTCATCTTTCTAGTTATAGTCTTTATTATGAGTGTTGCAAGACTGTAAAGCACAGATATTTATAGATAAGGCACTTTTACAAGAATATATGCTATTGTTATTTTACTATAAGCAAAAAGAAAATAATTGTCATTTGTAAACAGCATTTGTTCCATGTAACGGATATTAAAAAATATGTATAGCATTATTACCTCTTCTGACATTACAGAATTTTCAGGAGAGCAAGTACTATTACGACACAGGGAAACAACAACAGTTTCCTGAGACTTCTGTAAAAAACTTTGTATCCTGCTCCAGATAAGATTTTTTCTTTCCTTTTTTTTTTTTTTCCCACAAAGCCTTTCCTTGTTATTTGACAGTTATATAAGCATGCTTTTGCTCTTAAATAGACAGTGAGCAATGTGGCCTGATAATTGAAAGCTTGTTATAATTTGCTCTAGCATAGTTGGCTTATGGGCCTACCATTTGTAGCTCTGCTAATACCACTACTCAACATAAGTAGGTGTAGTAGAAAATTCTGTAGAAAAAAAAAAATGCTATTCTCTGATATGTTTTCCCGCAGTAATATATAAAAGCAAGCTTAGAGAGCCCCTGAAATCACATATTTTTTTTCTTTGCAGACAATATTAGCAACGAAAAAAAACAGTGGCCTCATACATACCAAATGCATCATTCACGTTTTAAATTTTATTATGTAACTTTCTTTGGTGATGACAGAGAAGTGATAGCTCTAATTTGCACTATAAGCCAGGTTTGTACCCACTTTATTTATCCTTGGAGAAAGTTCTTAGCACATTTATCTTCTGCTAAATAAAAACAGCAATACAAACAGCTAATTCCAGGAAATCAGATGGAAGTGTTGAATATCAGACTACATTCTTCATCATGGATTAGAAAATACTGCGTTTATAAACCACTTAGTGAAAGGATTCTTTCAGAGTGGCAATGAATCCCACAGAATATATATTTTATACTTTGAACTTCTTTATTATTTTGGCAAAGTGATTAACACTGGAAAAGCATTTTTAAAATTCAATTTAATGAATAATGAAATTGTCGAATACAAGTGAGAGCTCAGCAGCTCGGGTACAGGCTGTGTGACATTTACCTAAAAATAGATTTTCCATTTGTCTCTTCCTAACCTGTTTTCATTTCTTTGATAATACAGACTTTCTTCTTATGGTTATACGAAGTTATAGAGAAGCACAATTATACATATAAAAATAAGTATGCAATATCATCAGGAAACAAAAACAAAGATAGATGCACTTCCATCTACTTTTTTTTTTTTTTACCATGAGACACACCTGGGTAAATACGTTAACTTCAGGGAGGAAAGGTAGAACTGCAGATGGTCCTCTGAGGTTTTTAGAATATGGAGAATATAGTGTACTATCAGATATCACCAAAACTGAACATTCTTTTTCTGTCTCCATCACGATGATAAACAACACAAATTATTTTGTGATTATCTGGAATACAGTCATATGTATTTATGTATAAAATTTGCCCACTTAATACATAATGAAGCAGATCTTAACATATCAAATAGATATTAAATAGACATTAGTATTATAAAATGTATGCAATTGTATGCAATGTATGCAATTGTATGCAATTGACAATACGAGTATCTTTTTTATCTTTAAGAAGCAGTTGGGACAAGGATGCCCAAGGTAGTAGTATGTAACTTTGTATTTAGAGTACACACTGGGAAACACAGGCTTCAGTCATTTTAGAATAAGATTTCTTCTTGCTCATGTAATTTTTTTTTCCTCAGACTAATCATTAGGCTGCTTTTTTAGTACACTGGGAAAAAAATATATTGACTGCTCCAGAAAAATGAAAAAGAAAACATATGAAAGCTGCAGTTTGGGGCTTTTAAGTGATAACATTGGAATTCAAGACTGGGGGCAGGTGCCTAAGATCTGGAGAAAACACGGGAGATTGGATGGGAGCTTGTGCTTAACATCTGCACTGGTTAATGCAGGTGCATAAAAATAAAACAAATCAAAACAGAGCAATACTTCACATATCTATTAGATAGCCAGTCTTCTTCTTTTCCTTCATCTTTACATAGAAATTATCTCAAGTGACTTTATTATTACTATTATTATTAATAACCTAATTACTGTAATTTGAACATAAATATATAATCCAGCACAGTTTCAGGATTTCTAGGTATAACTGGTGACACTCTAATATAACTGTGATAAGCTAACAGAGGAAAGTACAATATAAAATCACCAGTGGAGATACTGAGGTGCAAGCAGTATGGACAGAAAGAGCAGGCAAGGTGAGAAACCCACATTTCCTCAGGTCTGGTTCGGGCACATTGTCCCACCTATTTCAGCTGTGTCTCAGTGCAGGAAAAAGTAGGGAGAAAAAAAATAAGAGAAAGAAAAAGAGACAGATGTAAGATACATGGTGCCCCAAGGGAGTAGGTGTGAGGAGGCCAATGCTCAGGACATTCCTTTGGAGAATAAGTTTCACTTCTGGTTTCAGAACTGAAAATCAACTCAGACATGGGTATTACAACAGCTCTAATTCTCTCTATATTGAATCAATGGGATACAATGTTATATGCTTTAATAGTTGCTCTGTTTTATGAATACTAAATCATAGTTTGCTTTTCACTTTCCACTTCCTACAAGCTAGCGTGGACTCTGAAGCAAGGTGCAACAAAAATAGTATCTATTAATTATAGTACTGAATGGAACTAATTCAAGAAAAAAGATGACAGGATGAAAATGCAGAGCCAAGAAGGTTGACGTATTTCAAGTAATCATGTTCTACTGATGATTTAAAAATAAAATTTGGTGGACTGAACAGGAATGATATGTTAATTTCTAGCACCAGCGCTGCATAGACTCAACTCTGCATAGCTTCTAAAAGGCTGCAGCACAGAATATTGAATAATATTCTTGAACATTATTCTTCAGATTTTTACTTATTGATTTTTAGCCATTTTCTTAGGAAACAAGGCTAAATGATGACGCCACCGGTCCTTTATAATAAAGACATTAGCAACTTATGCAGTCTCAAGCAAATTTGGTATTGAGGTCCCGCAGCAATTAAATTCCTATGATCTCTGAGAGAATGTCCACAAGTAGGTTGCATACCTGCCTAGTGCAGCAAGCTTTGCACGCTCCCCAGAGCACCGGGCTGGGTTTCTCTTTTTAAACGGAAAGGGGATGAGTGTTTGTCCAAGCCTTGACTTGATGTGAAGCGAGAGGCTGAACACAGACTGCCCTGGGAACAGAGGTGAAGTCCCACATATTTTTTAAGGGTTGCTACGATGTTCTCAGCCAAGTTCTGCCATCCCCACCCATGTCGGGTCATGTTAATCATGACATGTGTCTACCCTGACTACAACCCAACCTCATCTTTGTCCATGACAGCAAGAAGAGTATCAGACTGTAAAATCATGTTACCTTCTTGAAGGCTAAACTCGCCTGCGAGAGCTCTCAGGAATGCACCTAAGAAGCTGCACAGCCTGGTGTAAGGGGTGTCTTCTTGTATCTGCCACAGTTAGCATGCACACACAGCGAGGCAACGCTGATGTTCAGGACTGACATTATGGGAAAGAATATCCATGCATAATGTATTGGAAAAATTGCTGTTATTCTTATAAGTAAGAAAATACCAGTGAACTGATACTTTGTAATATATGCTATTTAAGTAAAGAAAAGCAGTGCTGTTAATTTTAGATTGCAAATTGCTTAAGATTAGACTTTGAATTACAATATTAGGCAAGTGCCAGAGCTTTCTGTGATGCTTAAGGAAAAATCATGTAAAAATCATGCCTGCTTCTGTAAATCATTTTCATACAATTCTGCGATTCTGATTAAGGATCAATGTCTTTTCAATATGTCTATAATTTTGATAGTCAATACAGCTTTCCAATCAAAGGGGAAAAAAAAAAGGGATGACTATTGATCTGCAGTAAAAGCTAAATTTTGTATTTTAAAATCATTAAGGCATAAATATACAGACACATCAGCAGCAGGCAACAGCTCTCCTAGGTTTTATCCTACCCGAAAGGTATCAGAGTAACTTAGAGTGGTGTTCCTAGAAATGACACTCCAGCCAGCAGACAGCGAATCCTGCCATTTGGCATGCGTGCCTTGCACGATGTAGAGTACCAACGTAACTCCACAGTTCTTCACTGCAACAGAAGAATATCCACAAATCACTTCAAAAAATCCTGGTGTTTTAAAAACCTTCAGAATGCAAAGACTGAAATCCTGTTTCCATAAAGTCAGTGAGACTCAAATAAGGCCCCAAACTCACACCACTGTCTTTGACATGGCAGTATCTAACTCAAGATAATGCAGAGGTTTGTCAGCTGAAAAGCTGCACAAGTGCTTTTTAATTGTCTAAATGATTATTATATTTGGTTAAGCAACAAATGAACAGAACATATTATTTGAAGAAATATGAGAGAAATATGATAACAGATTTTTGCCCTTCTAAGAGATCCACTACCAAAAAATGTTTAAAAAACAACACTGCCATTAGTTACCCCGGGGATTCCTGTGCAGCCTTCTGGATGGATACAGTGTCAAAGCATTAGTAGAATTTTGCAAGCAGCTTACGCTGTACATAATGCTTTGAAAAATTTAAAAAAGGAGAACAGATAGCAAATGTCATTTCTTTCATAGTTACAAAATGCAAACTCCAAGTGTTTTAACCTAATGAATAAATGAGTTTGTCCTTTATGTATAAAATATAGTTTGTGTTTGTTGCACAAGTTTTTTAATAATAGATGAATTTTAGGTTTGCTTCAACATATTCAATAAAGTGTGATTAATTTGGTTTTTCAAAAATGCAAACTAGACATTACTATATTACTCTGCAAAATGCACAGCTTGCAACATTATTGTCTCAGTGGGATCTTAAATTGAATTGTAAAATGTGTCTTATTTCCAGTTTGATTTATGTAAGAAATTTCAGTGGATAATGCCCTTTTTGAAGTTTCAGTGTTTTCTGCTCAGGAAAAAATACATAACTAAAAATCATGACAAAGTTTATTATAAATCACAGCTAAGTTTTATCATTACATAACATACCACTTAAACTCATATACTGATGCCACATACTATGCTCAATTCAGTGAATTAACTTTTTTTTGAAGTTTCTTATTATGACAGATTATATAACGCATTTTTGACATGTTCTGTGATTTTATTGCGATATTCTAAGTAATTACCAAATCTCTTTTTCTCTAAAAAGAGCTTTCTTGTGCCCTGAGAATTAATCTATGATACCATTTAACTCGGCTTTTTGAAGTAAATATCACTAGATAAAAAGCCAGCTGGTTCTGAATAATGGGATACTTGAATGAATGTATTAGTGTTTGAAAATGAGAGTACATATCTTTTAAAAAGATTAATTTCCATAAGAAAGATAGCTCACAGATCTACAAAAGAATAAATTCCAAACATAATAAACTGGCAGAAAGAGAGGTAGATTAAAGTAAAGGCAGCAGCACCTTGTTGTTGCAGCTGTTGTATAGCAGTGATTCTGTAGCAATTACAACATTTGGTAGGTACGGGCAGACTCTTCAAAGGTTGCAGCAGAGAGCTCGAGCCTGGAACACACAGCATACCCTACGTAATAACTTGAGAGATTAATTTTTACTTTTTTTTTTTCCTCCTTAACAGAGAATAACTTTTGTTCCTAACAATCAAGTCTGTAGGATGAGTTGCAAAGACGCTTCGGACTTTACCGTGAAAAGCTAACATCAGTTTTGTTTGTTATTAGAGATTTGGATATGAATTCATCTTTATCACAAAAAGAGATGGGCTTTATTGCAGCACACCACTGCTGACATCAGCATGTAAACTGACTTTTGTTGTCCTATGGACTTTATTTCCAATATCCTGTTTCAAATATATTTCCTTGAATGGGTCTAGAGTTCTGTTCACACAATTACTTTGGACAAACATTAATGAAAAAAAAAAAAAAGAGTTTGCAGATGCCACTCAGTACTGTGGGTTTGCATAAAACAAATTATGAGACTTGGGGAATTAAACCATACTGGGCCAAGTTTTAGAGTACACAGAAATGTTTTCTACTTTCTATTTTTTTTTCCTTTTCTTCTGAATATGGGATTGATCTAGGCTGAGTCAAATTTGCACGAAGTTTGTCACCGGTTTGTCTGATATCGGATTGCTCTAACTAAGCTATTCTGGGCTTCCCAGAAAGTTTGTCACAAACCACAGTATCCTTGAAAGACGTTATAAAACATTCTATTAGTAAAGTGCAGGGAAAAGTGCTGCCAAGGCCAAAAAAAGAACTGCAAGACTTTGCTCAATGCTAATAGCATGAAGTGTCCAAAATGCAAGTGCCAATACAATTAAGGCTATGAAAGCTGAAACTTCCAAGACAATGTTCTTCTCTTGCAAAAGTGCTAGGGAGCTGGTTTAGCAGAAGCAGAGACCTGTGTCTCTATAGCAAACCCAGTGCAGCTGCAGCAGGCACTTCGGCTTATACGGGCACACAAAATACAGCTGCAGAGATTTGTATCTATCTCAGCCAGATTCAGATTGATTTTCAAGGGATCAGAACAAGGTATTTTAGCACCATCCTAGAGACAAACTATAACTCCTTCTTTCAAAGCTTAGAAGTACTGCAATTAATAGCAATAATTTAACACCTGTTTCTCTCCTTGCTGGTTCTCTATGGTAGCTGAAACATTTTTTTTTTGTTGTTGAAGCTTACAGCAATATTTGTCTGAGGATAGACATGAAGCAAAGATATTTCAGGTTATACTTTCACTTTGAAATATATGGCAGTTATAACAGGAAGCACTGCAAACACAACCTGTATATAAATTGTATAGAAAACTGTATGCATATGTGCACATATGTATCATACACATACGATACAATACTACCAGCATAAAAAAAAGACAGTGTCCAACACACTCTTAAAAAGATCTAAATAAAAAAAAAAATCAGGATTTTTTTACCTTTTTATCAACATCAAAAACAATTACTGAGAGAATTCAAAGTTTAATGACACTTGTGACGTAAATGTTATAAATAAATTCAGAAGTGGCATAAAGTACCTAGTTCCCATCTTCCATTTTTTCTATTACTTTTCAGTTCAATTCAGCACATTCCATTTTTTTCCCTATCTTTGCCAATATTATACATAGTGTGGCTATACTGTAATTGTAGTATATATATGTATGTTATATTTATATCTTTACACATTACTAACAGTAAGCATATTCCTAAAATAGCTTATAATTCCAGTGCTTTCAATTGAAAATACTTCAAATCTTCTGTTGCATTTCGTACTTTGCATTTCTGACGTTCCACCGCAATCGGAACAAAAGCAGGTTCTGAAATGGGAACATTTCACATGAAATGGATATTCGAGTATTCTTAACGTGCAATGTGCTTAGGGCGACTACAAACAGGCATTCTGCAAAATGCAGGCTCCAAACGGCCAGCTTGTATGCATGCTATTCAGCATAATAACTGCAGAATGACATCTTGGTGAGAGGAGAAGTTTAGGATATGGCCACATGATCAAAGGCATCTGAGTTAATAATTAGTCCCTGACATTTGAGCTGAAGTAAGTGGCCACGTCGTCCCGTACAACAACATCCCCTAAGCCTCATCTATGCTAAGAATACACTCCACGGTCAGCCGGGATGCAGGAAGGAACGACTCGTTAAGCCACGATCACTCAACAATGTTCATTCACATGTCCACCCTCTGGTCAGGTAGCTTAATAGAAATATTATGCCAACCATGCCAGCACGTAAGATACCAGCGTGCACTCCAAATGTCAATGAGACCATGCTGCACCCAAAGGAAATTCTCCCCAGCGAAATTTCAAAGCACAGAGAAACTTGCTCCTGCACTACCCAAGTTAATGACAAACTTTGCAGAGAGAAACTCCAAGACCAAAGAGTGGAATTGGATCCATGCAACAGCTGTGGTGACTCATCCCAAAGATCACACTTCCCTCCATTACTTTAATTTGCTAAGTCAAATAAACTGCCTGACTCCCTTGTACACTTGGAAAACATTGCAAGTCTCTACACAGAAATGAGCTTTCAGCGATTAGGAATAATTTGAACCAAATAAATGGCACTAAAAGCAGATGAGTAAAAAGGTAAATGTCTATGGAAATGCATCTGAAAATAATTCAGGCATTCCAAATAATTCATCAGTGGCATTTACTATGAAAAGATGCTTCTTTCCAGTCTATGTTGAAATTGGCTACAAAATGTTTACAGCCATTTTCTAAAAGCAACTCAAGATTTTTTTTTTTAATCATACTACTTCAGGAAAGCTGCTTTTAGTTAAAAAATAAAAATCGTATTTACAAGGTTTCTGCCAACATAACTGCCATTCTATTAAGGAAATGGCACAGCAAACAGTAAATAGTGGCCCCAAGGGAAATGTAAGTATTGATTTTATTACTATGTTGGTTGGTTTGTATTTGCAATTGTCAACTCTAATTTTAGGCTGTGCATTAAGTATCCTTATAATAGCTTAAGGAAAAGAGCGAATATTAATTAGACTATATTGATAATGTTTTTATAAGTCTTAGATTTAGTGCTTACCAAGCATATATTTTGAAAAAAAATACAAACCTACCTCTTGGTTATAATAGCAAATAAATGAATAGGCAGAAACTATAAAAACATGGATTATACGATGCTTCCATGCATCAAGTCATCTGATGGATGTAATTACTTAAAATTAAAACTAAAATGAAGTGCAAAGATATTTATTATTGCATTTCACTACGTTATGGAAAATCAGGTGAAGGCACTATTCAGATGTAAAATGATGAGATTGATTGCGAGCTCGATGTCGACAATTACTTTTTGATAGCCAGACTCTTAGTCACCATTCAGTCCCTGCATATGGGAATCCACAATGTTCAGAACAGACAGAATGGGGGTTATGTCTGCAGACACCTCTATAGGTAATTCAAGATCTTTTCTCTGTGATTAATTTAAAATACTACCAGCATAAAAACAAACTGATTACAGTGATTTTTATTATCCTTTGGTTTTGATAATACCCACATGCACATCAGCAGCAATAAGGATTCATGATTCACTTCAATATTGAAATGGAAAAGACAATACCGGCAGACAGATATAATTATCTATTAGAATATAGAGATGTTATGGCTTCTGTTTCAAAGAAGTCACACAGTCGTCATATAAGAAATGAAAGCTTGAATGTATGGGGTGATGGTGATTTCAAACAATGCGAGTCGAATTTTTCAATTCACAGGAAAAGGATTTCCTATCCATATGTACTTTACATTTTTTTGAACAGTTACACGCACAAAACCACACTAAAATTGCTAACTGATGTAGATGAAAAAAAATCTGATTGCTTAATGTGGTAAATTTCTAAAAGTAACTAAAAATAATTTATGACATCTACAGTGTTGTCAGCTCTTGCAATTTTTATCACCGATCTTGATATCATTCATACTTTTGGGGAGTCTTTTTTTTTAGAAAACGGATAAAAGCAACATACATATTAGTAGCATGAAACTAAAATCTAATTTTGAAAAGTCTTTTAAGATAACATTTTAAACTAAGTAATTTTGAGGCTAGTAATCTGTTTGATTTTGACCATACAGCAGAAGTATATGGCAGTAGTGGTCTATTACAAATCTTTCAGTGTGAATAATGATATTGAAAAGCATCTTTTGGCACACATACCGAAGTAAGACAGCTGATGAACACTGGTTTGCTTCCTTAGGAGTAGACGGGGCAGTTCTGGGGCTTAGGGGCTCATCTCTGCTCTCACCCCGGAGAGTCGCACTTGGGAGATACCCCCAGCACTTTCCTCCCCACAGTCTCCAGCAGAGCCAGCCCGGACAAGCTGAGATTTCCCTCCCCAACTTTTCACATGTTTTCCATACATTTCGCATTATACAACCCAACCTTCTCTGCAGAAGCAGATGAGTAAATGGAGGTATGTTGTGCTTGGCATGAACGAATGCACATGAGTGTATAAAGGACCGCATTTGTTATGTTTCTATTTATACCTTATTTCCTCCCGGAAGCAGATGAGTAAATGGAGGTATGTTATGCGTGGCATGAACGAATGCACATGAGTATATAAAGGACCGCATTTGTTATGTGTCTATTTATACCATATTTCCTCCCAGTGATCATCAAGAACTTAATCAAAAGTAACACTAGGGTCACCTGACAAAAGTAAATACCACTATTCACGCTGGCTATAAAGCTTGGGGTTATTGATTTTACTGAGCTGTTACTTGTATTATCCAGCTGCACTTTGCCATCAAACATTTAAAGTAAATGTAAAAATATTAAATCCAAATCCTAGTTTTTAATTCATAGACATGCATATTTCTCTGATGCAATATAGAAAGGCTTCTAGTATAGAGGAAATATGAGTACAGAATGCATGTAAGAAAAATAAAATGCAAATTTCTCCATGCTATAAACCAGAGTGCAGTGAGCCCTGCTCAAACTCTTTTTTGCACACAATTTTACCTTTAAGTAGATGCTTATTATTTATAACATAATGATTCCAGAAGACACTTATAATAATCACATTAATAGGACAGGCAGTGGAATATGGCTGACATACATATAGTTTCTTTCAGTATTAACTCAATAGTGCTGTTCTAACTAAAACAGTTCTGCAAATGACGAAATTACCTGTTTCTTTGAAATCATTAGTAGAGAAATTTTCTTTCTGTTATAATTGTGTAACAAGACCACTATATTGCGACAGGCCTATAACAGGCCTGAGAAGGCAGACCACAGAAAGGGGAAAAAAATATCTCTTGGAACTACGAAACTCTTTCTTTGCATATTAAGCAACAAAACGACATAAGATTATGTTTCCTCGAAAATGTTTAAGCAATAATAACTGTATATTGTTCCTCAAAGGAAAATTCACAGTGACTATGTTTCAACTATGCCAAATGTCATTAGCAGTATATATTTCTACTTAAAAGTTTAATTATAACAGGAGCATCTGTAACCTTTCTCATTTCAGAATGCAATTTTTATTTCAAAAAGCATTTAAGAGAGAAGTTTTTTTAAGAGAGAATTTTTGTAACAGCAAGAAAAATAAATTAATTCTGGTGTTGTTTAATCCTGAGAAAAACACACACAAAAAAAGAAACTGGCATTGTATTTGCCTTAAGCAGCAACAGGGCAAACATTTTACTTTTTAAATACTCAGAAATAAGTGTACTTTTTTCTGAGAATGCTCAAAATTCTCTATTGCGGTGCGGTGACAGGGAACACACTGCCACCAAAAATCTTCACATCTTTCCTTTGCAGACTCTGGTGAATGATAAGGGATGATCTGCAACTCAGAGCCACATACAGCTAACTCTATGTCCTACCTCTGCTATTATGCCTTTTTGCCAGAGTGGTAGTTTTCTCCCAGGAAAACTGGGCTGTATTCTTGAAAGGAGCTGGAAATAAAGGAAACTGTTAAATTTGAGTGGAAAGGTTAAAGCACACCACTCAACTCATAGAAATTTAGAAAGCCTTATGTAAACAGCTCTCGTGGGTGGTCATTTTCTATGGCTAAACAGACTGTTGAGCAAAAAAAAGTTCATACTGGTCCACTAGTTTACTATTTGTTTAATACATGATCCTAGAAGGAAGCTTGAGAATAACAAACACACCATTTCTCTCTCCCTTGTATGGAGGAAAAGAAAAAATCTGCCTATGACCACACCAAACTCTAATCTTATTACGGCCTATCTATAGAGAGCGGTGAAAAGAGATGTCCGTGCCTACGCACCAGAAAGAAGCTGCTCCTATCAAGCCAGACTCAATAGATGGGCATTCTGAAAGAAACTCCGAATTCCTCTTTTCAGGACTTCGTTTACCACCTCACAGATGGCAGCCCAGGAGGGGGAACGAGCTCCACGGACTCCCCACGCAGCGGCAGGGGAAGGGAGGGAGCAGAGAGCGCATCCAGGTTCAACCCTAGGCCCAGAGCACCAGGCAGAATGGCTCCAAGTCACAATTTCCTTCTCCCAGGGCAGCAGGCAATTATGTCCTGCGCCTGGCTCAGGGCAGCCTGGGTCCACAATTAGTCCCTTGACCTTGCCGAGACTAACAGTGTGAGTAAGGTGAGCACGACTTACCTCTCTCTCAAAGCTCTTACTTCTTTTAACACAACTCATGTAACAAAAATTTCCTTGCATCGCAAAGTAAAAAAAAAAATAAAAAAAATCCTTATGATTTTAAAAAGGTTTTATGATTTTTAAAGCTTACAGACTCAAATAAAAAGGACAAAATGACAGTTTTAATTCAACGTTTCCATAGCCTTCTTGATAAAATGAATATGAATACAGATTATCTCTTTCTTTCTGCTCCCACTAAAAAAGCATAGGGTTTTCTTCTCCTTTCTGCAATAGGCTTATCAGTTATAGCTCTATTACGACTATACTCAAGGAAGTTCCATTCATATCGTAGACAATTATCTGTGATAAAGCTCATGGCAGAAACTGTAGATTGAATAAATGCTGACATGGGTACATTAATGCACATGCCACTCACATCGTGTCAGGTACAGCTACCCCTCAGGTTCGAAGATACAAATGCTCCTTTCAGCACTTTGGCATATCTCAAGTAATTAGAAGCCATCTGCTGAAATCTTCAATGTTCAGGCTCAAACAGCCATCTTTAAATGGTTGGGGCTTTATTTCATGCTGGAGGGCATACCTTCTCCTCTACACTCAAGCTGAACGAGGCCTCAGACAGTGAGTAAAAATGAGATCATGCAGAGGGGAAAAAAAAAAAAAAAAAGAACACTGACGGGAGTTTGACCTAGGCTGTCCAGTTAATTGTCTGTGGAGTTAAAACAACGCAAATTAATCAAACAAATAAATATAAATCCAAACCTCTAAATTAAGGATGGAGTGTAGGTCAATTTGGGACTAAACTATAAATTAAATCCTCCATAATAGCCAATTAAAATAGAATATCAGGAACATGTTAGGCAAGCAGAGATCGCTCAGTCAACCACAGATCAAGCAGGATGATTCTACTCATCTTGTAGCCAATATATAACTATTGCATAAACTAATGGCATGGAGTCCGAAGTCAGACTTCAAATCTGAGGATGCCAAAGAAGATTTTCCAGGGCAACATTAAAACGATATTGCAAAGCAGATCTATATGAAAACACTGTTCTAGCCTTCCAGTTGAAAAAGCCACGAGAAGCAAGGCTGTAAACCTTTCTATATAATATCTGCCTTTCACTAGACAGAGAGAAAAAAAATAGTTTTTCACTATTTAAAAGGTCACTTTACAAGACAGATATAAGACATAAAACAGATCACAGCAGTATACTTTGAATGATTAAAGATTTTGAGAGCTAAACCTGTTTTGACCATGTGATTAGTTCTTTGACTTTCCTGTAAGATGTATACAAAATAATATAGTAAGGTACTTACCTTGATAGAATAGAATCATACCATAAATTATGGAGAGAGAAAATCCCCAGTCATAATGTTGAAGAACATTTCTGAGTGCACAATATTAATGGAGATCAAAAAGGCAACTAACCCATGTGTAATACATGAGTAGTGAGAAGTAACCTCCAGAACTTCCATGTAAATCAGTTAGTTATATGGCACACTGGGTCAGGGTTTAGTGAAGCATCTTCTCAAAACCATAAAAATCGGGGAAAAAAATAGAGCAGCTGACTCTACAGCATGTATGATGAGAAGATGCTTTTTAGTATTCCTAAGCAATTCAAGACATTGCTTTGGCTATAGCTGGGTTATCAAGAGCAATCACAAGAACAAGATTTAGAGAGTTCTCGTAAGACACATCACCTAGCCCTAAAGAAGCAGATCATAAGGTCTTGCTGAATCCAATTCATTTCAAGGAGTGAGTTGCGTGAGTCTCATAAAGCCTAGATCCTTATTCCGTCTCTGCAGAACCCCCAAAACTCCAAAACTTGAGTCAATGTCCTGCCTGCATTTTTTTCTGTCATGTGATTGACCTGGAATCTTGCAGCACATGGCTCTCCACCTGTACAAAGGAAATTTCTTAACTGAGATCCCTATAATGAACACACTTTCACTTATTCAAATCACTGCAGTTGTACCCAAGTAGTGTCCACGATGCACCTATTCTTGCCTGAAGCTACAACACATCTTTATTAATCACTTTATGTCAAACAGAAGCCATGTTACGATTACACTATTTTCTGAACAAATATCTATATTTTCTTGCAAGAACATTTATCACATGCAAGATTCCAACAAAATGCAATAGCAAAAGGTGGATTCTTTCCACAGTACAAGTTCTCTATGTGACCACAGAAATACCCAGGTAAGCCTTGACTGAGCCTCATCCAGCTCTCCCTTTCTCTGTCCATAGTAAACTCACACAGCCTTCCCTGTTACTTACAGTGTAAGAAACCTAGAAACATTGAGATGGTTACAGAGAAGACTAAGTGTTAAACTACTCTACCTTGCCCTGTCCACTGGATCCAACATCTGGGGTTAGAGAGATAAAGCCCCATTAGCTGGAAAATCTAAAATCCCAGGAAACATACCTAAAAAAACAAAGGGGATGAACCATTCTGGATGTATTCAAAGTCCCACACGACAGCACAGATGCACATTCAGAGCCTCTCTGTTGTGGTCAGTAACTTGGGCAGTAACTACTATCAAGGAAAAGCTAGAGATCTACAAAAATTGACTTAATTACAAAGTTCTGTAATTAAAAGTGAAATCACATAGAGAAGCAAGGAACAGATGTTGGTTTTATTTCTATGTGTTGACTTTATTAAGGAAACACTTCCCCCTCCCCCAAGACATCCTTTTCTTTCATTTATTTGCTGTTTCCTATTATTTTCTTTCCCTGCTAAGCAACTGTAGCCTTCATCAGTACAATGAAGTCATTTATGTCTAAATTCTTGTTGCTTTGGGGATTTTTCTTTATGTGTTTTGTAATTCTTGGGAGTTGATTTATAACTTTTATGTCTCAGATGTAAAATGGAAGTAGAATATAGCTTTTTTTTCACTCCACTCTGATTAACACCTGTAAGAACACAAGAGATATACAAAAATAATCTATTTTTTCATAAAAGAGCTCCTTTTCTAATTACATTGTTTTAGAAAGCTACTGAGATCTCCCCTGATATGAATTAAACCAGCACCCACTTGGTGCTTTATTATCTCTTCAACAAAATGATTTATTGTTAGTAGTCTGAAAGCAAAAGAGGAAGAAAATTACATTTTCTGTACCACTAGCACTAGCCCTACCACTTACTCTATACTATTCTTTTGAAGATTACAATGAACAATATTGTCTTGATACCAGAAATAGTTAACTCCAATAAAGCTGCTAACACAAAAACCGTGGCAGCTGAGATCACTGTACAAAAGTTGTTAAATCTCCTTTCTTAGCTCAGTAAGACCTCCTGTATTGTTTAAATTTTGATTTAATTCCCACCTCAGAATCTGCCTATAACTAATATTTTTTGATGTTTTGAAAGTTCCAAAAGGAGTAAGTTTAATTAAGTAGGAACAGGCAAAAGCTGTAAGAAAAAAAAAAAATGTCAAGCACAGAAAGTTGCAGATTTTTTATGAGTTCCTCTAACTGACTTATCATAAACTAGGTATGAGATTTTTAACATTGTTTATCAATGAAAATTTAATGAGTTTTTTTTCATGTATTGATTAAAAAGGCAAGACTATTAGTGCTTGCAAATAATGGATTGTAAACAGCCAAAATAAATTTCTATCAAGCTGCATGCCTAATACCGAAAGTGCAGGACGCCTGCCTCCGTATGAGTAACTCTGCGGTGGAGTAACAAAATCGGAAATTCAAAATGCCTTTGCTGAAAAAGAAAGCAGTCGCAAGAGTGATGGTGCCGGGAGTGCAGGAAGTTGTTTTGATACCAAGGTCATGGCACCTTTGTAGCACCACAAACCCCTTCAATATGCAGCAAGAAACTAACAGCTTCCTCCACCAGTAAAGCCTGGAGACTATGTAGAATGTGCAAGCCAAGTAGCTGCGCACCAGGGAGCTATCAAGGTCATCTAGCTCTTTTCCTATGTTTTGCAAAAATTCCAAGGAAATTGGATGCAAACCAATGTTAGCAGAACACAATTACAGCACAACCATGATGTTCCAGAAGAGCTTTCTTGTGAAATTGCCGGCACTGTCTATTGTGGGGAGCCATTTAACATCTGAAGTTTCTTTTGATTTGCCTGCCTTGGTTTTACATCTTCTGATACTTTCTGTGCATGATAGGAGACACCAAGAAGCAAAACACATCAGGATGTTAAAAAAGTAGCAGCTAGCTGGTACAAATTTGGGATATCTGTATGACAGAAAGTGTTTTACCAGTTGTGCATATTGCAAGAAATATCCTTTATGCCAAGTCATAATCATCAAGTTTTGTCTTCCTTTCCATTATAGACTAGATCTGTTTAGACAAGGTTAAAAAAATGACTAAAATTTAAAACAGATGTAATATACATCATATCGTTATCAAAATATTGATTACTGATATTGATCATATCAGTAGCATTATTAACTCTGTAAGTTAAGGAGAATCTTTAAAAGTAGGCCTTTTACATACATATGGTAAATTAAGAAACAAATTCTGAAATATTAGCTTTGTTTCAGGAAAAAAAAAATTCTTACTGTCTCATTAGTGATGCTGCTGTTGACTCCTGAGAAAAGGAATCTGCGGCAAGGCAAGTGTAAGCATTGGAAGTGTCTTCAGTAGAGGTGTCTCTGTAATCTCAGATGACCTATGAGACCTACAGCATCCCACCCCTTCTCCATATGTTCTCTGCTGCTCTGGACTGGAAGTCAAGCAGGACTCTCTCTGGATCCCTAATGGTACTAAACACCTGGACTTGGGCCACTGAAGCAAGTTGCTGGTGTCTTTCTTGCCGGAAGGGTCTTCGTAATGACCCACAGTCAGATAGTAGAAATCCACTTAGAAATTTGCACAATACTAGAAGCCAAAAAGCCTGAGTGGAGCACTTTTCTCTTGATTTTTAGATCACCTTAACAACACTGTCCAGAAAAGTGTGATTTATACCCTGTAGTCTTAAGCTAATAAAAACTCATTGCTTAGGCAGAGCCTATTTACCCATTCAAGTCTACACATTACTTACGATTTTTAAATGCATATAACCTAGAAAAAAGTTTTGACTTTTAATGCACCTTTCCTGTTAGTAAATCTAGGTAGAATTAAAAAAGAAAAATATATTGCTCAGGATATGAGAAACTGGAGTATACCCAAGTATAATTTTAACAATGTTATGTCCTATAATGAGCTGACCTTCGATTCTCCTTAACCCTTTTTCTCATCAAAGCCACCTACACCCACTTTGCCTTCTGTTTCTCTAATCTGCAATTATTTATGTTTTCTTCATGCTGCTTTATCTGCCATGGGAGCAAAATTGTATTTGGTGAAATATAGAGCTAATTATACCATGAACCCAACAACAAAAAGACAGAGCAGATGTTACTTCAGACGTGCTAACAGTCCCTATGCTTAATGCACGCATAGTAAAGGACTGAACACAGCAGCATTTGAAAAAAAATGTTATGGGCTTAAACATGTGGAAAAGGATTAACAGAAAGCTCAAACAGAATGGCATATTTAACAGGCTCTAAAACACTTATTCGGTGACTGTATTCAATATCGATTTTACTTCAATTCAATACATACGTAAGCCTATAGCTGGGGCCAAATATAGAGTATTAGCTAATTATGCTAAATTTCTTCTAATCTCAGTAATCTTTTTTTTTTTCTTCCAGTATTCCTTCTGCTTGTCCATTAGCACCTCCAGGATTTTTTCATCTCTTTATATTTAAAAACACTTTCCAAACAATAAGAACTAAGAATATCTATATTACTCAAAAAAAAAAAAGAAATAAAGTGCATTCTAGTGTTCTCTTTCTGAAATCAATATTAGTAAGCAACTATTGGGAAACAGACCTTAAGAGTGGAACAATATCTGACATTACTTACACAGCAAGGCTGCCCTTTTTTTTTTTTTTTTTTTTTTAATTAGCTTATTTTCTTGATTTGAAAATAGGCACAATATGGGTGATTGCATGGCAGTCCTTGAACCCATTACCATGCCTCAACATACTTACTACTGAAGGTGCAACCTAAAAAGGCAAGAGATGATATAAAAGCATTATTTAAAACACATAACTGCCAGACTGGGTACCAGACTAACGTCTAAAATAGCTGGGAGACAGTTTGGTATTTTTAAGAAGGATTTAGAAGGATTAGAGTGGGATGTCAACAGCCTGCAGTGTAGTCTGTGTAAGTGGAGGACCACCAGAAGAAGACCTTCCCCGCTGCCTTTTTACTGAATACTCACAAAACTGTTAGATCTCTGCCTCCCTCTACTACAGTTTAACTACTTCAAAACCGGAAATGAGACAGGGGCCCATAGGGCAGGCAAAATCTCCCTTTCCTCCACTTTCTGCCTGTATCAGTTTGCTGATCTGAACAGCCAAAATTTTAAGTGATTAGTATTTTGTACACACTAATGCAATATAAATTTGTAATGTACTTTCTAAGCTCATTGAAGAATAGTCTAGTGAGTAGCTAAATTACTGTATAACAAAACTAAAATGAGCTTCATTCAGTAAATGCATGGTACATTATCGGATAGATATAGTCCATGATGAGCCAACTTCAGTAGAAAAAAAATGAGACCACTGTAAGAGAATGCAGCAAGCACAAGGTTGAATTATTAGTTGCAGAAAGACTAATTACATTACCTTGATAAAACTCTTATCACAGACATGCAATACCACATCTAAAAGGGCACCTTCCACTCCTCTAAAATACACATCATCACCACACAAGCAGCTGAACTCCACTACAAGTGAAAAAGCGATTAAAAAGACGTGTTCTTAAATTTGAATTTGAAAGGATATAAAAGAGTAAAGGATGGAGAAAAATCAATTCACTCAATTATAAAACTTCAGAAAATTATTTCTAGTAAGAGATATTTATGATAATATAGAATTTTAAAAAAGTGGTTAAAAACATACATAAGACTAAACTAATCACAGTACTCTAAAAAGCAACTTGGCTTTAAGAGCAATCATCACAGTATGAAATCAGCTCTGAGCTTATTACATTCGGCTGGATTGTAGAATTAAAAATAATTATTGATAAAAGATATGACATAAAACCTGCCTGGCTGTTTGAATCTAAGAATATCAGGGGATGGAATGAATGTTGAATTTATGTTGTGGAAAATTGGTCCCAAGTTGGTTTTACACTTCATCAGAAAGCACTTTTGTCTTGTATGCAAACAGTTAATGAAGCATACCAAAACTGCAACTTTTTTGCTAGCACTAGCATGGTAAGGCTCACAGTGTATTCCACAGCCTGAAGTATATTTAAAAATATATAGATTTTTCATTCAATTTTCTATGTTTATAATGCAGAATCCTATATGCTTAAACAAAATTCCTTTCCGCATTTTCAAGTATTGTTAAATATAGTTACCAGTTGCAGAGGTAGTATAGCCTTTAACAGAATAGCCATATCCAAAGCATTCAATTTACTTCCTTTGCAGAATATATTCAAGGAAAGATGATACTACAGGACTAACTGGTGCCTTAGTAAAGTCTAAGAATATACAGATTGTTAGTCACTACCTCTCATGCTCAGTACATAACTGGCTTTAGGATTCTCAAGCAGTTAAATCTTTCTGATTTAATTTTTAAGCTTTTTCTTCATCTGCTCTCATTTATAACAAAACAATCAATCCACATGGATTATAGCTACCCCATCATACTTTCCAGAGAAAATGAGGAGGATAGTCTCTTTTACATCAAAACTGAAAGGAGCAGATAAAGCAAGAAGGACTTTACCAAGTCCTGAGCACTTGCCTTTAAAAGGACTTCCTTTCACACTGCAATTTTATGACTTTTGCACCAAGAATTCATCTGCAAAATTGTATTTGAGTATGGCAACCTGCTCCATTATCTCAACCACACACACTGTTATGATTAACTTTAGGAAATTAGTGGGGCTTACACAGCTGAATAAATGATTGGCAAACTCCAGTCAGTCATCGCATCAAAAAGAAAGTCACAACTGCAAAGAAAAACAGCAATTATGCTCTACAGGAGTGGGGGGAAGAACTTCTAAAAATGATGTAATGCAGGAACTGAATGTATTTATTTACTGAAGAATCCCCAAAGCTGCTTTATCTGTGGAATTCAGAGTCTTTTATCAGCTGTCCTGTAAAGAGGCCCTAGTCAGGAGGCCAACGGGGTAAAAGCTACTAACAGGCATCATGCTCAGGCTTCAGAAAATGGATCTGTACAGTCTTCTGTCAAACATCCCCATTCATTAGAGCCTACTAATTAAGGGCAAACTACAGAACTGAGCAGCCCCTACTAAAATGGAAACCGGTAATCTGCTGTTAAAGTTCTATGGGAAGATGAGTACTGAGTCCCAGATGAGCAGAACAGGTACGTTTTAGTGATTATGAGGAGTAAATCCATCTAAATTGTTAATATAATAGATGGTTTGGGCACTTTAGTTATGATAGTATAAAAGTTTACAGCATTTACTTTAAAAATGATCAGACAAGGTCACAATGCCCCTTCTTAGGCTTCTTAGTGTGCCTCTGAAAGGTGTCAGATAGATAGACAAACAGGTAATAGAGCTAACCCCTTTTCACAACAATTTTCCTAATACGTTTTGCAATTCTTTAGTGTGTGATAGTAGTCATAGACACTCTAAATTTCTCAGTTTATTACTCCATAATATAACTTAGTATTATAACTTATTTATTGCTCCATAGTATGGTGATATAAAAATTCCCCTTCATCTTTTGATAAACCAGCTTATCTTCTTATGGTACATTCACACACCAGTGTTGCTCCACGGTGTTGAGCAGGACTCTCACATTCATCAGAGGCTCTCCAAAGGCAGTAAGACCAGCAGGGTTACACTCTTAAGAAACATTTGGTAAAGTGCAATCTTTGAGCCGGCTACTTCTGGCATAGGCAATTCAAGTTGGGGAACTTGTTGGACCTCACTAGCTAAGAACACTGGTCTTAATTAATGTTTTAATACCAGTCTTTCAAGAAAGCCCAGCCAGAGCCAGAAATGGGAGTGATGGTTCAGGAAACGCTGCTTGCTCTGAGTCCGTACCGAAGAAGCGCTTCAGCCCGGCACTAAGGGACATCATGCTGCTGGTGGTGCTGTCTTTCAGATGAGATGTAAAACTGAGTTCTGACAACTTATAGTCATTAAATATCCCATGGCACTTTTCACAGGAGTACATGTGTTAACCCATATGTCCTGGCTATATTCCAAATGCATAATTGCATTCTGCCTACCTAAATTCCCTATGCAGTTCCCGTAGCGCACAATACTATTCTTTCTCCTCCTATCTGCTCTCCAACAAATATACTCAGGTGTAAGAAAAGATACAGGTGTACCACAGGCCTTAAATTTTAGCTGGCTGACAAAACCACCAAGTCCAAGGCAACGTAGATCTGTCACCTTACACACAGAAAGAAGATGTGCTGAGAATTAAAGCCAAAAAAAAAAAAAAAAGAAGTAGGTAGGGAGCTACCTAAACTAGTCAGTACAAAAAAGAAAGGAAAATCTCAGAAATACTGTCCTATTCGATCTATGATGCAAGTATTCTGCAATTTTGAAAAGTACTTCCATTCCTTAGGATGTGTAGTCCCAGTCCAGGCCTTGTTGTAAAGGACTGGCAGACTTTTAAAGAGTGTACTCTGGCCTTGAGATATTTAAATCAGAAAAAAACTCCCCATAAATTCCCCTCCTGCAAACAAGTATCTGTTCTGCTGTATTTTGTGTTTTAAGCGTTGTTTATAAAAACACTTATAAAATATAGAAATATAAAATAGAAATGTGACTGTTCCCTTCAAGCTGAGTACCCTAATTATTGAACCACACGCTCATTTATTCTTCCATTTCCAGTGAAGCTTGTGCTCAGGACATTACACTGGTCCCAGTGCAACAGAAGGAATGGGGACCATTGGAAAGCTTTCGCATCTCAGAATGTGAAAAAGAGAAAATCTGAGTTTTATCTCTATATTTTCTTTGCTTAACTTTTTACCAGATCTTTTACTTTACTCCTTTTCAGATCCAGGTAGGAAACGGAACCACTTTGTTGTATTCTTTTGTTACATAGTACATTTTTTGACAATCTCTCTTACCTGTGTTTATTTCTTATGCCATTTAAAGAATATATAACACACATACAATGTAAGTCATTGCTGTCCAGTCCTCTTCATGGTATTGGACACACAATTCAACTATAAAGTATTTGGATCTAGATCCACTTAACTTAAATATTTGTCTTACGTGACCAGTTGCCTCAGATTTCCTGTATAGGCAACCATTGTGTATCTATACACAGTAATTCCCATATTAGTTTGTAATTGTCCCTTGGCAATAGCTACCTCCTTTTAAGCCCTAGACAAGCACATTTCTAACTTTAGCACCTCACAAAGTAAAATAGGTTGAATAGGACCCCAAACACATTCCTCTTTTTTTTTTTTTTGATGATCACTGTTACGCCATACACGGTGAATCAGATATAACACATAAGTACACGCCATCTTCACACAAAATTCAGCTTAACTCACATCTTTATTCTTCTGAACCAGAAGAACTTTATTCTTCTGAGCTGCTCTCAGACTTCTTCCCTATTAAACTCACTTTATCATTTTCTTTGTTTTTAATTACTTTTCAAGGAGAACATATATTCTGGTCCCAGGTAATATTGATAAGCTCTCTCTCTCTCTCAAAAAAAAAAAAAAAGGACGCCCAAAACAACTTTCAAATACTTTGTGAGCAAGACTGCATGAAATAAAAGCAGGTCTGATGGATGTTGAATTAATGTAAATGGCATTTTGTAATATATGGTCCTAATTTGCCTTTCATTTATGTAGCAGTAAATCAGAAGAGCTCCACTGTTTTTCATAAAGTTACTCTGCTCAAAAGCTAATACATCTGAGAAAGAATCAAGTGTTTCTTATTTAAATATGGGTTGTGCACTTAGGAAATTGAAATAGTTGCAATACATATACTGAAAATAAAGATGATTTTTGATATATATTAACTTCTGTAAGCTTATAGGCTTAGAGAGAATTCTAACTAGCATGTCTAAAATGAAAATATGAATATTCCTAACAAAGGGGTTTTGTACTGGAGGGGATTAGAGAGCAGCTCAGAAGCCCTTGGAATAGCCTGCATAAAAACAGGTCATTTTTAAAACAGGGAAAAGGGAGAAAGAAAAAACAGAAAAACTTTAATATAGAACAACAGATTGTGCTGCATTGGCAGTCCCCTTTCTTCTTCTCCCTGTGACATGCGAGCACCTGACACAAAAGGGAGTCGCATTCGGGAGGAGATTATGGTGCAATGATCTCGTCGTGAACGTTGCGTGATGGTTTCTGCATCGCTCTAAGAGCTCCCTTGGCACTTGTGCTTACAGCAATTTGAATTTCTCTGGCAGCTAGGTATGATTTGTGACAGATTTCAGCCTTGCTCCTCATTGAGGGTGTATACTGGCAAGTGCTTGAGGTATTTACCATGGAGATTGGGAAGAGGAAAACGCAGAGAGGAACATTTAAGGTAACTTTTTTAAAAAATTTGTTTATTCTTTTCTTTTTAACTGCTACAAAGTTATCCAAACAGTTCTTTTCAGTGGCATCATTTTGTGTCTCTTAGTAATTGTCTCACTGTATTACTCTCCTTGGAGGATTACTCCATTCACCATGATAGAGAATCTGTTAATTGTAATCAATATTATGAATGAATACATCACTAGCCAAATGTTCTAGCAGAGCTGCAAAGACTCTTGATGGATTGTACAATAGTTTCTGGCATGAGTGAAAAGAAGTTTGCCTATACGTTCTTTGTACACCTAAATTTATTTAATTATTTAATTTATTTAATCTTAAATTGAAGAAGAGTTTTCTGTTTATCTTGGAAAATACCTCCTGAAAAAGTTTTGCATGTTTGGCCCTGGATCCCTTAAAAGTTTACTGAGCCAATGTTTCTATATTTGCAGAAGACTAGTTTCCAAGCCAGTTTCCAAAACAGGCTTGCTGTTACGCAAAAGCTGTTCTCATCGTATCTCTCCTGCCACTAAAACATCAGCAGACATCTGCATGCAGAGCTTCTCTAAAACTTTTTTTGGTCTGCAGACTACATCATATCTCGATTCCTTCCTTGTTCCCGTAAGTGAGTATTGTAGGTTGGCCCCAGGGAATAGAGCGCGCCCCTCAGCAAAGCCTCTGCTCCAGGATAAGCACAAGAAGAGAACAAAGGCAACACGCTGGTTGGCTTTGGCATGAACTGATGAATGAGAAACTTAATAAGGAGATATTGCACAGCCTGCAAAGACAGAAAAAAATCCCTGCGTTTCATAAAGAATTGAGGTTGACCGGGTTTAGTCTAATATGGTTTGTACCTTGCCCAGTAGAATGAATCCGAACTTCTATTCACATGTAAAAATAGCCTATCGATTAAAGCATATTTCTTCCTCCTTGGCCCTGTTTTTCAATTATTTTATTTTAGACAATAAGTTTGGCAAGTTCTTTTGTTAACACAGTTCCTGTTATTTTAAAAGCAACTGATTTTATGGCCTGTAGTTATCATCTGATACTTAAAATATGTACATGAAAGAATGCATAGGAGATGTCAGGTGCACCCCTGGGAGGATAAAAATGACCACATGGTCCTAAGTCTTCTACAAGTAGCAATTTCTGTATGAATGGGTGAGAAACATTCTTTTGCAATTGCAGATGTACTACGTCCAAAAAATACAGAATAACATATGATTTAAGGATTAACTCTGTGAACTGTCAAGTATCCTTGACTCACAGTTCTAAACACCTGAAAACAATCCTCAAAGAAAACAAAAAAAAACAAAACAAAACAAAACAAAACAAAAAAAACAAGGTTTATACTTAAGTTACATTCACTATTTTTTTTTCAATGATTAAAGATTTTCCTTTGGTTCCTTATTTACTCAATTTTTACATATTAGATGAATTAAGTTTTCAGAAACTAGTTTCACAGCTTACATTTATAAAAATACAGTACACAGGCATATCGTAGGTCTGATACTGATCTCTAACGGAAAAGGTAAAGCTAGAATACGTTAAGTATAATTTCAAACAGAAAAGAAAACCATAGTAACTGGTTGCATGCTATAGTGATTTAGCACTATCTATCCTTAAAAATGTATACACTTCAACTACATTGTTAATGAGCAACATAAAAATGGAAGGAATGAACTCCAACATTTTGGAATATTAAGTGGACCTAGTATGTAAAATTATTTACTTACTGATCATTGTTTCAGAATGACTATATCTCCAAGAAGATACAGGTCATAAGCAGTCTATTGGAAATCTATTCACTGTAGAAGCAGTTCAAAACTAAAGAAAATGAAAGTCTATATAAAGAAGTAGAAACAGAATGTAGAAAATACAAAGCTAGTGCCTTTTAGAAACTAAGATTGTCAGGTTATTGAAAGAGATGAAAGAGAAAGAGAACACCAATATATGAGAAGCCATATCATAAGTTTTGCACAGTCCTTCGCACAATTTAAGTACATAAAAATATTCCATGAAACTGAGACATGTCATTATTGTTGGGAACAAATTTGTTTAAAACAGAAGTCATTACTTCTCGTACTCGTGGGGAAAATCTTCTCATTTCAGATTCTAAATCATCACCGACTGATGAAGACTAGATGGGAACTATTCACGCACAAAAGAAGATTATTCTGTATCTGCCCATTGTCAGTTCCTTGAACTTTCCTCTGACCACCGCAGTGACTGATTAGATACCATGACGAATTCATCACCAGTCCACGCCACTGTGGAAATGTTACTCTCATATTTGAACAACTGTTGCAATTGAAGAATGTTTTAAAGCGTTCACAATGTCACCATGAAAATGTAATTAATATAAAGACAAATCTTCTTCTCATTTTGATTAGAATGTCAAAAATATTTTAATTGTATTAACACTGCCCAATATGAAAAATATCCTTTACTTGAAAGTGACATTAAGTTTTCTGGTCAATAACACTAGGATTTCAAATATAATATTATATACTTGTCTATGCAAAACATATTTCTATATTTTATATTATATATAACATACATATAGACAAATAGGCGAAATAAAGATATCAGTTTTAAAGGGGAAAAAATAAAACAAAATAGAAATTATTTTAGTGTCCTTGGTTCCTTGGTACTAATTAAAGCAAAGTATTTAAATATAGTAATTGTACTCATTCTCTCTTTCTTCTCTTTCTCTCACTTTCTGCCTTTTTTTTTAATTTTGCTGAGAAAGAGCTGCTGACTTATTCATTTGGTTAGCAAGAAATTTCTCAACTTCCTTGGGTGCTCAAGTGCAAGAATATTTTAGACCCCAACTTTGCATATTACTTTATCTTTCAGTGGTAATTAACAGAGTCTTAATCTGGCTAATGTTAATGACCACTGTTCTTTCTTTAAATCCCAGTTAAACCAAGCTTATTAAGGGCCAATTAAAGGAAGTCTTATGTGATCTGAATAACAGTAAGACCAATTTTTAACAGCTATGATTCTTTATTTTGAATGATAAGTGTGGAAAAAGGAAACTTTTCATTATGATCTTTGTATGTTTTAAAATCATCTTTCAATGGTTTGCTGGGAGACGTAGGGAAATCCTACTTGGACAGTAAAAGTGCAAGATATAGCTGAATATAGTAAAATAAAGATTTTGTAAAAATTCAGCTATGAACTCCTAATTTCGCTCTTTCACATGAAAAAAATCTATAGCATCCTAATTTTCATTTATTTTTTTCAGAATGTTATACTGTGAATACTTTGCAATCATTTTCCAAATAGCACCAAAACAAGCTTAAATACAAGCTTTGTAAGTACCGCTGACAAAAGAAGAAAAAGGAAACCTCACTGATCATTTGAGTCGGACATGGAATATTTTTCTGAAAATCTGAAAGAGTTAATGAGGCATTGTGGTTTAGAGACAAATAATTTCCTCATTGCTTAGCTGAGTATAATTTTCAACTCCTGACTCTTTAAAGGGTTGTTGATTCTTCTTATGTCTACGGTAACCATTCTACAGGTGCTCTGCTATGAATTACATCCCACTATTTCTCACATTGCTAAGATTTCACTCATTGCTTAACTTCACCCTTGCTCCCCTTTCATCCGGACAGAAACAGAAATGCAGTCTGACTATTGCTTCTAGCCGTTGAACAACACATTACTATCACTGCTGCTCTCTCAAACCCAAGCACCCTAAAGATAACCTATGCTAGTGCGAGTCACCACAGGACGTGGCCTTTGCATATTCTGCAGCACAACTGAGCTAACTCCATGGTGACAACTCTTAAATGCTGTAGTAGCACCTACAAGCTCCATGGCAACGTTAATTCATTATTGTCTCTATAATACTACTCATCCCTACTTTCCCACTCTGGTATAAACATATTTGGCCTAGACTCATAGCAGAAAATACTCTGATGAGAAATTGATGGTTTTTTTTAACAATAAACCCTGAATTATTTTTTTCTATGTCTCCCCAGACAACAGCCTATAAAAGGGCCCTGCACAAATCATCCTCCTTTCTTATAGTAGTATAGAAGAAAATTTGCATCTAGACTCCCCATCCTTCAGTGTCTCACTGGTTCCCCTCTTTATGATCTCAAGTTCTCTTGCCTCTGCATTCAGATTTTCCATCTAAGTAGTTATAAGTTGGACCTTAACTTTGACATTTTGTGTCCTTGTTCCGAGCTCCATGGAACAATACAGCTTCTGCAGCTGTGAACTTCATTATATATGAAACAAAACAAAGCAAAACAACACATCCCCCCTTGCAAAGTCGGAATTTTGCAAAAAAAAAAAAAAAAATGAGACTGCAAGGTCGCCACATTCTCTTTGCCTTATGGTATTCATCTGGTAAGTCAAAATTTGTTATGACCACTACTGCAGTGAGAAATTATATTATTTTTCCAAAAGAATTATCATAAGGAGGAGGGAAAGATGGGAAACATAAAACTGCAAATTTTTTTTGCGTGCTGCAGCTAAACAGGAAGAGGGCAATAAACTGGCCTCCAACTATAACATGAGAAAATCCAGTGCTGGGGGAGGTCACACCCATAGTAAGGGCCTCAAAGAAATTTAGAAACCACAAATAAATTAAAGTAAGTTTAACTTCATCCCCTACCATTCGCATCTGTTAGTCTGACAAATCAGCTTTTCCAAATGCAGCCCAACAAAAGACAGATGACCCAGAGTGTTGGCCTGTTCTGTGCACATCTCCATGTGAACCCCACAGCAACAGCAATAAGACATAATAGAACAGCTTGCCAGTCACTAAACAAAAGGAGAGGCATAGTCAAAAGTAGCCCTAACTAATGGGCACTTTCCCATCCTGACATTTCTTTCTCTCTTGGTTTCTTTTTTGCCTTGTTTTTCTCTCTCACCTTTTCCCACCACTATCACTACTTATTACACATCACTTTGGGATTTTGTGAAAAGAGCCTTCTTTATGCCTTTTCCTCCATTTACGACTTAGCCAAATACCAAGGAGTTCAATCTCAGATCAGGGGCAGTGATACTCCAATGAAACCCTGTTTGCGGTATCTGTACAACAGAGGCTCTTTGTCTGATATGGGTGAAGATTAAGGCTAAAGCCCACAAATAACTTCAGCTTTACTGACAACTAATTTATATATACATAAATATACACACATATAAAGCCACACATGAATTATCTGATCTTCTTTGGGTAGAAGTAAGTTACCTTGCTTCCCTAAGCAAACTCAGACCTGATGTATAAGTGAAAAAATCTCCCCTACTGCCTTTTTTTTTTTTTTTCCTCTAGCAAGAAATACCAATTAAAAACAAATTTCATAATGGAAAGCTTTAGAGTGGGAATCAAGGATTTGCACAATTGAAATGACATCGGCAAGGCATGAAATTCCCTCCATACAGCTTCTCTTCAGTCTTTTAAAGAATTTCCAATATGTTGTCATAGAGGAATTATTTTCTTCAGGTAGGGGAAGAGAAGACTCTGGGCTCCAGCTCATTTAAAAGGGCAGGCCCAAAAGCCTGTAATCTTGGAACAAACCTCAGTAAGAAATAAGGCTCTCCTGCCTCTCAGAAAACAAGCTACAGAAGGGAGAACTTCATATACACCCAATTCTCCATTTCCTGGGGTGTTTCGAGTGTATTTTCCATAATGCAAGTACCAGAAAACATTATTCATTGACATCTCTGTATGTGCCATTTGGTAAGCACTGCTGTACTAAGAAGTCCAGTAACAGCTGATATGACTCGTCCACTTGTCCAAAGTGCTCCTCAGGACGATCCTCAGCATCTAGTGAATCCATGAACTAAACTAGCTCCTTATCCACCACTATCAGTGCTCAGGACATCCAGGCTGGCATTGGGCAGGACCAGGAACAAGAGTTGTTGACAGCAGGCATCTTGGTGCACACACACTTGATGCATGGAGCCACAGTGGGCTCATCAAGGTTTAGTGGTTGGGCTCCACGCCAGGCTAAATTAACTCTACTGTTTTCCAGGTCTCAAAGTAATACTGTGTCCATGTGGTGTAATGCCTCACCTAAAAATAGCTGAACAAATTTTGAACCACATATCACAAAAAATATAAATTCTCCTGTCTGCATGGATTACATCATTACTCCATAACCATTCATGAATAAATAATATTTTTAAAAAAAATCTGGTTTCTCTTTTGTATCAAGAAAATATTGCTAATTCTGAACTGCACACAACAACATCACTTGAAGAATCTTGTATATTTGCAACAGTCTTGATGCAGCACATCTCTGGAAACAAAATAGGAATAATACAGATTTCTCATTCATTAAGGACAAGTATTGGACTTAATGTATTTAAAAAGTTTGTATGTGAGAAAAGAAATGAGCTATTCAGGGGAGGAGAAAAGAAATTCTGTTTAAATATCCTGCGCAAGAGGCTCATGCAAGTACCTTAGAGACACATCTAATGATGGTTTTCTGTGAGTTCTACAGACTTATGGAAGTTACATTACCTATAATGTCATTTGCTTTCACCCCGCATTGCATGGGGTGAAAAGACAGATTCGATTTTCAGCTTATGGTGCAGAGTGTAAAAGACATGGATTTTGGTTTCAGACATCTCCATCTTTCATTGCACCTGACTTCCCAGTTGATCATTTAAATTTCCAGACATAGTCTTCTCTGGACAAATCGTTCTCCTTTTCATCTGCATAATCACTCTCACTCCACGTAAGTGGTAGCTACGTTGTTCTTTTTTGTTGTTGCAGTTTTTATATTTCTTTTTTAAGGATGTCACAAGATTATTGGAAGAATTACTGCTGGAGTTAGGAAGATATTTTCTCTTTAGAGTCTAACGAATTTCAAAGCATCTTGGAGGTCTTGTTCAATTGACAATAAAATTTGAAAATAATGAAAGTCCTGGCTATTCTTTCTTAAATTTAAAGGCCCTCTAGGATGCATAGAACAACAATGAATGAATAAATTTTGCTAGCAAACTTTTGCTTCCAAAAAAGATACAAAGGTAAATTTTCTAGGTTCCTTAACTTCAGAAGATTTAAGAACTGAATCCTAGAATAAATTGAGAATCCGTGGGTTTATGGTAGGCCCATGTAGCTGGGGAGCCTGGAAAAATATGTCCTGCTTTTCAGTGTTACTTTGCTAAAAGTGTAGCCTGCTGCTTAAATCCATTCCTGTGGCTGTCTTCTTTCACCTGTGCATCCTAATCAAGGGTCCATTTAAACAGATTGGTGGCATTTTAAGCTGTCAGCTGCAGAGATAAAATTTTCCATTGTGAAGTAAAGAGTTAGCTGTATAGATAAAATACTCATACATAAGAACTAATATTGGATAAACTTTTATCTATGACTCATTTCCAACCTGGTATACATATTTACAGTAGAAAATGAATTATTGTGCCCCATATAGGTAATCAGACAGAGAGGAGGAAAAAAAAAACATAATAAATACTTAGTATGTGACTTTTAAGGCTTTTTTTCTTATCTAATTCTAAATAATAGTTTCAGAGAAGGACACATGCTAGAAAATTAATATCATAAGTAATCTATAGACCACTTTTGGTTAATTTAAACTCTAAAGAGTATTTGTTTTCTATATACATTTCTTTCTTATTATTTTCAATATGATACTCTCAGCACGATAAAAAGAAGGACATTACCAGCAGCATTTTCAATCATGGGGGCTATATATTCAAGAGCAATCAATAAAAACCACACAGGGCCTGACAAACAACTAGTCAAAGGAATCATTTTTCTCAGATACTTAGCAGTATCCTTTTAAAGTAATTGCTTTTGGTCAATGTTACCCGTTATCATTTGGTCTGCTCTTTTTCCAAAATAGAATGGATGTCATCTCCATTAATATTTCAGCTGTCTATGAAGGTTTTTAAAGTGCATACTCCACAAAAAAAGGAGGATTTTTGTTTCAACTTCAGTCAACTAACAAAGAACTGTAAAATGTTATAGAATAGGCAGTGTCATATAGTCGAGCTAAAAGGTAATTTTAAAGAAAACGATTACAGAATATATCTTCTGCCCTCCTTTTCACTCGAAACAAAACTGTTAACTCCAATAAAGTTGAGTAGAGATGACAGACTTTGACTCAGTCTATCAATGCCATAAAATAGTGCTAGCAGATAATTATGCCCAATATACCATCTAAAATAATGAAATCAAAACTGACTCATTATTACAGCTTGTTTTAGGGATGTTAAAGAAAATCCTACTAGCAAAACCTAACCTTGCCTGTGACAGCAGGGTAGTTGCTGCCTTGTGCCAACTGATCATTTAAATATGTCCAGAAAATACTGAAAATAAACGGCATACTATGTAAGTGTACAGCTGGGATACCAAATTAGATTAGGCTATGCAAAGAATGTATCTTTTCAGTTGCAGTAAGGCCTCAGAAACTGTCTAGTTATGCTTTGTACTAAATGTTCTGGAATGCTGCCAAGCCACTTCCAAACATTTCTGAGTTCACTTTTCCAAAGAACTCTTTTAAAAATCAATTAGTAGTGCAAGTCTTTCAAATGTAAGTGTTTTAAAATGTCAAGCTTGTATTTCTTTTTCTTTTCCTTGTTGTGCATCAATGGCGGTATTTTGGAACCTTTATATTAAATTGATCATATTCTCTAATTAAGCCTTTAAAGAGAACAATATGCGCAGGCAATTTAAAAAGCATATAACAAAAGGTTCATTCTTCAGAAAAAAAAATATATAAATAAATCAGGGTGAGAGAGATGCCGTAATTTTCTTAAACAAGGATGCCCAAGACATTTGTATTGATTTCAGGATGATAAATGTTTTCATCATTACAAGGCAACTGTAGAAGAAATAAATGCTCTATTTAGATATTCCTGGATTGGAATATTTTTAAACCATAATACAGAAGCATTTCAGGAGCTCAACTATAAGTGCTGTGAAGAGAGAAGAAATGAAGGTTACTTTAAATATTATTTATTAAAATATAGAAGAAATATTAAAAAAATGCAGAGCATAGTTGGGAATTCTAATTGTTTAAAAAAAAAGATAATTTTGAAGGACTGGAACTCCTCACTGCAGTTTGTGGCACAGGGAAACAGACATCTTGACATTGCTGTTGTGTTTCTCTTGTGTTGTACGTATCTATATATGTATATATATGCATATAAGTGTATGTGTAGGGATATCTTGCAATATGCATTTGCATTGCATTTGCAGGATGTCCGTTCTATGTACCTGAGAAGTTAAGTATATATTTTGTTCTGATGTTACAGTCTGTTTGCTCTGTTTTGTTCAACTAAGTGCCCAAAGGTTTACATAGATAGCAATTGATTGAAATCAGTTCTTTATGTGTAACACATTTATATTAATTGGTTTGTCCTTTCAAGTTGTGTTTATCTCTTCATTTCCATCACAGTTTCAAAGGTCACTCAGTTCCATTTATAAATCCAACATGACAGAGATTAGTAAAAGAAAAAAAGGAACAACTAAATGAATGCATCATCACACAATCACACATCTCACAATTCATTTATCATATTAATAAATAATGCTGTCAAATGCTTAGTGGAAAGTTTGTTTGCTGTCATCGGAATATTTCTGTCAAGATAACTTCATCAGCAATGTTTATGCATCGAGAAAAATATCTCACTTCAAAATACTGAGGAACAGCATGCTAAACATTTGCCCCTCCAGACCCAAAATTATTTGAAAATTGAACTTTGAGGTTGCTATTTTTTTTTCATCACTCTATAGTTGTCTAAAAATAAAGTTCATCTCCACATAGGCAATGTGTGCTCTTCTGATCGCTAGCATAGAGCAGAGCTATAAAATCTGAGAT